>OZ024731.1:10754489-11281989 GCA_964016875.1 Fallopia convolvulus | reverse complement strand
TTCATGATGAAGAGCCACTCATTCAGAATACAACTGCCTCTTCTCTTTGCAGCCTTACTCTTCATCACCTTCCTAGCTTTCTTCTCCAATCTCTCAAATAATGATAATCCAACTCCAAAACTCGCCACAAATCGTCCATGGCTATTTCCTAATTCCTCCTTGGGCACAACACTTGATAAGAGCCAGAATGAGAGTGAAAATCACCAGTCTTGTGATCTGTTCAAGGGCAAATGGGTAAAAGAGGAGAGGAAGTCATATTATGACAATGTCAAGTGTCCAAGCTTGCAAGACTCAAAGGATTGCTTCAAGTATGGGAGGGAGGATAAGGAGTTTCTCCATTGGAGATGGAAGCCTGATGGATGTGATGTGCCTAGATTTGACCCGAGGGCCTTCTTGGAAATGGTTCGTGGGACGAAGATGGCGTTTGTGGGCGACTCCATTGCTCGTAATCAGGCTGATTCTCTTGCTTGTCTTCTCTCTGAGGTAAGTATCACATAATTACCTTTTTAGAAGCTAAATTGTATTTAAGTAATGTACTTCTTTTAGCATTTGCAGATATTGAAAAACAAATTAGGTGTACTTAAGACAATTTGGATGTTTTCTTAATGTTTTTTTAACAGTAGAAGTTTTTTTTTTTGTGAGTATATTCAAACTATTACCCTAAAATGGAATGGGTGATAGATAAATAAGTGGAATGAACAATTCTTACTAATTATGGATCATCAGTTTGTCTAGAAAAAGCCATAGTAAAATGAGAAATTATAAACAAAGTACAGATAATAAGATGGTTACATGCAGTTTGCTTATAAAGAGAGATTTTTTATGCAAAGTGACCTATAAGAGGTGGGTTTTGTGTCAATTTCCATTGTTTATAGGTGGCTTTTCTATGTTTCCCAATATAGTGTTTTAAGCATAGCATCCTTAGTTTCAACAGTTTTTGTCATGTGGTACTAGCAATTAAAATACTTTTCTTCATCTAACTTGTTTGTAAGAGCTCTCCTAACTTGAAATAACCTGAACTCAATGCAGGTGGAAATCCCAGAGGTGACTTATGCAGATAAAGAGGACAAATGCAAGACATGGTTCTTTCAATCCCACAACTTCACAATCTCTCTTCTTTGGACAGAGTTTCTTGTCTCCACAGTTGAAGGACCTGAATACCAGCCTTACACTCACAGCTACAACTTACACGTTGACATGGTGGATCCCAATTGGGCTACTAAACTCCCTGGATACAGATATGCAATCATCTCAACAGACCATTGGTGGTTCAGAAAGAACTTTGTCTACAAACAAAACAATCTCTTAGGCTGCTATTACTGTGATCAAGAGAAGAAGAACATAACTGACGTCGGTCTAGAATTCACCTACCGAGAAGCCATTAAAACCGCACTCAGCTTCATAGCCAATTGCAACGAGCGTGGGAACTTGCTGACTGTTTTGAGGACATTTTCGCCTGCTCATTTTGAGGCGGGAACTTGGGACAAGGGAGGAGAGTGCAATAGGACCTCTCCTCTAAAGGAAGAAGAAGTCGACCGAGAAGGGACAATGTGGGAGCTTAGAAGGATTGGAAGGGAAGAAGTGGGACGAATAAAGGGTGAGAAGGGGGAGAAGAGAAGATTCGAGCTCATGGATGTAACAATGGCTACTTCTTATAGGGCAGACGGGCACCCAGGTGCTCATTGGGTTCATAAGGCCGATAGAGGTACAAATGACTGTGTTCATTGGTGTCTACCAGGGCCAATTGATGTTTGGAATGAAATGTTGATGGCACTCATGCTGAGAAATTCAGATTTAGTATGATGGGTAGCAAGAAGGTTTGAGATTTTTGTTACATAATATGATTGGTTAGTGTAGTTGTCTGTAATCAAATAATTAAATAACAGATTTCTGTTGTATACATATTGAGAGTCCATAATATGATTGTTGTAAGAGATCTCTGTTGTTTTTCTTCTCAATCAGTACCAAATCCATCCATGTCAGTAATTGAGTAAAATGGCTGTTATTTATGTACAACAATTGTTAAATTCAATGTTGCAAGACTAAAAAATTTTGGATTTACATATATTATTGGACAAGGCAGCAAAAAGATTACTTTGCTTTCCAAAAAAACACAAGAGCCTTGGGCAACAAAAAACAATATATGAATCTAAAAGCATTTTTCATTCTTGGTGTTAATTTATTACATGTTCCTGGGCTTGCTCTTCTATCAATAGAGCTTTGTCTGAGTCCAAGGCATGGCTGTTGCTTTTCTCCTCTGTAGATTGCGCCCATATCACGGCATAGAACCCTAATACTATGACTACTGCTCCAAGGATGCTGCAAATGAAAAACAGGACAAAATCAGCCATAATCTACTTTTGGTGACAACTGGTTTTTAAAAGTAAGAAGATTGTACCTTCCAACATAGAGTCTATCTCCAAGGAAGACGACACCCATAACTACAGCAATGGCAATCCCCAAAGGAGTAAACATGGACACGAAAACCGGCCCTTTCTTATGTATGCACCATGTTTGAACATAAAAGGTTACCATGCTTCCAAAAACAGCCGAGTAGATGATGGCTATAAGCTCAATATCAGGCTTTAGTTTCCAGGCAGACAAGTCCCTTACAAACACCAATGCAACTACTGTGGATTGAATCGAGCCGAAGAGGCAATAGAAGAAAACTATGGTGATCTCTGATGGGTACCCTTTAAGTATCACAGCCTTTAAATTCAACAAAATAGAAACACAACCATTCCACAAGGATTCAGTAATCAATCAGCACAGCAATAAAGTTGTGCTCTGTATAGAGAAACCCATATAGTTCTTTTACCTGAGAGATGTTCCAAACCGAGAAGGCCATACCAGCAACTAAAAGAAACAGGCCTCCAATGATCCAATCTCGTGAACCACCACCTCCTCCGCTTTCAACTCCAATGTAGTTTAGAGGTTGTTCTTCAAATGGACCAATTGGACGGCCTCTATAAAGGGTTACAATTAGTGCACCTAAGATTGATACAACTGTACCCATGATTTTGAGCAAGCTTCCTAGGCTCCTCAGATCCAGTTTCTCCATCCTGGTAAAAGAATATAACAAATCTCCTTATATGCTCAAAACCAGCTTATATTATGATATATAGTGAAGACAACTCTATTTCGGCTTGTTCAAAAAGCAAATTAATTTCACATGTCAATAGGTTAGGCAATTCAGATTCAACTGGCTCATTTTGTGGTTAAAGATAGCTACTTCAAACATAGCTTTGGGTGAAAGGTCCAAAGGCACTTTGAAATTAGACTATTTTGGATCACAATTGCCAGTTGAAATGTGTGCAGCCCTAATTGACTAACTCTAATTAAAGTCTTGATCTAGCTTGGGTTCTTACTACAATTTGACCCATCCTGAGTCCTTACACTAACTTTAACAATTGAGAAGATACAAAACGGATCAAACACTATGAAAGCTAAGCTAAAATTCCACTATCTGAAAGCAGAAAGAAGAAGATTAATGTAACCTGAAGATGACAGAGAGAATGAAAGTGAAAGCAGGGATAAGGTTGGACATGGCAGTGCCCAGTGTAGGAGAGCTGTATCCCACACCAGTAAACACACAGTTCTGCATAATTGTAATCCTGCACCAAAAACATGTGTTGTTATGTAAAATAAATGAAATCCATTTGAAAAATTGCAGTTTTCACATACCCAATTAAGCTGAGGAGGAAGAACTTGGAGATGATAGGGAAACTGAGAGGGGGTCTCTTTGTTCTGCAAATTCAGCACTGCTGACATGTTAATCGACCATAGGATGCCCATTTCCTGAAACTGGAGAAAAAATCAAAACCCTACAAAACCCAATTACCTATTATTGAAGAGGAAGGCGAAGGGGTAAAGGAGGAGAGTTGCGAGGGAATTGGAGTAAGCAACGAAGACGAAGTGGTTCATTCCATTGGACATGGCTGCTTTGCTGAGTGTGGTGAGCCCCACATCCAAGCAAGAAACTGTTACCATGGCTGTAAACGGTAAGAACCTTGAAAGCCATGACTTAATCTTCATACCCATCTCTGGTAATCTGGCAGAATTGAAGCCAAAAGGAATTAAAATTAGGGTTGGATTTTCATTTGATTAGTTTCTAAAGAGTTGCAAGATTGTAGGATGGACAAGGGTTAGGTAGGTAAGTAGGTAGCTGTCAACGTGGGGTCATATAAAAATTGAACGGCGGGGGTGTAATTAGTAATTACATTTATGTTACAAATATCTATTTCAACCTTTTTTATTTTTATATTTTTTGTAAGATTTATTCTTTTTGTAAGAGTTTATAAATCTATGAGTTTTTAACACATCTCTATCAAAACAAGACCATTTTTATGGGTTTAGCTAAGGTGGAGACTGGAGAGTGGCTGACCAAATGTTATTTCAGCAAACAATTCACGTAAAGAGAAGTCATTAATTAAGAACTTTGTGTTCAATTATTATTTAGGCCATCTAAGAGCGTCTTTAACCATGAGTTGTAGCTAAAATCACATACATCTAAGAACATCTTCCAAAATTTTCTGACTGTAATTTATTTTCCGTTAAAAGATGGTTTAACAAACGTATTCATGAGCTTGAACTTCTATGGATGGTGTCATGGTGCTCTCTCTTAGTCCAAGGCTTATTGTTGATCTTCTCTGTAGATTGTGCCTATATCATGACCTAAAACCCTAATACTATGACTACTGCTCCGAGGATGCTGATCATGAAAAACAGGACACAATCAGCTTGTCCATGGTCAAGGCAAGTGAATTTTTGTGGGTAGGGTAGCGGTAGTGTAGGACTGTAGGGTCAAAATTCCAAAATTACTCATAGTATTAAAGGATCAAGTGGGTTTTGACAATTCTAAGTTGGGTACTGATTGCCGGTAGGAAGGTCCTCGACCTTAATTCTCAAAATGATACAAGATAGTAGAATATCTAAACAATACAGTACGAGATAACAAAGATCCAAAGTTAATTTAATCTTGTTCAACAAGTAATATAATTAATAACAGCACTCGTCAATTGATTAGGCAAGCCAGATCCAAGTGACTCATTTTGTGGGTAAGATAGTTTTGGGTGAAAATCAATCTTATTTCTAAAATTTCAAAAGTTTATTGTATGGTGAAACTGGTTTGCACAATCCTAAGTTTGTGTCATTTAAATTTATTTCAAATTGGGCTATTTTGGATCAACATTGCCAGTTGAAAAGTGGCTAACCCCAATTTTTTTTTCTATCAAGCTTGGGTTCTTACTACACTCATTCTAACTTATCCAAAAGCCAAAAAATTTATCAAGCACATGAACGAAACTCATATTGAAAGCTACAATTCCACTAATTGAAAGCAGAAAGAAGGTTAATTTATTAAAGCTGAAGATGACCCAGATATAAAAGTGAAAGCAGGGCTTAAGGTTGGTTGGTCAAGCAGGACTATATTGAATTGGGAGATGATATATGACAGAAGAAGCCATCTACTGAGATAGCCAATGACCAGACCTACTATGACAATATTTATTACCTCCAACAGAACAAGATAAAAGGTTGTGATTTAAGCAGCTTTAACATCAAGTACATCATCAACAAAGTCTTAGCAATGCAAATGAACTCCACAGCTGCATGATAATAAAACTGAACTGAACCAATATTGGTCTGAAGCTGAAACATTTCTGCTAAATATTTAAAACAGGCTAAATGTATGTATACCCTATATAATAGATATACATTTTGGATCTGGAGAAACAAGGCTCTCCACGAATTCATAAGAGACTATACGTTGGTTGTTATAGCTTTTCTCCAGGGTGATGTATGCGCAGCTGCTATCATTGGGATCACATAACACGGTGTCACGATTCCCTATTAATGCTAAGACCCTGCAGCCACAACTCTCCAAAACACATAAAATTTCCTTAAACCTCGTGACAAGGTTAAAACTGAACATCTTACTCCACACTCCATTTTGCATCACCCATGAATCGCATCTATTCGGCAACTGGTTATTCCAATGTACAACTGAGAGAAACCCTCTCCACTTGCAAACATTTATGTACTTGTGCGGGACTGAGAACGGCAACTCAATTGTTCCACACTTGTCCTGCCCAAAATCAAAGAAAACTATAATTGGCAAGCCGAGATAGTATGCCCTCCAGTAAGCCACACCATCAACCATCACCTGGACACATAACCCGTCTGGGGCATAGTTATTGCCTATAATGTCGAGATCCATACCAACTTCCATCCATGCTCTTTTTCTAGAAGAGTAAAGGGCAACATTTTCGCCTTCTTTAAGATTAAATGTAACAACTTTAAACTCGTTGTTGGAAGGATCAATCCAGAAACTCCGATAGTATTTATAAGCAGTCCCACTACAAGGAAGAGGAAACCTGAAGAGCTGACGGGTTAAAGGGTTCCAGAGGAAGACCAAGAGGGCAGAAGCATCAATGTAACAGATTATGCCATGACACGTGCTAACAAAAGAAGCCCTTTTGATTCTATCTGCAATTGTTACAGTGTCGAAGTCAGATACCGACGGAAACATGCGTGGATCGAGCAGTTTTAGATTGGTGTTCCCCACGCCCGTTAAGATGAAGCGGGGACTTTGGGAGGTGAGGTGGAGGTGTTGAAGAGTGAATGAGGTGGAGTCGATGAGCTGTTTCCACGATTTGCATACACATTTGAAGCACAATAGGATTTTCACAGGAAGCCTCTTCAGAATCAGAACCAGTAAGTCTTGGCTAATGTAATCCGACATTTGAAGAATATTGGATGGATGTTTTAATTTTGTCAACTCAGATGCATGATTTGCTAATATCTAGCTAAGTATCTTACAAGTTCATATGGAAACAAGAAGAGGGACTAAACGAAGTGCAGCTCAAAACCACAAACCCGTGGAATTTGACTTGTACTTGCCAATTCATTCCACAAATCAGTCAAAGCTGTCCAATTTCAATCAAATTGAAAATCGTTAAGAGCTCATTTACCCTCAATTTTCTCATCACAAAACACACGTAAGAGAACATCTAGAATAAAAAAAAATCAATCAATTGCAAGAATGGGAAAAGAAACCTAATTACCTAAACGAACAATGTAGCTATAAGACCCCAAAAAACTCAGATCCAGATTTGGCATAACATGGATTGAAGCTTGGACTCGTCAAGCTTGCAGGTAGTGGAGACTTCAACTCCGACAATGACATTGACTGAAATGAAGGCATTGACATGGAAGAGAGCGTCGAGTGGAGGATCTAAAAACTTGTAAGGCAAGGGATGCGAACAAACCTCAGTCGGCAATGAAGAGGTGGTTAGGAGAAGGAAGATCGAGTGAGATTGCGAAGTTTTTGAGAGAGATAGGGGGAAGATGAGCGAGAGTTGGAGATGGTGGCGTACACAAGTTGTGAGTAGGGGTAATTACGATCTCATTTTATGGTGTATCAGTAATAAGCATCCCGAACGGGACTCTATATTTAACAAACCCTTATTCTAAGTCATACTCTACAATCTACAGCCATTTTACTAGCCTATTTTTGAGTAAATATCAATCATCTATCTATTACTAATAATTAAAGTCGGGGGCCACATCACTCATTTATTAAAATAATAATTTTAAATAATTAATTATTTAAAAAAAGTTATCTCCAACTAAACAAAAAGATAAAATAATATTAATAGTTTTGACCAAAATAGATAAAAAGTACATTATATTTACGGAAATTTCGCGTGGTAACTTTATGATTTTACGTATTTCATGACCAATTTTTAACATATTTCGTATGGTAACCCTAAAAATTGTGCAATATTTGCCCCATGCCCATATCCGTTAAATGTAATGAAAAGAAGTTAACTTTGCACGAATAAAAAAATAAATATGCGGCTTAGTTGGTGTTCGAAAACGATGAATTCATCCTCTTGATGCTTTTGGAAGCCGCAAAGAATTTGAGATCATGACTAGGTATGGTGACTGGTTCTGGCAAAGACGAAGGCGGAAGACAACGCATAGGGTTTTCCTTAAGACGGTTCATTTTAGGGCTATTAAACTGTATGACTTCTTCAAACATTACGATTTATTGATTTAGGGATTTTCTGAAATTTAACAATTACGGATTGGATTGGCGATCTATTTTGTATTTTCTTTTTCTTGTTTACAGTAGCTGCAAATTTGTAAACTCCTTCAAAATTAGCTTGAAATGTCAAAATTTGTTCAAAATTGGCATGTGTAAATCGCACAAACTGATGCGGTTCCTTGATTATATTAGAGTTGGATGAATGTTTCATTTTTTGCACATTTCCACAGGCTGCTTATTCTATGTTTTTTGGTGACTCTGTTTAATCCACGAGTATGAAGAACACAGTTCAATGCTCCTCTTGGTATTACTTGATAAAAGACAAAACATGCTTCAGTTGTAGTGGAAATTATAAATTGAATCAGATTAAATCTCTAATTAATAGCCTAAATTCTGAACTCAAAAGCCCCAAATTCTTGATAAAAGACAATAGTTAATTGAATCAATAACCCTAAGTTCATGGAAGCCCCCAAATCTATAATTGAATAACCCTGATTTATGAACTCCTAAATCCCTAGTAGAAAATCACCAACAAACTAAGTTTACCTTAATCCCTAAAATTAACAACGAATTTAACTTCTTCACATTTCCGCACACTAAGGATTCATCGTCTTCTAACACCAGCAAGTCGAGTTCGTCGTCTTGAACACCAGGCACAGCACAGGCACGGATGCCTTAATGAAGAAATGAAAAATCACGTGATTATATGTCAAATTCTCTCTTTTTTCTTATAATAAAAAATAGGAGTATTAAAAGTTAACGTCTCTTCGTTAAATTTAACGGAGGTGGGCATAAGACAAATAATGTACAACTCCAAGGTTACCATAAGAAATATATCAAACATTGGTACACCTTGTGAAATATGTAAGACCTTGAGGTTACCACGTGAAATTTCCGTTATATTTATTATATTTGTAAGAGATAGATTTAAAAAAAAAAGATAAGAAAAAATATGTATACGTATATATATATATATATATATATATATATATATTATTTGAAATAAAAACAATCATATCTATCTATAACTATATATTAAAGTTGTAATTTTTCTAACCACCACATTAATTTTGGACCCACCTTATATTAAAAAAGTATTATATTTTTTTCCAATTAAATTCTTTTCTATTTATTCATGTGGAAAAGAAATTAATTCGAATTTCAATTAAAAATAATGAAAATTATTTTATCTTTATCTTTTCATATATTTATAAAAAAGATTTATCTTAAATCAAATTTTGATAAAAAGGTAAAAATTTCAAATATCTATATAATTACTTGTCTAAATTAAATTTATTTATTTATATATATTTACTTTATTAATATCATGTTTATAATATATCTAAAAATTGATGAGTCGTAGTCGTGCATGGCACGACGGGTTCAACTAGTCATATATTGAAGTTGTACCTTTTCGATCCACAATAACGATTCTGGCCCTACCACATATTTAAAAAATAATTTTTATTTTTATTATTATACCTTCTTTTTATTAAATTATTTTTAAACTATTTAAATTTATCTTTAATATCAAAAAAATATCTATTTAGTATAAAAATATCTTTTGAAAGCTTCTTTATACAAGTATTTAAAATTAAAGATACAAACCTTTTAGCATATATCTTTTGATAAATTTATTTATAGATATATATTGAATTTTTAAATAAAAAATTAATGATAAATATGTATAACGTTTAAAATTAGTAAAAATAGATAATAAAATATTTAATAGATATATTGAAATATTTGATAATCTCTAAATTTACGTACATGGAAAGTAATAAAAATATGAATAATATAATTTAATCTTATCTAATTTTTACTTTATCGAACCACAAAATGAGTTTGGTGACTTTGGTCCCATCTTAAATTAAATTAATTAAAATTTAAATATTTTATATAATTTAATTAACTTTATCTTTCATATTTTATCATATCTTATTTATTAAGTTAACTATTATTTTTTAAATTCTTATATCTTCCATATTTGAATATATAAATTTTTTTATTCATATTTTATCTTCTTTTTTTAATTACATATTTATGAAATATCATCAAGGAAAAAGAGAAATGTAATTATTTTATCTTAATAATATATCTTCATTCTCAATATTAAATTTAACCATTTATATTGATTAAAGAATTTATACATTCTCCAACAATAAAATTGCTTATATTAAAGTTTATGTTATATTTTTATTTATTAATATCCTATTTATAATGTCTATAAAATACAGAATCGTAGTCGTACATGGTACGACGGGTTCAGCTAGTATAATGTAATTACTGAAGCAAATTAATGAAGCAATATCTTCGATATACTTAACATGGGCAGGTACATATGATGCAAGTATTGAAAGATTTCGGAAATTTCGCGTGTTAACCCTAAAATATAACTTAATTCGTATGGTGTACAAAATTTTATCAATATTCACAAGGTTACCCTGAAATTTATTGGAATCTGCTTAATACCCAAAGAAGTTAAAGCTAACGCTTATTGTTAAAATTTTTCTTAAAAATTGAAAACAAAATTAAAAGAAATGAAGCCTTCTCACTTCCTATATATGTTGGGGAGAAGATGAATTCACTCCGAATTGAAGACTCGGGCTGGCAAGCGGGGACCAAGAACATGCTAAATTGAATACGTCGAGTGGCGGGAGACAAAGAACAATCCAGTAGAAGAAGTCCAATGACAGGCAGTGACAAAGCACACGACGGCAAAGTGCTAGTGACGAAGAACATCTTAGGGATTAGAGTTTGATTAAGGAATTTCGATTTGTGCTTAGTCAAAAATATTGGGCTTATAAGAAAATTAATTGAATCCCCGTGATACTCACGGGATAATTTTACTAAAAATTATACAAAATTATGATATTAATATAAGATTTTAAACACTTGTATATAATATCGTAATAAAATTACGTAATTTATAGAAAAAAATCTTTAAGATTGTGCCCCATAATTTATCAACATATAGATAAAAAAAAATATATACTTGAAGTTCGAGTCTTGTTAAGATATAAAAAAAAATATTATGCATAAAATTAATATAAAAAATATTAGATCAAGTTATTATCAACATATAGATAAAAAAAATTATAAATTTGGATCTCAAATCTTGTTACAAGATAAAAAAGATATACAAAATTTATGTATATAAAAATTATATAAATATGTTATCTATTGTAGTAAACTAATACATAATCCATAGATAGAAAATCATATACATCAAAAATTATATAAAGATGTTATCTATTTAGTATATATAGCAAGAATACTATAAGTTGTTACAAAATTTATTGAAATATAATTTCACATTATTTTATTTAAAAATACCATGTGGCGCAAATTTTACAACAGATTTGGATTCTGCTTTGTAATGTATTAGGGTAGATATATTAATTGATTTTGATTGAGGGATTTGTGTGGGGAAAAACAAACCGAATTACTTGCTTAATTTTGCCCTGTTTCTGATACTCTGTAGAATTAATTCAATTGACAAAACGATTAATTGGTATACGTAATCTATACAACATATAAAGTTGTCCCTCTCAAGTCAAATAAATGTTTCACATTTATCTTGATTTTTCTCAATATTAAATCACAATAAGTATTTACAAATTTATTTGAAAGACAATATTTAAAAATTAACTATTTATCTCCTTTCAAAAACTTGAGATTCTTCTTTTAGAAAAAAAATATAAGAAACAATATATATGATATAAAAACATAGGAAGACATAATATCGTTTTTCTTAAAAAATACAAAATATTATTGTTGGTTATTAGTATTCACAATTTAATATGTACGAGTATCGCATTAATTTGAATTTGAAAAAAAAAATTATAAAAAATAAACCCGCAAAATCGATGGTGGATTGGTGGTAGATTAAGCAAATAAAATTAAAATAATACTTAAACTTCCAACCAAATTTAGATAGAAAAGAAATTTATTATATCTTGAATTGATATGTAGTGTACACCGATTAAATAACCAAATAGTTTATTTATGTATGATTTGCAACATTTTATTTTGTTTTAATTGTATGATTAGTTATGGTATTTCATAATGTAATTCAGTAAACTCTAATTTTAGTACACTTAATCATACTCCCTCCATTTAGTTGTATTTGTTCTTATAACCTAATGCACATATATTAAGACATGCCATATTACCAAATTGCCTTATTAAATACATATTGGAAAAAGTTGAATGGTGCATTTAAATACTCCTATGTTTTACTTTTGATTGGATAAATACAAAGGATAATATCAGAAAGTTTTAGACGAAATACCTAAAATGACAAATAGAACTAAAGAAAACATTAAGTTTAAAAAAAAATAGAACTAAAGGGAGGGAGTATGTTATAATTTCTATAAACCTAAACATTTGAAATAATAATAAACATAAAATAAAATCTTTGTCCCGTCCAACGGACAGGGTTAACACTCTAGTTTTATTGAAATCCATTACCAACCATATGCTTTTAACGTATATGATCGAGAAAATCCTATAAATCCCTAAATCAAAACACTGTAAACACCAATCCATACATAATTATATATCTAATTCAAGCTCTTAGTCGTTAATTAATTCATAAATCCTAAATTTTGATAAAGTAGTACAAACAGCATCAACTTTGTCTTCTCCATCGGCAAGCATCGGGGATGGAAGCGTCATCGGTCAAGCTCGTCTTCTTTAGCGGCCAGGAGAAATCGGAGGATGAAAAAATAGTGGCAGACTACTTTGAAATGAAGATCCAGTAAAAAAGTAAAAAAATGTTTAATTTTATTAGAAATTTTTTATTTACCTTTTTTAATCAAAGTTAACTGGTAGGGTTAACTCTAACGGCTTTGGATATGTGATAAAATTAATGCAGACTCAGGGTCATCATGTGAATATTGTCAAAATTTTGTACACCCCGCAAATTAAGTTGTACCTTAAGGTTATCAGGTGAAATTTCCGTTTTAGATTTTATTATGCTTGGGATTTACAAGCGAAAAGAAAGTAGGCAGCAACAATTTGAAATTTGATAAATAGTGTGAACTACAAAGCAGTAGTAAAAATAAATAAATGCAACAAGGATAAATAAATTTTATCAATTGTTAACGACCCAATTCTATTAACCAACAATAAATATACTTTCCACAATAAAGTACTCCCTCCGTTTTGCAATTTTGGGGTTTTTAGAACTTTGCACATATATTAAGACAAGCTTAAAGTAGAACTAGTTTTACTCGTCGTACCATGTACGACTACGATTCGGTATTTTATATACATTATGAATAAGATATTAATAAATTAAAAAACAATATAAACTTTAATATAAATAATTTATTGCTCGTAGAATGTATACTTTTTAATCAAATATTATATTCTTCATATTTTAATATTTTATTACTTTTCATGTACTTAAATTTAGAGATTATCAAATATTTCAATATATCTATTAAATATTTTTATTAATTTTAAACATTATAAATATTTATTATTAATTTTTTATAAAATAAAATCACTACATCTATAAATAAATTCGTCAAAAGATATATGCTTAAAGATTGATATTTATTTTAAAGTATTTTAAATATTTTATCTTCAATTTTAAATACTTGTATAAGGAAGCTTTCAAAAGATATTGTTATATTGAATAGATATTTATTTGATGTTAGAGATAAATTTAAATAGTTAAACAAGAATCTAATATCAAAAAGTTATAATAATAAAAATAAAAATAAATTTTTTAAATTTGAGGTGGGGTTAGAATTGTTCTGGTGGTTCGAAAAGGGATAGCTTTAATATATAGTTATAGATTTGAACTTAGGCCTAAATATTTTTTAGTATATATTATAACGAATTTTCTAACCTATTCCATAAGGGTATAGGATAAACACCTTGTTTTGGAAAGATTTGCTATTTTTATTTATTTAGTGAATTAAATCATTTTGCTAAGGGTTTAGGCATTTCCTTTTATGGTTTTAGTTTCCAAAATCGGTATTTTTATCACATGCCATTAGGGCATAGGTTAGAAAGACCGGTATTATAAATAGCTAATTAGTTTAAGATCCTTCATAATGGTTGCATAATTTATAATATTTCATGTTATACATATAAAGAAATTTGAACCAAACTATATACTAAATTAAAACAATAAATTTGATAGTAACATTAGTAACATAAACATATATATTTTATCTATAAATTCTCCTACTTTTACAAAAAATTTATTAAAATAATTCAGAATATATTTTCATATAAATTTTTTAAGATTTATTTTCGTACTTAGAAAGTTAATGGTTTAAATACAAACTCTCAAAATAAATATATCATATTTTTATTTTAAATCTTATTGAATAAAATAGAATCTTAAATGTTCTTTTTTAATAAAATATCTTTATCCTATTAAAAGATCTTCATCTTCACATTAGATATGTTGTTGATTTTAAAATCTATGTATCAATAACTATATATTAATGTTCTACCTTTTTGAGCCGCCAGAACGATTCTGGCCCCACCTGATATTTGAAAAAAATAATTTATTTTTATCTTATTTTGACCTTTTTCTATTAAATTATTTTTTATTTAAATATGTCTTTAACACCATATAAATATCTATTTAGAGTAACAATATCCTTCGAAAACTTCCTCATATAAATATTTAAAATTAAAGAAAAAAAAATTAAAATATCTTAAAATAAGTATAAATGTCTTTTATCTTGCAACATGATATCTTTTGACGGATTTATTTATAGAATATTGATTTCCTTTTATAATAAAATATAAATATTTATTAATGTTGAAAATAATAAAAATACATAATATTAAAATATTTGATAATCTTCAAATTACGTACATGGAAAGTAACAGAAAATATGAATAATATAATATTAAATGTTATCTAATCTTTACTTTGTCTAGCAAAAAAATGAGTTTTACTTTTACCCCACCTTAAATAAATATAATATATTTTTACTTTCTATAAATAAATTATTTTTATCTTTCATATTTTATTATATCTTATTTATTAAGTTAAATTATTAATTTTTTAAAATCTTATCTTTTCCATATCTTTAAGATTTAAATATTTTTTATTCATATTTTATCTTTCTTTTTCTAATTAAATATCTATAAAATATCATCGAGGAAAATAAGAAATATACATTATTTTATCTTAATAATCTTTCTTTATTTTCAACATTAAAATTAATAATTTATATTTGATTTGTTTTATTTGATTCAGGAAAAAATTAAAAAATTGTAAAATTATAAGTAATAAATTACTTACAATAAAATTTATATTACATTTTTATTTATTAATATCCTATTTATAATATCTATAAAATACCGAACCGTAGTCGTGCATGGCACGACGGGTACAACTATTATATATAAAAGACGCAAGGAATAAGGCCACCACGCTGTGCCACCTAGGATTTTTCTACGTGTCGTTCCCACGTTAAGGCACCTACGATTTCGCCACATAAGATTTTTTATTTTGGGAATTTATATATGCTGAAATTATTTTAGGATGATATAAAAATAGGATAAATTAATCTAGGAAAGATTCTATCTAAAATAATGATGTTATCTATTATATATTAAGAATTAGGATATATCTAAAAGATTTTATCTAAAACTAAAATAAATTATAGAATACTAGATATTATATATTAAGATAGATATATTAATTTAGTTTTTCCAATTAAATTTCTATCTATTATGTGATAAAATTAAATTCAAATTTTATTTAAAATTAAATAAAATTATTTTATCTTTAATTTTTTGTTATCTATTTATGTAAAAGATTTATCTGAAATAAAATTTTGATAAAGATAGAACTTTAAATATAGATAATTACTTGCCTAAATTGACTTTTGATAATATAAAAAATTATGTTATCTTTTCCTTAATTGTTTTTGAATTATTTATGTAAATATAAGTGATTTTCTTATCATTAAAAATTCATTCTTTATTTATATTTTTTTATCGTTTCTCATTAAGTGTATTTTTAATTTTTATTCAAAGTTTTTTAAAGAATTGAATTTGATAAAAAATTTACAAGAATTTAGATTATTTTTACCTTTTTATATTTTTTGTAAAAGATTTTTAAATGATTCTAATTCAAATAATTTTTATTTATATTTTTTCATAAATAAATTATCATTAAGCCATCAAAATTATAGTGGGCTCACCTTAATAATTTTGGCTCCATTTCACATGACACCAACTGTAAAATTTTATATTATTTTTTTCTAATATATATGTTTTTATATTAAATTAAAATCATATTTATTAAATAAATTAGGTATTAAATTAATGTAGTCATGCATGACACGATGGGTATAGCTAGTGAATAAAAATAACTTTTGACACAAAAAATGTATAAAATTCACCTATTTCAACAAAGGCTTTATTAAAATTAAAATAATGCTTCGCTTGTTGGTGAAATGGTTGGTTGAGTTTAACGACTCCGTGACCAACTTTTTTTGTCTTCAATTATGTTTCTCGCTTCATATACCTTCTATTCATGTGGAAAGTGATTCCTTATCAATTGTTCAAACAATTAACAATTTCAACTCCAACCTCATATATTTAAGTTGGTTGTTTGAAGATATTAGATCTATTTTATCTACTTTTATGGGTTCTATATCATCTTGTGTCTTTGCCATGATAAGATCATGTATATGGGTCTGATGTACTATCATGTGTACTACCATTAGTTGAACTTGATATTTAATAAAATACTTATGCTTTGACTAAAAACATCAATGGACTATATTATTTTAGATTAAAAATAAGTTAGTGATGTGATCAAAATTGTGTTTATTTGTGTTCGAAAAATAGATTTAGTTGGTGAAAATAAACATTGAAGTCAAAGTTCTTGATTATTGAAACAATATCATCTCTTTTTACATGAGTTTATGTTCATTTACTAATAAAATCAACTTAAGTTATAATCAATTTTGTAACAATTTGATCAAAACTTCAACTTTTTCAAAAAAATGAAGCAATGCAAAGTAGTTAACAAGAGTTTATTCAAATGAATAAGATTAACTTAAAAATGCACTAATAATTATCTCATATACTAATTAAGTTATGAACTAATATATTATATTTTTTCTTTATTATAGATAAAAAATAACATTAAAAATTGATTAAAAGTAACTGTAAGAGATATCACCGGATAAAGGATGTAAAGTTGTTAAAATTTGATCATAAATAAGCATAGAAAATATCTAATAATAATGATTTAGAAATGAATAATAAGATTATCATAAAAGAGAATTGAATAAGATGTTGACATGTGGTCAAATGACTTCCTCTTTAGTGCATAAAGTCTCATCTATCCAAAGGTTTGTTTAGGCTTAATTCAATATTTAGGAAATAAGGTGAAAATAATTTATACTTAAACTATTAATGTGCACACAAAGATACAACCATAAAGGTCATCTTCCATTAAAAGAATGTCTTGTTTTATCATACGTTGCATTCTCATTTATTCTTCCTAAATTTCAATTTGTAGTGTTTTAAAACCTATTATTATCAAAATTTTGAGTATCACTTTAGTTTAACTAATTAACTTACACATACCCATACCGAGAAGAATTTTAACGAGTTTGAAAGAAGCTTGCAAACAAATGGTCACTAAATCCGGATGGACACTTCCGGTTGATAGGAGATATGTCTCCAATGATGTTAATATTTATATTATCTTTAATGGATTATCCGACCCCCATTCAAACAATCTTGGCTCCGCCACTACACTGCTCCTGCTCTTTTCGAATCCGAAGGATCCTTTGAACTGTAGCGTTGCCCAGCACATGTGGATATTATCTTTCTGGTTCTCAGAACCTCCAGGCTGAGACTTTTCATTTGATTATATTTGTTTTTTGCTTTCAGTGTTCTTATGTGTGTTGTATGATTATATTTGTTCTTACTTTTAGGTTGCTATTCCCCTAGTCGTTGGACAGTATAAAGTCAAGCTGCCAATGGGATATCCCATGCAACCTCCTGTCACGACCTTTGAAAATCAACCTTACCATCCCAACATTGGGGTAGATGGAAAAGTCTGCATGGATGATCTAGAAGAATCTTGGAAGTCTAACTATGGTAAATTTTGTGACTTTTCATGGGCATATTTTATGTGTAATGATGTGTTGTGTTTGAAATTGTGAGGCAAAGGCCTGACTGGGTTTTATAAATTATGCATGTGAACTTTTGATTTTCTTTTGTTGTGTTTTACAGATTTTGTTGATGTGTTCACTACCCTCCTTCCCCGCCTTCTTATGTATCCTAACTCGCTCAGTCCTCTCGCTACACAAGACATAGTTTGTAATTTGAACATGTATCATCAAACAACTTATGGTATGTACACTTTGCTCTCTCAACCATTGCAACTTGATTTCTGCCATTAATCCTTTACTTTCCTAAATTCAAAAAGGACTGAGATGTACGCTGCGGATGAGGAGGCGTGGACTATGACGGTTGAAGAGTCAAGCGATGGCGAAGAAAGCGAAGTTGAAGAATCGAATGAAGATTTGACTGTAGAAGAAGCAATGCGAAGATTGATCTTGGAGGTATATGAGCAGATGGTTGCTCAACTAGGATGGAAAGTAAAGGTATATTCCCCTAGTCGTTGGACAGTATAGAGTCAAGCTGCCAATGGGATATCCCATGCAACCTCCTGTCACGACCTTTGAAAATCAACCTTACCATCCCAACATTGGGGTAGATGGAAAAGTCTGCATGGATGATCTAGAAGAATCTTGGAAGTCTAACTATGGTAAATTTTGTGACCTTTCATGGGCATATTTTGTGTGTAATGATGTGTTGTGTTTGAAATTGTGAGGCAAAGGCATGGCTGAGTTCTATAAATTATGCATGTGAACTTCTGATTTTTTTTGTTGTGTTTTACAGATTTTGTTGATGTGTTCACTACCCTCCTTCCCCGCCTTCTTATGTATCCTAACCCACTCAATCCCCTCGCTGCACAAGACATAGTTTGTAATTTGAACATGTATCATCAAACAACTTATGGTATGTACACTTTGCTCTCTCAACCATTGCAACTTGATTTCTGCCATTAATCCTTTACTTTCCTAAATTCAAAAAGGGATGAGATGTACGCCGTGGATGAGGAGGCGTGGACTATGACGGCTGAAGAGTCAAGCGATGGCGAAGAAAGCGAAGTTGAAGAATCGAATGAAGATTTGACTGTAGAAGAAGCAATGCGAGGATTGATCTTGGAGGTATATGAGCAGATGGTTGCTCAACTAGGATGGAAACTACAACTTTGAAATAGCAAGGCTGTATGGTTGATGCTGAAGTTGGATGGTATAACTCATTAGTACATACTTACATCAAAGTGTAGTACGTATTTACATCAAAGTTGGATGGTATAATTCCAGCCTATTCTTTTTTTTGAGGATAAATATTCCAGCTTATTCAGCAATATTATTGATGCAGAATTGGATTTAATATTGATGGTGCTCAACCTTGTATGAAGCGGCAAAACACAGAAAAATAGTCATAATTATTAATACCACGTACAAATTACAGCTATAACACTGTTAAATAAATGGGACATGTATAAACAACCTAAAGCCTTGTTATTTTACACCTAGATGTTGTTGAGGCAAAGATGGGGGCAACATGTAGAACAACGCACAAGGAAACAACAACAATGAGGAAAAGATTCTAGGTACAAGAAAAGATTCTTAACCCAAAGAGGTTTTTCGATCCTTAAGATAGTATCATACTCTTGCTATATATAATAACGGAGAGTTGCTTGCTTGTGTTATTAGGCTCGATGTGGGACGATCACTTTTGAAGTCTTCCACGTTTAAACACAAAAACTCACACATGAGGAGCTTACGTGGAATTCCACATGAGGATCCAACCACCCTCTTTGACTTTTCCATGGTTTATTCAAAATGCATGCAGAGATTTGGCCACGAGACGTGTTTACCATCGGTTTATATATGTCTTGCATGTTTAAAGTACTTGGGCCGTTTAATTGAGTACTTGGGTCGTTTAATTGAGTACTCCAATTGGGCTGATCCCACCACACACGTACAGATTTCATACCTTTCATTCCTTTGTACATGCACTAGTGTTTATATATCGTGTTATATGGAATTCGACACATGCGTTTGAAAATTAGTTAAGCCCATGCGTGGCTTTATAACTTTTAATTATAGCGGTTATCGTGCACCATCAATGGCAGGAGGACGAAGAGTAATTCTTGGAAGAACTTGAGTTCCTTTATAACAGCCAATAGATATCTCACAAAGTGGGTTACAAACCAATCTAGTTCCATTGCATTAGCCATTTGGAGGGTCAAGATTACGTAAAAGTATAACGGGACAACCTATCTTCAAGATTAGTTCATGTGGACTCATTTCCGAAGGGCACAACGTATTTAGAAATTCAGCTGGATAGATATTGCAATTATCATCAATAGCTGAATCATAGCTTTTGTATGTGAGCTTGGACCGCTAAATTTGGATATTGTAGCCGCATTGATGGTATCAACAACCTCATTAGTTGGAGTTAGAATAGCCTGATCGCTAAATATTGCTGAGTCAAAATAAATTTGAGTGATTCTAGGCAGTGTTATTAAAATCGAGATCCAAATCTTAAAATTGTGAGATCATACGTCCTATATTGGATTTTGATCCGGATCGTATATTAAAAATCGAAATTTGTTAGAATCGGTTTAGAATCGTGTTAGAATCATATAGGATCATATAGAATCTCATGAGATCCTGTATAAAATCGTAAGATCCTATTCAGTTTTTTACTTTGTGCTTATAAAATTTAGTTTACTACCAATTGGCTTAATTATTAGTGAAATTACATCACTTAAATGCTCATTTTGTCTCTTTTAACCTCATTTACCTCACAATTTCCCTCTTCCCGACTTCCAATTGTTGATTTTAAAGCATTTTTTCCTAATAAAGACTCATATTCTTTCCTCAACTCTTTATGTGAGCAGATATATTTTTAAATGTACTTCTTGTGCATATATAAGTTTGGAAAATCAATTTTCGGCATTTGAATTATTAAATTTTAATAAAATTATATATATATATTTTTTTATTTTAGTGACTATGTTCTTTGGTATCATATCTATATTATATTAGTTTTAGTAATAGTTTAAGATCTTACGATCCTACGATCCGATTTTACGATCCTATCCATAAGATCTTTCGTGATCCGATCCTAAAATCTCGATTTTAATAACCTTGATTTTAGGGAACATTTCCTCTATTAAATGATCATAACACATGGGATGCACATGAAAACAACTGATAATGGAAGGTAATGCGATAGAAGAACGTACACAGGTTTGTACGCTCCCATTTCCCAAATTCAATAGGAAATCAACAAATTTAGTATCATATTTAGCCGTAATATTGGTATACTGTATACAGTTTGAACTTGATCAATTGAGGCCATAAGTACGGGCTCACCAAACTGGAATTCAGAATTTCCATTTGGGATTTTTGTGGGACTACTGGCAAAACCTGTCTAAAATCTATGCCAAAAACCACGATCTTTCCACCAAATAGCTGCTTTGAGTCGCATATATCTTGTAACAAGCGATCAAGAGATTTGACATCTTCCTTCTTAGCCATGGACGCCTCACCCCAAATAACTAATGTCCAACACCTCAACAAAGATCCAAAGTTGCTCTGTTTTAAAATATACATTTTACAATCCAACTAAAATTAGGTGATCATCATCAGAAATGAAGAAAAAGAAAGTAGTAGAATATAAGCAAATGATTTGTTGCAAATGTGTTGTAGTCTTTCGAGGGGGTCATTACCAAACATATCTCTCGAGAATGCAATTTTGTAGCAGATTTGATTGCGAAACTACACCATGATTGTAGTATCGATCAGATTCACAACCATGGAGGGGTCCTAACCATCATCCGTAAGGATGTCCTAGGCTGACCTAGTCGGCCTAATTTTTACCTATTAAAAAAAAATGATTTGTTGCAAATTGAAGTTCAACATTGTCTTTGGATAACGTGGAGGGAGTGCCCATATTCCTGCATTATTACTAACAAAAAACAAATATAAGGGCCGAATTATGATTTTTTTCCTTCTTTTATTAATATATCAAAGGGAAAATGTGTATTTAACCACCCATTTTGATGTAAAACATTATTTTCTTTGTTAAGTAAAGTAAATTATATTTTTGTCCATCTTTTTTAATTTTATTTACAATAAATAAAAGAATTTAAGAATAAATTGAGCTTGGAATGTCATTATCATTGGATTTCGGCTTACATCTCAACTTTTAGAGCCTCGAGTCGTCTTCCATCAGCTTAGACACGATCGACTCCAAGGGATGGTCAAAGTCGTCAGAATCAGATTCAAAACTCATGGTCTTTGCATTGGCGAAGTCGTGGTTCTTCTTCGCCATTGGATGGAGGGAAAGAATTATTATGGAGGAAATTAGGTCAGGGTTGCAAAAACCGACATATTGGAACTTGAAAGTGTCAATTATGTGTTTTGTTTATTTATTTATTATAAATAAAATTTAAAAGAAAGGAAAAAATGTAATTTGCTTTACTTAACGGAGAAAATGACTTTTTTTTGTTAAAATGGGTGGTTAAATGCACATAATTACAAATAAGGTGTGATTAAGTGTAGAAAAAAATATAAAAGGTGGTTAATTGCAACAAGTGTAAAATAAGGGTTGTTAAATGTAATTTCACCTAGATCAAAAGACAACAATTTGAATTTAGGTATATCGTAATCAACGTGGTGATGTCAAGGTAGAAGACAAGAACCAATTACCTTTCATTACGATTAAGATGGGCATTGAATTAGAAGGTCGGGCAACCATTATATACATCAAAACAGTAAAAGCCAATCTATATTGTTCATTCCATCTCTTGCAGATTTGATCCCAAAAGCTGATTTTGGAAGTTCATGAGGAACTTCTTCAATTAAGAACCAATTGCATAAATTTTCAGTAAAAATAAAAATAACCAATATCATGTTTAATTTTGTCAACTCAGATGCATGATTTGCTAATATCTAGCTAAGTTTTAAGGCAAGGGATGCGAACATCCGACTGAAATGAAGGCATTGACATGGAAGAGCGTCGAGTGGAGGATCTAAAAACTTGTAAGGCAAGGGATGCGAACAAAATGGACGAGCTCTTTTTTCCTATTTTTTCTATTTTGTCTAATCTTGATCGTTAATTCATTCAATCTAAGATCTCATTTTACTGTTTATTACGATCTCATTTATAGTGTCTCGGTAATAAGCATCCGAACGGGACTCTATTAACCATTTAACAAACCCTTATTCTAAGTTCATACTCTACAGCCGTTTTACTAGCCTATTTTTGAATGAATATATAATGTAATTACTGAAACAAATTAATGAACGCAATATCTTCGATATAATTAACATGGCCATGAAGGATAAATAAATTTTATCAACTGTTAACGACCCAACTCTACTAACCAACAATAAATATACTTTTTACAATAAAATAGCTTCTAATACAAGCAGTAGTAAAGAAGGCCTTCATCTGAAGATAAATAAATGCATATCTATAGATTAGATATACATTTTGGATCTGGAAAAACAAGGATCTCCACGAAGTCGTATGCGACTATAGCCCGGCAAAATAAATCATACTTGAGAGTGACGTTAACCTTGCTATAAGGATCACATAACACCATGTCATGACTCCTAGTTACTGCTAAAACCCTGCCCCAACTTTCTAGAGGGCATAAAACATTCCTCAACCTACATCTTACTCCATGATCCATTTTGCATCACCCATAAATTGTATCCATTACTAGAGTTGATATTCCATTGCACAACTGAGAGAGAGCCTCGCCGCTTGCAGATATTCACACACTTCTTCCCTCTTAATGAAGAGGGCTACTCAATTGCTCCAAACTTGTCCTGCTAAAAATCAAAGAAAATTATAATCATGGACTTGGTAGGTAGATAGGATGCCTTCTTAGTAAGCCACTCCATCAACCATCAGCTGGTGGGATGTCCCGTCTGGCTCATTGTGGTCGTCGTCCCTAATGGCATGATCCATACCAACCTCCATCCATGCTCGTTTTCAACCGCAACATTTTCATATTTTTTTAAATTAAAAACGACGACTTTGAACTCGTTGTCCTTGCAAGGGTCGATCCAAAAACCACGATAGTGTGAATAAGCAATTGTCCCACAAGGAAGAGGAAACCTGAAGAACTGATGGATTGAAGGGTTCCAAAGGATGACCGAGTTGGCCAAAGCATCCATGTAACAAACTACGCCATGGACCGTGCTCACAAAAACAGCCCTTTTGGTTCTATTTGGAATCGTCATAGTGACGTTAGAGATCAACGGGAATATGTGTGGATCGAGAACATTTAGATGGTTTGACGAGAATATGAAACGGGGACTTTGGATGGCAAGGTGTTGATGAGTGAACGAGGGGACCCAATGAGTTGTTTCCACAGTTTGCACACACTTTTGAATCGCAATAAATTTTTCACAGGAAGCCTCTTCAGAATCAGAACCACTAAGTCTTGGCTAATGTAATCCGAGATTTGAAGAATATTGGATGGATAAACTCAGTTCGAATGTTATGTTGCCTAATTGTGCTCCCTCCTTTTTTTATTAGGCCAACTGAACAAATAATCGGAGAGAAAGAAAAAAAGATCAAAACTAAAAGATATTAGTATTAGTTAATAAGTTGTAGTAAGGCAAAAGGCATGTCACAAAGTCAGGCAGAGATTTTCTCAAAGTAGCAGGAGGAGATTGCGACTGTCACAGATGCAAAATGCACAATGAACGCATCTACAAATAGCAACAAAGTCAAGCAATATGAATCCATATATGATTTAGGGAAATGGAAAAAAAATCCAAGTGAAAGTGAAAATCATCAGAATCACTAGAGAAGGATAGCATGAAAAAACATTCAAATTGTGCCTCCAAAGAGAGATTCTAAAGCATAACATGGAAATCCATTCAAATTAGAGAAAAAAGGTTCATATTATTTTTTATTAGAGATTTTTTTTTTTTAAATAAACCGAGAGAAAAATTATTTGAAAAAGAAAAAGTTATATAAATAAAAATTTAAATTTTAAAAATAAAGTTGGGTCAAAGTCAATGCGGTGACTCAAAAAGATACAACTTTAATATATAGTTATAGACAGATTTTTTAACGAAAATTTAATTTCTAAAAAATATTTTACATCATAAATGGATAAAAGACATAGATAATGTACTTTTTATCATCTTGTAATTTTTTTATTTTATTTTTATCATAATTTGATTTAAGAAAACTTTTATAGAAATAGATATATAGATAAAGATAATGTAATCAACTGATAATCATTTATATACTCAGAATCTATCTATCTATCTATCTATCATAACTATGAGTTTGGTTCAAATAAAACAAACTCTTATCCTGAAACGAACTCTTATCCTGAAACGAATGCACTTTTCCTAGTTCATAGTGCACTTTTCCTACTTCGGAGTGCACTTTTTCACATTTACACTTTTCGTACTTTATAATGCACTTTTCATACTTTTTGTAGTGCACTTTTTCTTAGTGCACTTTTTGTATTTTACAATGCATTTTTGTATGAAAAGTGCACTACTAACTAGTAAAAATTCATTCATTTCATGTTTTAGGATAAGAGTTTGTTTCATTTGAACCAAACTCTCATAACTATAACCTAAAGCGGAGGTTAAAAAATTATTAAACGACAACACATGTCACTTTTAGATTGGACCACACCACCCTTTTTTTAAAATAATCTTTTATTTTTGGATATGATAAATTAGAAGATTGTTAAGATATTTTTATGCTATATATTATACAAATATTAGGATATTTATGTTATATTTAGATAGAATGCATATGCTAGGTTTAGATAATTAAGTTTAATATAAAGATAGTGTAATGTACGTACAATCTTATAAGATTATAATCAATGGATAGAAAATCCCATTCTTAATTTAAAAAAATAATCTTTTATTTTTAGATATGATAAATAAGAAGATAATTAAGATATTAACCATTATTAATATTTTATTTAAGCAAAACCCGTACAAGGTACGAGAATACATACTAGTTACTAATAACTAAAGCCGGAGCAATTTCTGCCACCACGTTGCGCCACATCACCCCTTTATTGAAATAATAATTTTAAAGAGTCATTTATGCAAAAAAAAAGTTATCTCCAACTAAACATAAAGATAAAATAATATTTGTAAGAATTTATCCCCAAATAAACATAAGAGTTTGGTTCAAATGAAACGAACTTTTATCCTAAAACGTGGAACGAATGCACTTTTTTCAATTTATAGTGCACTTTTCATACAAAAGTGCATTAAAAAATACAAAAAGTGCAATCTCAAAAAGTGCAATACAAAAAGTATCAAAAGTGCACTACAAAGTACGAAAAGTGCAAATGCTAAAAAGTGTACTCTGAAGTAGGAAAAATGCACTACGAACTAGAAAAAGTGCATTCGTTTCAGGATAAGAGTTCGTTTCAGGATAAGAGTTCGATTCATTTGAACCAAACTCATAAACATAAAGATAAAATAATATTAGTAGATTTGACCAAAATAGATAAAAAAAATACATTATATTTATTATATTTGTAAAAGATACATTAAAAAAATAAGAAAAAATATATACACTTGATCACATATATATCTTTGAAATAAAAAAAACCCATATCTATCTATAACTATACATTAAAGTTGTAACTTTTCTAACCACCACATTAATTTTCACTATACCTTATATTAAAAAACATTATTTATATTATTTTTTTCTAATTAAATTCCTTTCTATTTATTCTTGTGGAAAAAAAATAATTCGAATTTTAATTATAAATAACGTAAATTATTTTATCTTTATCTTTTTATCTATTTATAAACAATTTTATCTTAAATCAAACATTTTTTTTTTGAATCTTTTTATTATTATTGCATAATAAGACATATTAATTGATGAGCTATTGATCTTCTTGATTTAATTGTAAGATTTGTTCTAGATTTGTTCTATATAATTAATTAGTAGGATTAATGACCAAATTTTATTCTTTACAATAGAAAAATAGATTACATAAAATTAAATAAAAGGACAAATTAAAAAAGACAAACATAAAAAAAAAAACTAAAAATATCAGATATTGGACAAAAAATTTAGAGTGAAACTCCATTTAATTTTTATGAATTGATTCCACATCGTGCCCTGCCTTTTTTCTTTAAAATAAAAAACTGAAAAATGTAAGTAATTTTCATTTTTTTTGATGAAATAAAGAAATTGATGAAAAAGACACAACCTAAGAATGAGTGGCCCTTAAATCTTCCTTGGAGTGGCCCTTAAACGAGTGGCCTACACACTGTTGTAGAAATATGCAAATAAGTGGTAGCGTACTAGTTAGTGTGTACAGAGAGATAAGACATTCTTGACCAACCCTAAGGGTTGTTTTACTTGCGTGAAAAAAGGAATTTTTAGGTGAAAAGTAATTTTTAATGCCTTGAAAAATGTAAAAAAAATAAAAAAAAATTACACATATTTCAAAAATATTAAATATAATTTTTAGGTAGAAAATATTTTTTTTTTCAAGTAAAACAAGGCCGCGCATGAAAAACGTAATTGAATTCGGAAACAGATTTCAACTCGGAATTTTCAAGGTTTGAATCATGGATTACGTCACCACAGATTACGTCACCACATACATGAGATATTCATTAGTAGTATAAATACACCATCTTCCCCGCAACTCAAAACCCATCAAACTAAACACACAATTCACAAACAACAGAAGAAGAAGAACAACATTTGATTAGAGAGCAATGGAAAAGGCAACATCAGCAGCAGCAGAGCACCCAAGAAGGGCAATAGGATGGGCTGCCAGGGATTCTTCTGGCCACCTCTCCCCTTTCACCTTCTCTAGAAGGTACTACGTCCTTCTTTAGTTAATTTCTACGCGTAATTAATTAGCTTTTTTTTTGGTCGGACGTAATTAATTAGCTTAATGACATAGGAAAGCAATCAAGATATCGGCAATGAAAATAAAAAAGAAACGTATGGTGCAGGGCAACTGGAGATCTAGACGTTGCATTCAAAGTACTCTACAGCGGAATTTGCCATTCCGATCTTCACTACATAAAGAACGAGTGGCACAATGCCGTCTATCCTGCAGTCCCAGGGTACACATAATACTAAATTACAACCGAATGTGTACGAATTAATTAATTAATTAATTAATTTCAGCCATACTTATACATATATGTAATCAACAACAGGCACGAGATTGTGGGAGAAGTGACGGAAATTGGAAGCAAGGTCCAAAAGTACAAGGTGGGGGACAAGGTTGGGGTTGGATGTATGGTGGGCTCGTGCCATTCATGTGACAACTGCGCTAGCCAGTTGGAGAACTATTGCCCCAAAATGATCCTGACATACGGGTCCCACTACTACGACGGAACCATCACCCACGGCGGATACTCGGACACCATGGTCGTCCACGAGCACTTTGCTGTTCGCATCCCCGACGGCATCCCGCTCGACGCCGCCGCTCCCCTGCTTTGCGCTGGGATCACCGTGTATAGCCCGCTCAAGTATTATGGGCTCGATAGACCTGGGCTTCACGTGGGCGTCGTGGGCCTTGGTGGGCTGGGCCACATGGCCGTCAAATTTGCCAAGGCCCTGGGTGTTAGAGTTACTGTTATTAGTACTTCCCCCGGGAAGAAGGATGAGGCCGTTTCCCGCCTTGGTGCCGATTCATTCCTCCTTAGCACCGACCCGAGCCAAATGGAGGTATTCATTCCTCCTATTGTCAATTTTTTTTAGAGTAGAATTGAATGAGCTTATGTGTTAGGCCCATATCGCGCAGTGTGCACGTATCTGACATGTTTTATTCACCTTATGTGTTAATGTGCTTGTGTTGTACAGGCTAGTGTAGGAGCAATGAATGGGATTATCGACACAGTTTCGGGAACTCACCCTATACAGCCCTTGATTAGTTTACTAAAATCTCATGGGAAGTTGGTCCTCGTTGGTGCTCCGGAGAAGCCTTTTGAGCTGCCGGCATTTCCGCTAATTATGGGTAAGTATGTTTTTCTCATGGGTAAAAATGAATATATGTGATGATCGAGAACGGTGTGATCTGACTTTGAAACATACATACTTCAGGTAGGAAACTCGTAGCGGGAAGTTGCATTGGAGGGATGAAGGAGACTCAAGAGATGATGGATTTTGCAGCACACAAGGGATTGAAAGCAGACGTTGAGGTCATCCCCATCGACTATGTCAACACCGCCATGGAGCGGATGTTGAAGTCTGATGTCAAGTATCGCTTTGTCATTGACATCGGCAACACCTTGAAAGCTGATTAGGCTTGGAATTGAAGATTAGCAAAGTTGGATTTCTCCATCTCTCTATGTTGTATTGGATGGATGTAGCATATATGAGACTATTATAGTCTGTACGCTTATTCGACCAATGTGGACTTGAATACATGAATAAACTTGTTTGTTTAGTTATTAATTAGTCGGCATAAACATTGCGTGAAAAAAGTATTGTACCAAGTTGTAGTATCATTCAAGTCTTAAATTTTTTATGTGCAATCCATTTCTATGATTACATACGACTTAAATCTTACACTATAATTTAGTAAGTTACGTTCTAGCCATTGTCTTGGGCAAATTAGGGATCAACCGCTGATTTGATCAATTGATTGAGGAGTGCTTTGGACGAAGAGTATTCAATCTACTCAAATGTTCTTGTTGAAAGGGCCACAATCCAAGACCGTAATTTAAAAGCTTTTCGTCTAGTTGGATCTATGAAACTTCACGCACTTGAGAGATCCAATATATATGGTGTACGGAAGAATAATGTTCTTATTGCTTATGTTCTGATTACAATTTACAAGTACTGTGTGATACAAAGAATGATAATTAGGATTACAAAAAGGTCTCTCCCAATCCCTTTATAGGATCACTTTTATCACGGCTAGAAGGTATCTTATGTGTTGATTGCGAAATTAGCCACCATTTTTAAGCAATGATTGCTAAAACTTCGTATCAAATATTGGCGTAGTATTTAGCGACCACATGATCGCTATATCCGGCCTAGTATTTAACAACTAAATGGTCGCTAAATCTTGGCGCCAAAAGCTCTACGACACAGAGTTTCAGTTCCAGACCAATTCTAGTCCCGATTTGGTTTCGGTACGGTCCAAAACTACTTCCCCTCACCATCCTTGCGTTGCAAGCAACGCCCTATTAAAAACCTCCAAGTCCAAATCCTAATTTCTTTCTCTTCCGCATCCTTTTTCGGTTTTTCCCACTTTCTCACAATTGGCTGGGCTCTCTCAAGGATCTCACCGTGCAGGTCGGCGACGACTCTGCAACAAAAACGCGCTACCATCGCCCGTGGCTAGGTAACATATCTATTAAATTCTATTAAGACTGATTGTATACTCCAAACCGAATCCGTGGAACAGTTGTTGAATGTCAAAGGCGAGATGTTGCCGCAGTACGGTATCAAGCTTGCTGTTCACATAATCTCCGCAGACTTTGGCAATCTCGCTGCTGTATGTTCTTTGCTCCCCTCTGATCTAGCCTCTATATGCTCAAAAGCTCATATTTTTCTGGTGTTTTCTTGCAGAAAGTATGTGAATGTCTTCTCAGAAGAGGAATCCTATCAAGATTGGCCATCGCAAGGCACACGGAGCTCGAGAACGATCAGGTTACTATGTGCCTTTGCGTCTTAATACAACACAATTGTGTCCAAGCGTTTTGTCTGGTTGAAGAAGGTATACTTTCTTCCTAGCACAATTATGTCAATTTCATGAGAAGAGCACAAATTTAGCTCCCTCTTGCACCTCTCGGTCTGAATTGAAAGCAAAAAGTGCAAATATATTAAATTTCTAACAAAGAAGTGCATTATAACCCCTGCCCTGTCAAATTAGGATGATAATGAAGGTGAAATTTTGAATTAAGGATGCTCCTTTTTCTTACCATATATGGAGAAACAACAAAAACATGGTTGGAAGACGAAATTACATTGAGGAAATCTAATTTGAAATGAAGAATAAGAGGATTTTTATATATTCTCTTAGAACCTAAAAAAAATAAACTCCAACTTTGACATCCGTTAATTACATGGAAAAAAAAAACCTGTAAATCAGACATCCAACAGAAGCTAATGTTTGAGGATTCCTCATCCAGCTGAGTGCGAGATTCTCTCAAGATTATTGTTCTCATTTTTTTATATATACAATTTTGTGGCTTATTGAAGCTAATGTTCCAAGTCTGCAATACTGGTGCTGTACTTTTCTTATCTCAAAACCGTTCTCTCTCTCATTTCTTTCAATGTGTTTCTAGAATTTATATAGCTTGCAGGATTTTCAGTTTGATATCTTTTTTAGATGTTTATTCGTAGTACTGATGTTGATTACGTGCTTGTAAATATTTGAATGCAGGTGGCTATGGAGAACCAGATAAGAAGTCAACGCAGTATATGGCATTGTTTAATAATATGATCTGTAGGTTGAGGTTTCCAAAGCTCTTAACTGTTGTTTCCCAAAAACTGGATAGAGAAGTTAGTATTGCATATAGCATTGCTTATTCTTTTTTCGTTTTAGATATCTTGCATTTCAAAATAAAATATTATTGACCTTGTGCAACTGTTTATCTGCAGTGTGTATCTATTTTTGAAGGTCTGCTTCAGCATGGTAGACTTACATTGCCACAGGTATTAGATAGGGCTAATAAAGGTAAGTCTGATATTTTGTTGTTGTCTAAAACTGTAACACATTCAAGGGTGGTTGCTTCTTGAATCTTGAACCTTGTAAATATATAAAATTTTAGCATTTTCGTACAGACTTTATTCTTTATACATGTTAAGTGCCTTACCTCTGTAATCGAATTACCTAGATGAGATGATGCAAAATATCCTATCAAGGAGAACATGTGATGAAGGACCACACTGATGCAAATATCTAAATGCTGTTTAGAAGTCTGTTGGTCTGTCATTAATCAACATTGAAATAATTACAGAGGATAACCTTTAAAAAACTCACTTATTCAAGCACTATCTGAAACCATCGTATATAAATCTGTAGCACAATGATGGAACTACATGATCATAAGCTTTTTGTGACATGTAATTTGCATAAACATAAATCGATTAGGAAACATTGCCCAGTTCTCACACTGGCAATCTTTCTATCATAGAATTTGCTTATCTTCAGTAAAAGCATTTTGAGCATCAGTTCTAATTTTCTTAAATCTCTTCTCATTTCCGTTATCCTATTGTTTCCATGTTTCTATGCTTCAGTATGTTTTGGCTTTTGATTTAAATCTTAATGTTAAATAAATTGTCTAGTATTTTCTTGATTCTAGGAGAAATTGTACATGAAAGATTTATGAAGCTGGTCGAAGCACGCTATATAGAACAGTGTCCAGATGCTGAGCCGTTAGTACCACTAATAACAGAAGAAAGTGCTCCAAAGAAAAGAGGGGTCAAGTCTAACAAGGTTATGTATTGCAGTTGAACTATTGTTTCTCAGTACTTAAACTGTCTTTTGTGCATAGTTACAAATTCGTGAATCTTAAAAAGAATTCTCAATTTTGCATTATCTTTTTTATTATTCATTTAGCTTTGATGAAACTATATAATTTAGGCTTGTCAACAGATGGTATCAATGTTAATTGATTACTGTCTTGGTAGTCAACTATAGAATGGCAAATTCTTAGCTCTTCTCTATGATTATCCAGAATTTTCCCCCCATTACCAAATGGCAATATTGCTTCACTTTCTATATACATGCAGATAGCTGTGAAAGAAGTGACTCTACAAGATCGAGTTATAGATGCAGCAACACTGATGGAGACAGAACGTTTTTCTTTAGAGACGAGAACAGAAGTAATGACTCTTAACTATTTGAAATTTGGGAGAAAGATTTGTTACTTTTTTTTATCAGTTCATTGATTAATTGCATCAACTAGAGGCTGATATGCCATTTTCTTGCATCTAGCGCAAGCGTAAAATTTCAGAAGCAGACTGCGATGTTGATGTCTCTGATTTCAACAAGGATCCAACGTGGCGGGTAAATTTTGATGAGTTCAAGCATCTCTTCCGGAAGAAGGTTTGCCTCTTCTCATGTATATTTTATTCTACTAAATAAATAGGCCGATATTGCCTTTTCTTTCTTTAAGTTCTTGGTATAATTTGTGATGTGCTCAACTCTTGTGTTTTAGGCATGTGTTGAATGTGCACAAAAAAGGCTGGATGATGAAGCTGGAATTGGTTTAAGTGCATTTTTGGATGCGACTAAAGCAACAAGAAACACAGGTTACATACAATTCATTGAACTATTTGTAGTTTTTCGGTTTAAAGCAGCAAGCTGGAATTGGTTTAAGTGCATTTTTGCATGATTTATGTTTTGGAGTGAGAAGTTTGGGTTCTGTAATTAGTCTTTGTTATGTTATTTATCACTTGGGGAGGTGGAAATCAGATAAAAAAGGGTTTGGATTGCCGATATGTGTCCTGGAGCCTAGCTGCAAATTACAAAAGGGAAGTGCATGCTTGACTCATGTGAGGCAGAATTGGTTTGATTCTGAAAAACATGTTAGTTGCCTATATGACATTTCTGTTCCATTTGCAGTTTCCTTTTCCATAAATCCTAAATTTGAAGAGATCATCAAGAGTGAAGAGGGTTGTAAAATGAATTTGGAAGATGTCTGGGCTTTTTTTGTGCAGTTGGGTTGCAATTCAGTTGATCCTGATGGTTCATATACATTAGGTGAGTAGTTTTATTGTACCATTAAAGCTTTCTATCTTTTTTGCACTACATGCTAGTTGCACAATTGATTTATTTGCAACTTCCTTTATGTGGTCTATCTTGTGTAGATTTGGCTGAAACAATTAAGCATCTACAGCGTGAAGAGGTCAGTCTGACATTATCTATTTCATCATGTATGCGACCAGATGCAGTTGTTTTAGTTTTTGTTGAAGGGCTATAAAAAAACTGAAGTGTGTTCCAATCTTACAGAACTTCCGAAAATATTTATAGCCATTCATCGAGAATCATATGCAAATAAATCCAAGGAAACATGGTCGTTATTTAGTCCCGTTTCCTTTTAAATGCAGGTAGAATCAATTGTGTTGAAGAGGTATGGGAAGGAAGCTTACAGGTTGTTGGCCAAGAATCGTCATCCAGTTGAAACCAGTGGGGTAATGGCTACATTACATTTCTACACACTTTTTGGTTCTATTAGCATTCAAAGTCAGTGAACAACAATGGGTCCAAATATGATTTATAAATTGTTTAATGAATGTGAAGTGGAACATTCATATTTATCCTTTGGAGATGTTAGATACTAGAAACGGTTGTTTCTTGTTTCACTTGGCTTGATTTCATTATTTTTGCTATTTCAAGATGATATTCATGTTTAATGCTATACTGCCTTCTGAATTCAACCATTTTCTAAATTTAGTTTCTAATACTATTATTTCTGTTGAAGAACTGGAAAGAAGAAACATGGTTATTAGGAAAAGTGTATTTGTGAGTAATAACACAATCTAACAATACTATGTTGCTTGAATGGTGTAAGCGAGGAAAGTTTCGCTTTTGGCTGGGTAGTTTTATATTGCAGGGCTCCGGGAAATTCCACATTGTGCCCTTTATGCTCTTTATGATGTGGAGCTTTTCTATGCTCAAATTTATTTTTAGGAACTTATGAAGGATCATTAAAATTGTACTATGGATTATTTGAATTTGTTTATATATGTTTCGGTCTCAATGGAACTCAGTCACAACCTGACTACAAATTTATCAGCAATACTAAATAATTCCTTCTTTTTTTCAATAGATCTCTGGGCAAGCGTTGGTGGAAGATAAAGAAACTAAAAAGCTCTTATACAAGATGTGGATTGAGAATTACTTGCATATGGAGGTAATAAATTGATTCTCAATGACAGGGTAACTATATATCTTTGCCATACACCAGGATAACTAAGCGGAATGTAACCTAAATATGTGCTCTGATGTTACAGTTTGTGGTTACTTGTCATTTGTCATTGAGAAATTTCTTTCTTGCAGTTTGTGAGGCGCCCTCAACAAGGGGACTTGTTCTTTTGGAGTGTGAACAGAAACCTCAATTACCTAGTTCTCGACGAGCTGTTTCACTCTGCCTTAAATTTGCGAATACGAGTAGCATATGAGATTGATCGTGTGCGTGAGGTTAGTAGCACTATAATCATAGTGTGATTGTTGATTTGTTTCCCTCTTGCTATATTCTCTTTGGCTTTAGCCCTTACCCTTCTTGATCATGGTAATCTCATGCTACAGGTTTTCAGGCTCCGAGGCAAACAGAAGCATAATGCTGAGGAAAGATTCGAAGCAATTAAGAAGCTCCTAGATTCATCCTTGGCTAAGCTAGATGATGCTATCATGATTTTCCCCGATTTCTGAATTTTTGAGTGTGAATTTTATGTTATTTGTTTGGAGTAGAAACGTTGTCTTGTTCAGATTTGAGAGAAACAAGTAGTAGATTTGTTGGATAGGTGTTTTGCACATAGATAGACATTTGCTAGTAGTAGTAGTAGAGTGGTCATACGCTATTGTTTTTTGCAATTAATGAAGGGTTTTTAGATGCGTATAAGCGGAATTTCAGAAACAATTTCTTGCACCTAAACATGGATCTAAAGCATTCTTGATTAGAGACAAAATTAGGGTTAGTAGAATACCTCTTGATGCGTAATTAGGGTTCTTCCTTCGAGAGAAAAAACCTCAATTGTGACTTCTCTAATCAGTCCACACGAGTACGGGATCGGGATCTCCTTCGCTTTCGATTGCTAGATCGAAGTGCCAAAGACTAGAACAGTTGGAAGAAGAGAGCCTCTTTTTCTTACGTAAAAACTTCTGAAACCCTAGATCTCTTCTTCCCTTTAAAGGCCTTATATATTTATTTCCCCAAATAAATATATCCTTTTAATTCTCAATAATATCTAATATATTTATTGATAATTAACTCTTTTCTTATTGGACTAAAACTCGATGTTTGATAAAGACTTTTAGCCCGCTGATCCAGCCCGTCAACTCAATGTGTGTGACCTCATAGGACCCGTTTATAATAGCTATGAATTAAACTATTTAACCCATTAATCGTAGTTGGTTTCTAGCAAAACACTACGACTCCTAAAATAAACGGATTGAATCTCTCTATCAATCGTCCTATTCCATGTTCGGTAATTGCAACTTTTATTAAAGGACACAATTCCTTCAATCTCCCACTTGTCCTTGAAAACAAGTGTGCAATTTTAAGATACCTTTGTCTCTTAATGTCTTATTTGATGATACGGTGACATTCATATCTCTTGTCAAATATGTTTCTTGAATACCTGAGTTTGAACTATCAAATAACGAATGATTACAATTAATCCATTCGAGCATGGCCATGCATTTTTTAGTTCTAGCTCTTCAAGTGGCCTAGACACCATTCCTTTTCATGCATCAATGTATACATGAATAAGGAGGACTTTTCCAATCTTGTATGACTATGGCTCACACTCAACTTTTGGCAATCCCAATAATTGCTTTTATAACCCCCTTTTACGGAGAGCGTTTAACAATATCAAAGACATACCAATCATCAACTAGAAAACATAACATACTCATGTTTAAGGAATCCACCAAACATGGTTCACCTTAAAAACTCTACAATCCCTTTTGGAGAGTCTTAAGGTTGGTCTGTCCGATATGTATCATCCATACATATCTATGTAATTGACTGGACATCTCTATGTCCCTATAGCACATGAAACCTTGAGCTATCAGTCAATGTACAATATAGCTATAAATGAAATCATCTATGTCCTATTTGATGACTCAAACTATGTACGTGCAATAATTCATAACTGTAGTACACTTAATGGGGTTTCATTCACCAAAACACTTAAGGTGAGCCCATTTACGAACTATGAATTATTCGGACATATTATTCAATATTAATTAATATAATGTATAAATAAGAATGAAATATCATATATATTATCATAAAGTCAAACATAAATAAGAGTTCAACACTCTAAGCAGAAATAATGTAATACAAAGCAATCTCACAACCATTCACCAATGTGTTTGAGACCCTTAGCCCTAGTGTGACTATCATGCTTAGCCCTAGGCATAGGCTTAGTCAAAGGATCTGCAATATTGTCATCTGTATGTCCTTTAACGACTAAATTGTCATCACCCCATATACTAAGAAATCATCTTTGGTTCTTCTCAAGTACTTTATGATGTTCTTAGCTGCACACCAATGTGCCTCTCTTGGATTTGATTGATATCTGCTACACATGCTCAAAGCAAATGCAACATCAGGACGTGTACATACCATGGGATACATGATAGATCCTATAGCAGAAGCATAAGGAATCTTACTCATTTTATCAAGCTCAGCAGGTGTTCTAGGACATTGCTTCTTGCTTAGATTTATGCCATGTTGTATGGGAAAAAACCCCTTCTTGGAATTCTGAATATTGAATCTGCCAAGATCCTTATCTATATAAGTTCCTTGACATAATCCAAGCAATCTCTTAGATCTATCCCTATAGATTTTTATTCCAAGTATGTACTCTGCCTCTTCCAAGTCTTTCATTGAGAAACATTTCTTCAGCCATTCCTAAACGGACTCTAGCATCGGAATGTCATTCCCAATAAGTAGTATGTCATCCACATACAAGACTAAGAGAGCCACCTTACTCCCACTAAACTTCTTGCATACACAAGGATCTTCTTCACACCTGATGAAATCAAACTCTTTGATCTTTTCATCAAAACGAAGATTCCAACTCCTAGATGTTTTGTTAAGCCCATAGATAGATCTCTTAAGCTTACACACCTTCCCAGCATGATCTGGATCCTCAAAACCCTCTGGTTGTGTCATATACACATCCTCTTCCAAAATACCATTAAGAAAAGCGGTTTTAACATCCATTTGCCAAATCTCATAATCATAATAAGCGGCAATAGCTAGGGTTATCCTTATGGATCTAATCATGACAATTGGTGAAAACGTTTCATCATAGTCAATACCATGAATCTGTTTAAAACCTTTAGCAACTAATCTTGCTTTGTATACAGATACATTTCCATTTTTGTCAGTCTTAAGTTTGAAAACCCATTTGCATCCAATGGGTTTTACCCCATTTGGCAAATCTGTCAAGTCCCAGACTTGATTTTCAAACATGGAATCCATTTCAGATTTCATGGCCTGAAGCCATTTCTTGGAGTCTGGACCCGTCGTTGCTTGTTTATAGGTAGCAGGCTCACCATGTTCTAACATTAGAAAATCAAGGCTTTCGGTCGAGATGAAATCATCATATCGCCTTGGCTGAAACCTTTTCCTGTTTGATCTACGTAGGAGTTCAACTGGTTCAACAATTGGGATTTCAACATTTTCCACAACTATTTGTGGATCTGCTTCTTGAGGAATTTGTTCAGGTTCTTAGATAACATCAGATCCTTGGCCTTCAAACAAATCCATCTCATCCTCGACATCAACTATGTCATCCTGTTGTTGTGTTTGTTGCTTTTCATCAAGAACCGGTTCAAGATGAATATTTCTCTCACTTGACTTTTTGGAAATAAACTCTCTTTCCAAAAAGACACTATCCCTTGCAACAAACACCTTTTGTGTAGTGGGATTGTAGAAATAATATCCAAAACTACCTTTAGGATATCCTATAAAATAGCATTTGTCTGATTTAGGTGCAAGCTTATCAGTTTGTAAACGCTTTACATAAGCTTCACACCCCCATATTTTCAGAAAAGACAACTTTGGAACTTTTTCATTCCATATCTCATATGGGGTCTTGTCTACAGTCCTTGACGGAGTCCTGTTTAGTGTAAATACAGTAGTCGTGAGTGCATATCCCCAAAAGGATACCGGAAGGTCAGCAAAACTCATCATTGATCGAACCATGTCCAACAAGGTCCTGTTTCTTCTTTCAGACACACCATTCAATTGTGGTGTTCCTGGAGTAGACAATTGTGTTACAATCCCACAATTTTTCAAATGATGATCAAATTCATGGCTTAAGTATTCACCACCACGATCGGATCGAAGTGCTTTTATCCTTTTTCCAGTTTGAGTCTCTACTTCATTTTGGAATTCCTTGAACTTTTCAAAGACTTCAGATTTATGTGACATAAGATAAATATACCCATATCTGCTCATGTCATCAGTAAATGTAATGAAATATCTATAGCCTCCTCTAGCTTCTGTATTCATTGGCCCACATACATCAGTATGTATTATGGTCAAAAGTTCATTAGCCCTTTCATTTGTTCCTTTGAAAGGTAACCTTGTCATCTTGCCCATCAAGCATGATTCACACAAATCAATAGATTCACAATCCATATCTTTTAGAATTTCATCTTTATGGAGCTTCTTCATGCGATTCAAGCTAATATGACCTAAACGACAATGCCATAGATAGGACTCACTCAAACAATTTGATTTTTGCCTTTTAGTATTAATGTTATACTATTCTGATCTGAGATCTAATACAAAAAGTCCATTAACCATTGGAGCACAAGCATAGAAGATTCCATTCTTAAAAACAGACATACTTCCATTCTTAATATCAAACTCAAATCCTTCAGAATGTAAACTTGAAACTGAAACAAGGTTTTTAGTAATAGTAGGAACAAAATAACAATTACTTAGTTCCAAAACTAAACCAGAAGGTAAAAATAAACTAAAATCTCCTACGGTAAGTGCAACAACCCTTGCTCCATTTCCAACGCGTAGGTCTATTTCTCCTTTCTCCAACTGCCTCCTACTTCTTAGTCCCTGCACATTCGAAATAATGTGAGAACCACATCCGGTATCTAATACCCAAGTAGTAGCATTGGTTGTTAAAATTTCAATAACATTAATACCTGAACTCATAGTTCCATTCTTCTTGTCCTCCAAGTACTTGGGACAATTCCTCTTCCAGTGTCCTTTGGCCTTGCAATAGAAGCAATCATGGTCACTAGCCACCTTTGGCTTTTCACCTCCCTTGGGTTTAGCAACTTGCTTGCCTTTCCCTTGGATATGATTCTTCTTCTTGCCTGCCTTCTTGAACCCTTGCACATTGTTGACCACCAGAACATCTTTCTTGTTGTCAACGGGAGTGTTTTGTTCAACTGCTTTAAGCATACCATGGAGCTCATTCAGGATTTTCTTTATACCATGCATATGGTAGTTCATCCTGAATTGAGCAGAACCATCATGTAAGGAGTGTAGGACGATATCAGTGGCCAACTCTTGGTCATATTTAGCACCCAATGACTCCATACGTTCAAACAGACCGATCATGTCAAACACATGTGGGCCAACTGGTTTTCCCTTCACAAGTTTGCTATCCAGTATAGCCTTGTGAGTTTCATATCTCTCAATCCTTGCCTGTTCCTGAAACAACATTTTCAGGTTGGTTATAATGGAATGAGCATCCTGATTTTCAAACCTCTTTTGAAGAGAAGGTTCCATAGCAGCTAGCATAAGGCATGTGACAGGCACAGACTCATCTCTTATTTTCTTCTCTTCTGCTTTGTCCTCATCAGATGAGGTATCAGTCAGAACAGGAATCGGGGTTGCTAGCACGTTCTCACGTCCTTCGGACCTGAGAACTATTCTCAGATTCCGTTCCCAATCAAGAAAGTTTGCTCCATTGAGCTTGTTCTTCTCAACAATTGAGCGCAGGGTGAATTTCAAATTATCGCTAGACATGCTTTCTACAAAAAATAAATAACAAACAAAAGTTCATGTTTGACATGCAAATACTTAATATTAAACAAGCTTTAAAACAAGTAAATGCACATTTCATTCAAATAAACAATTTATGTTTCCGGTGAATAAAATGATTCCAAGATCCTATTCCAGACAAGACTCAACGTACTTTTGCACTGCCTTCAGTCTTGTGTGTTCAAGGTAAGTAACAATTACTAATTATAACTCCTTATAATTCTTGGTTAATGGTCCACATCCAATGTAGGATCCACTACCATGTCTCAAGATCCAAAACTTTGCCTTTTGGTCTCTTGTTGGGTACAACCATATCAAGGCTTATGGACCCCCGTATAGATCCACCCTCAATAGTTTAATGTTTAAGAAAGACACCCTCGCTTTTGCGAAGCCCATCCAAACAAAACCAAAAAACGTCATGGGTTATGATATGGAAAGACATTGCCCCAATATTCATTTGGGAACTTAAGCATGCAATGGTTATTTATTACTAGTGACAAAAACATAATAAATAACTTATGCAAAACTTAAAATAAAGCATTCAAAACGCAATAATTGTGATCCTAGTATGGCCCCTACGATTTGAAAAATAAAGATCTAATCTTCATAATATCTTCATCTTGTATCCTTCATGGATCTCCATCCTTGATTTACTTATGTCTTGTATTTCTTGTATTTCAATTTTGAATCACTCTCATTGCAGAAATTAAATTACAACAAAACAAACGATGCGCAGATCGTGTACAAGAAAACATAACGATGCACAGATCGTATTTATGGGCCATACTAGTCACCTTATGCAAGCAAAATATCAAAATATAAAACAAGCATAATAATTAATCAAATAATTCATCTCCTGAAATTTATTTAACAAGATAATCTTAACTCAAAATAAATTAATATATAGTATTAATCTAAAATTAATCATCAAAGTGCATCTAATCGGACAAAATTGTATGATCAAGATATAATATCAAATATTCTTATTTTAGTGGGATTCCCTAACTCCTTAGGAAATTTTATGTCGGATCATGATCTGATCATGACCTAAAATTAACATAAGACAAACGAATTTTCATTGTGTGCACCGTTTCGGTCCAAACAGATTTTTTGTTCACATGTACATAAAATTCAATTTGCCAGATGAAAACCAATCACATTGATTAACATACATGAAAACCAATTTACTGGTATAGAAATCGAAACTCGATCACGTGTACAACTACACGTGAAATTGAAATCCGTACACGATACAATTTCAATTCAACAAGATCGAAAATCGATCACGTGTACAAGTACACGTGAAATTGAAATCCGTACATGAAATCAATTTCAATTCAACCTTAAATTAGATTTCACGTGTAATTCAAAAACTTACACGTACACTAGTTCAATCCATCTCGATCACGTCACGGTATATGAAAAACAAATTCTTCGTACGCGGTACGCATTCAATCTTAAATTGAAATCCAATTTCAATTCCGAGTGAATCATCGATTCGACTTAGTCATATTCATCCAATTAATTAAAATCTCTATTTCAAAAGCACAAAAAAAAAATTATATATTAGTTTCATCGATTTGAATCAAAATTTGCATCAAGAACAAAAACCTAAATCTTTGATCCAATCAAGATATGCTTCTGGCTCTGATACCACTGAAGGGTTTTTAGATGCGTATAAGCGGAATTTCAGAAACAATTTCTTGCACCTAAACATGGATCTAAAGCATTCTTGATTAGAGACAAAATTAGGGTTAGTAGAATACCTCTTGATGCGTAATTAGGGTTCTTCCTTCGAGAGAAAAAGCCTCAATTGTGACTTCTCTAATCAGTCCACACGAGTACGGGATCGGGATCTCCTTCGCTTTCGATTGCTAGATCGAAGTGCCAAAGACTAGAAAAGTTGGAAGAAGAGAGCCTCTTTTTCTTACGTAAAAACTTTTGAAACCCTAGATCTCTTCTTCCCTTTAAAGGCCTTATATATTTATTTCCCCAAATAAATATATCCTTTTAATTCTCAATAATATCTAATATATTTATTGATAATTAACTCTTTTCTTATTGGACTAAAACTCGATGTTTGATAAAGACTTTTAGCCCGCTGATCCAGCCCGTCAACTCAATGTGTGTGACCTCATAGGACCCGTTTATAATAGCTATGAATTAAACTATTTAACCCATTAATCGTAGTTGGTTTCTAGCAAAACACTACGACTCCTAAAATAAACGGATTGAATCTCTCTATCAATCGTCCTATTCCATGTTCGGTAATTGCAACTTTTATTAAAGGACACAATTCCTTCAATTAACGTGGAGTTCATATTCTGTACATATCATTCGTTCATAATTCGGTTGCAAGTTTAGTAGCGGTGGATCATATAGGGTTTGATTATGCATATAGGTTTGGGAAGCGGTTGAAATGGTGCAAAAGAAAATGTTGAATTAGTGAGTGACGTTAGGGCCTGATGAAGAGGTGGACGAGAGTTGCAAGGGGTAGAAACTTTCATTTTAGGATTTGGGACTTAATTAAGTGGGTTTGCAACAATAGTATCTAAGCTTTGTAAACCCAAAAAAAATATCTAGACCCAAAATGCAAGTTCATCTATTCGAATTCATGGAAAGAGATATGATGTGAAGATGGCGAAGGGAATGCTAGTAGAAGAGCTTGAAGGAGACGATAGTAGATTGTGAAACATTTTGTGGATGAATTGGGTTAACTAAATAAAGGGTTGTTTTTGTTATTTGCATTGCTCATTTTGATATGGTGGAATAACGACGCTAACACCACATGAATGGTGGATTGATAGCTATTTATTATATGGGTGTTTTTTTATATTTTATATTTAAAGATGGTTTTATGCAAAAGGGCTAAATTTACAGGTGATATTGTGCAATTTACTCAATTTTTGTATGTTCATTTTTATATAAATATATTTTCACGTGTATATTGATATCAATCACATTACATATATTTATTTTTAAAGAATTAATATTTACATATGTATTCATATATACATATTCAAAATTCTCTCTAATAGATGAAGTCACGATTCCTCCTACGTCAGCCCTATCCCTATTTTTCCCTATATAGGAAGGCATGATCTCTTTTATCAATGTGCCAACCCCATATCTCCTTGTATAGTTGTATTCACAAGTATATAAATACATATTCAACAATTATTTTACTTGAACTTTGTACTATATATATAATTGTTTGGAAATTTCATATCTTGTTTGGATCTTGACACCAAAAAAATCCATAGATTGTGATTCCACATCTAAAAGAGACGGTGGTGAGGTTGATGGAAAAAGGATTGTGCCTTTTAGGTTGGGGAAGCAACAAACATCACATATCATTGGGAGGAGGGAAGAGGGCACTTGCCACTTGGCACCTTTCCTTTTGACTTCATTTGACACTTTGGATATATGATTCCATCATATCCATATAGACATATAATTATGTGAATGTACAGAAAATAACCCAGCCAATAATTTTTAGACCCACCAACCATTTTGTGTGTGCATTATGCCTATTCTATATATCATCTTGATCTCCTAAGTTCAATTATGCAATCATATCAGCATGCATGATTCATATAATTCCTTGCTTTAAAATATATTCCTAATTTCTTGTTATTTGATTTGTACTTTTTGAAACCATGGTGTCTTGGTTTTGGGTTGGTGAGCATGGCGTTTCTCATAATCACAATGAAGTAGTGCATGTACACATTGCTGCGGTATCCAGTATGGATACGTACAATTAATTATATAGTACTATATACTATATCTTTTTTTAATGAGGAACCACTTTGGTGGTAAATTTCAGGTTTGTGAATTAGCTAACAAAAATCGGCTTACACGAACTCGATCTAGTTGTAGAAATAATATAATGAGACTTGATTTTTCACCCAAGTGAAGTGGCGGAGGCAAGGAACGAATCTAAGACCTTCCAAGATTCCTCATACATCCTACCACCAGGTCACTTCACGTGGGACATTATATACTATATCCTTAACTATTTAATCAATATACTATAACTAAACTCGAATCCCTCTATCTTACGTGTCATCGTCTTAACTATGCCACATAGGCGTTTTAATTTTTTCAATTACAACTTTACCCTTCGTTCTTTTTAGGATTTACAATACTTAAATATATATATTATAATAATATTAGTACATACTATATATTTAAATATATAATTATTTTTAGAAATACTCTAATCTTATAATTGTACACAATATATATTAAAATTTGACAAGTGTATCCATAAGAATATACAATAATTGTACACAATGTAAATATGTACATTATCTTTGATATCTTAAAATAATATCTACTATTTTTTATGGCCGTATATTTTTTCAAAGCATATACTTTAAAATATATCATAAGTGATCTTTGATATTTTAAAATACAATTTACTATTTCATCTTTATGGCCATATATTTTATTATTATATAACTTTTTAATATTTTTTTCAATATTATTAGTACGTGATGTTTAATAATGTATATATTCAAGCCATATATTTTAATATCATATAGTAAATCGTAAAATTTGGGAATTGATGAAAACATAATATTGAATATAAAATATTTTTTAAAATTTAATATATTACTACTATCAAAGTTTGGTAACTCCTTACCCTATAAAATAAGGAGCATTAAGAACCCTTCAATCTCCTTGATTCAAGGACTAATCTCGAAAATTTAAGACGCGGTGACATTTTCGTAATTTATCGGAAATTATAAAAGTGCATCGTTATGGTGAAAAAGTACATTACTATATACCAAAAAGTGCATCACTAAACCCAAATATTTTGGGAGATTGAGTTCAATCGGAATCGAGTCAATTGGACACCTAGGATGATGCACTTTTTTGGTTTAGTAATACACTTTTCAGTATTCGCAATTCATTTTTCCACCATAATGAGACACTTTTATAGTGAAATAAACATAGAGTGCGTGTCCTACTGGCTTCATTTTTTATTGCACTTTTTCGGCTTACTAATGCACTGTTTGTATTTAGCAATGCACTTTTTCACGATAGAGATGCACTTTTGTAATTTCCGAGAAATTACCAAAATGTCACCGCGTCCCTAAAAGGGTAGAACATCAGCTTTGGATCACCTTGATCAAAGGGGGCTCTAAACACTCCTTATTTTATAGGATAATGAATTATTATATTTCAACCTTACTTTATAATTATATTTAGAGATCTTAAAATTTGGCAAGTGATAGAAACATAATCTTCATTATAAAAATATCTTTTGAATATTAAGAACATAATATTACTATTTTTTAAAATATTGGGAACATTATTATTACATTTGAATTTTTTTAAATAACTTTTAATATTCAATTTATAATATTAAATCATATATAAATCTACATATATATTTAAAATATATTTTACTATTATAGACCCGTGTAAGACACGGGTACACTTCACGTGGGACATTATATACTATATCCTTAACTATTTAATTTATTAAGAATTGAAGGCGAAAGAAATTAAAGATTAATTGTCTACCTATATTAACAATGAACTTTTGGCACGTTCAACTATAGGTTTGAATATAGTGCCTCAACTAGTATAGTTATCAATTAATATTTATGATTTTTTTTCGGTTGAAGTCAATTAATATATATGTGAGTTATATATATAGGACGTTTCTGGTGAAAACATAGCTTAGGGTGAAAATTGAAATTAAATCTGAGCCGTTAGATTGACTAAATGTGAGGTTATGATTGAAACAATAGAAACAAGGAAAAAAAAATGGGTAAAAAAACACGCGCGTCCCAATCTCTTCATTTTTAATGACAATTTTGTAAATATATTAAAAAGCTCTAATTTGTCTCGAAAATAACCTCATGTGTCTTCTCCTTCCTTCCTTCAATCCCCCAAACACGTAAAACCTAAAAGTTCTTCCTAAAAGCTTCAAACCTCCATATTGAAGACAAAAATCTCAACCTAAAATCTCTATTGAAGACACAATCTCCCTCCCAACTTCAAATCTTCATTGAAAATAACAAACTCCTTGCTTGGGTGCATACAATTCCTTCGTGAATCACACAGATTCGTTCAAGGTATGAAGTAGTTCTTTTTCAAATGCATAATCTCTCTCTCTCTCTCTCTCTCTCTCTCTCTCTCTCTCTCTCTCTCTCTCTCTCTCTCTCTCTCTCTCTCTCTCTCTCTCTCTCATGCCATGTTCAAAGATGAAGATTGATCTATCAATTAAGCATATGAATCGAATAATGTAATTTCTTAACCTCTCTTTCAAGAATTTGTATGGTGCATATCATTGTTGAAAAAAATGAAATTTGGGAATTTTAATTGATTTTCTTTCTAATTTCTGGGACAAATTATCCGAAGTTCAAATTTTTTGGAGGAATGAGGTTTCTTGGTTCAAAATATGATTCATACGATGTTTAGTAGATTGTGGACGACAAGGTTCATGTATTACACTGTAATGTTCATATATAATTATCTAAGGTTCATATTTTGCCAGTTGAATAAAAATCATGTTTTGCATTTGTTGCCCCCCTTGATACTACTTTTTTGATGCTTTTCTTTGCTAATTATTATTGTATTTTTGCTAGTCACTACTGATTTTGGTTGTTGATATGTAATGGTTACTAGTTTCTTCATATTGGTTAGGAAGTTTACTTGGCTCAATAGAAAAGGATAGGATTCATGTGTCACATGTCCAAATATTTGATTTTGTCTTAGCCTATTAGCTCAAATGGTAGAGCAATGTGTTTATACACATGAATGTGGGTTCGAATCCCTCATAGGTTACATATTATGTGTGTGATGTTTCGATTCAAATTTGAGTTCTCTTCTATCATGTTTAAGTTCATATATATTACCTTAATGTTAACGTATTGACTTTGTATGTTCACATATTGACTATGCATGTTCACATATTTCTGAACAAGGTCCTTATATTTTGCGAGTCATTTACTAGCATTCAAGCCATAAATTGCAACTTCTCTTCCATGACTTTCATAGTGGCCTCCATTTATACATTAACATTATTTTAAAATATCATTGAGAACGTCTCTTAGCTTTTTTTCTGTTTCCTCCCTTACTATAGTTTAAATACTTAGTACAAGTTTAATTAAAATGGTGGATTTTGTGTCAAATTTATGATGTTTCACAACCATTTTTCATGTTATTTATACATATCATTCGTATTCACATACTGAATGTGTATGTTTGTTTATTTTCAAAAAAGGTTAAGGTCTTCAAAAGACAACTCATTCATGTTCGTATATATTTCTTGAACGTTCACATATTGAACGTATATGTTCACATTTTTGAACATGTATGTTCACATATTTTCAAACAAATTCCTTATGTTTTACGAATCCATACTAGCATTTAAGCCTTGTGTTGTAATTTCTCATCTTTAGTTTTCATAGTGGCATTCCTTGCTACATTAACCTAGTTCAAAATCTCATTGAGAACATCACTCTTATCTTGTGTGTTTTCCTCTCTCAACTTACCACTCTTATGTCCAAGTCAAGTATATGCTTTATAAAACTTATTCTCCTCGAACAAGCTTGCCTTCTCATCTTTCACACATCAACTTAGGAACTGTAACACAACAATAATTTTCAAAAACTCATGTCATTTGTTTGCTGAAAATTCCAAAAAAATACCAAATAATTCAAACAAAAGCCATCAAAGTATAGCTCTCTTTGGAACTTAACACAACTTGATCATTTGAATAAAAATTGAAATACATGTCACAAATTGTGAATCCATCTAGAGTAAATGAAATGTTGTTTAAAGAATGTAAATTATAGTTGAATATTCATAAGAAAAAAGATAATGTTCACATGATTCTTCACATTTGTAATCTATCGTATGAGCTAAGCTCAACCTCAATATGTGTAACATACAAGCATCAACAAGGGACATACTTATCACATAGTGCAAATACATAAACCATAAAATATTTGATTCAATAATCACTAACAACCATGCAACACACTCATACTTCACTAATGCACACACAAAGCCACAAAATATTATTGCAACAACAACTAATTAGCTCAATTAATCCATCAATACTACAAGCATGTGACAAATTTCTACTCACATTAACTGATATTAATGAACAACTAACAATAAAGTATGAATGTGGAATTTTTTTAAACAAAAACGATAGGTTCACAAAGTAATACTGTAAGGTTCATACAATAGCTCATGAGGTTCATACAAAATACATACAAGTTCATATTAGGACCTACGTGATTATACAAGGTGACCTCTTAGGCATTTCATCAAACAACTTGCAAGCATATCTCAAAGCATTTACAACCTCATCAAATTCCAAAAGCAATCATGGAAGACTCGAAAATGACTGAATTGAACAGGATCAAGATGAGGCTGAATTCAATGTTTTTTACCAAATTTGTATATGTTGCAAAGTTGGCTTGAGTTAATTTTTAATATGAGATTTCTAATCCATCCATGAACAATAAGATCTAATCAAGTTCTAAGCCACTAATAACATACCCAAAGATGAATCTTTGTAGATGAATAACACACAATTTGATGGAATCAAAACACAATTTGAAACTTTAGATCGAATCACACACAATTTGAGGCCAATTGAGATTTGAAAAGGAGAAATCCAACCCAAAATTAAGAAAAACGAAAAATAGAATGAAACCACATACCATGCATGTAATTGAATCCATAGAAAGGATAAAAAATAATTGAATGGGAGGTTAGAGGCTGGGGAGCGATTGAAGATTAAATCCCAACCGAACTAGATCAACGAGCGTAAATGAATTTCCAGGTTGACCAAGATGTAGAAGATAGATACGGAAAATACAATTAAAATAGGATAAATGACAATTTTACCCTTACAACTTAAAAATTAAAAGAATGTGCGTGTCGATCGTAGCCCTCCATATTGTTTGATCTAACGGATGGAAATGGATTTCAGTTTTCACAATAAACACCATTTTCATATGATTCAATCTCTCTATATGTATACACCTAAATTCAAGATAAACTCTAATTGATTTAATGAAATATGAAAACACTTCTACCAAAAAAAAATGAAATATGAAAACACGCATTAGATGACTACTTTAATTAAACTGGCTAGTAGACATGTCAAAAATCGACCTAACCCGCTAACCCGACCCGATCCGTGCGATAATTTTAGGGTCAAGACCCGAAAGTTTGAACCAGGAACCCGAAATAAACCGAACCCGATAGAACTCGAACCCGTTGGATTGAAACCCGAAACCCGTTGGGTTGACCGATTTAGCATATTTATAGAATTTTTTAAATTTATTTTAAAACTTATAATATATTTTATTATTAAAATAAATGAAAACAATATATTTTAATTAAATATTATTATTTAATTAAAAATTAATTTTAATAATCATAAGAAAAAAGGATATTTTAGACCCGCTGGCCAACCCGATCTGACTGAAAACCCGCTACAACCCGACCCGATTGACCCGTGATTCATAACGACCCAAAACCCGATTTAACCCGAACCCGAAATGACCGAACCCAAACCCGCTCAAACCCGACCCGATTGACAAGTCTATTGGCTAGTGTGCACCTTTTCTTATATATCCTAATTTAATTAGTCATTGAATTAGGTTGGTTTTGTTAAATGTTTAGGTAAAATGAACGTAGAAGGTTTTATCAATTAACCCATTAATATATCATTTTGTCACATGGTATATATAGCTTTTCTTATATCCTTACCAGATACATATCATGCTGTCAAGGTTGTATTCTTTACTAATTAAATTAATGGGAGACATACTACTAATTTCATGATGTGAAACAGCATGTGACAGGCTTACAGCTCCAACATCAGTAATGTCCATCTAGAAGTTCTTAACAAATAACGTAATGTGAATTTGACATTATATAATATTGAAGAGCTATAATTTCTACCTATTTTTCCTACTTTATCAAGTAAGGAACAATATTATTATATCTAGTATGAAGTGTTGCTTGTTAACCTCTCAGGGAAGAAAATTAATATTACAAATTTAATTTTGATCAATGGTAAATACAGCTAGTAGATAATTAGTCAATTCCATCTTTTCTGCACCAAAAATAAATAAATAAATACATAAAGTAAATTCTTTTTAATCATCATATGAAACAGATAGATTAATTAGTACATACGAGACTCTTCTTCTTATAAAAAGAGGCCTTGAGCTTAAACCTTGAAATAGAGCAACTTAAACTAGTGCTTCGAGCTAGCCTTTGATCATATAACTTTACAATTAAATTAAAATATTTTTTATATATAGCTCAATAAAATGTAAATTCAGAAACATACTATGATCTCCACTGATCCAAAATGTGAATCAGCACTCTTATGTATGAAAGGAAAATTGATTAATGATTACAACTTTTGTAACTTCAAAAGTCAACCATGTATTTACACGCCATTTCGTGGGAACGAGGAGTGCTACAAGCTCACAACCCACCACTTTATATTACACGCGTAATAAACCCCAATTGATTTGTCTTATCAGTTTTTTCCCCTTTACTAGAACAATCCATACACAAATAAACTTGACTGATAATCCGATGATCCGCAACTTGGTTTATGGATTACAGTTTGATTGATCGAGGGAGGGAAAACCTTTGGTTGGTCGAGGAAGAGGCGACTTTTGATTGGACGATTGGACGATTTCTCTCGCCGTTGAATGTGTGCGTTGTTTGGCTTTTTGACCCTTGCGATTTTTTTTGGGTGTATGAAACACCCTTGGACCTACCTTCGAGGTCTTTTTCATGCAGTGCCCGCTCGAGCCTCTATCTTTTTTGGGTCGACTTCAGTTTATTTTGTTCGGTTGTACACAGTTAAATCCGTGCACCATCACCTAGATGCTTAGGACGATCAATTTATTGCTAATTATTTCTTTCATTTACAAAAACAAAGACATATTATATATGGTATGAAATGTATATGATCACCAATAGACAAGTTATGATCCACATAAACACCAAAATTTTATACGAGTTTCTACAATTTACCCTTGATAATGCTATGATTATTAAGATGATCATATAATTCATATCAATTTTTTTTGTGTGTGTGTTTCAATTTTTGTCTTTTTCTTTTGGTATTTCTAAAAGAAACTTATTCCTCTCGATATTCTTGATGTAATAATAACTATTCTCTTTCGATTCAGCAATTTTATGATCCGAAGTGATAGAACGCTCCTTGATTCTAGGTAGCATCTTATCTGATGATGAAACAAAAATTGCTTTATAGTTGCATCAATCACGATTCTTGTCATGGTCATTAAAATCCTTATTCAATTCAACAATTTTATGATCGAAGTGACAAAACGATCCTTAATTCTAGATAGCATCTTATTAGTGGCAGAATCTTAATTGATTCGAATAAAAACTTATAAAAAAAAATTATACGATTCGATTTTATTTACGATTCTAACGATTTCATAAATAATTATAACAATTCTACAAAACAACTATTCTTTTTTTACATATTACACTATTATTTTGTTCTGTTCAAAATTTACCTCTCATTTAATTATGCAAAGTAACATTTTCACATGTTACATTCATAACATTTATAATATTTTCACTTTATATATAAAACTCCACAATATATAAGATTTTTTTATATAATTTTAGTTATAATGTAAGATCTTACAATTCAATGATCCGAAAACTCCTATACAATCCAATCTTAGAACATCGATTTTAATTATCATAATTCTCATAAAAATTAAGTGCAAATTCAACATCCCCTAGCTTCTTAGACTACTTTCACTCACATCCCCTCCTAACATGCCGCCATTTGGATAGTAATCCCTAACTATTAGACCTAAAATGAACCCAAAAAGAGATTATATTTGCAATGATAGAGTTACATAAAGAAACTAAAAATAAAAGGTACTGTATTTTTTTAGGGGGTCAAAATGAAAAAGCAGAAGTTTATATATTGGCCTGATTGCCTCGAGGCTCGAAAGCATAAAAACAAGAGTGAGCAGCCATGGTCCCAGGTATCCCCAGATCACACTTTTTTCTCTTTTCCCCAATTTCCCGCCTCTTCAGTCTCCATCTCTCTCTTCTTTCCACCGTCGTTACCTTTAAACTAAAAGACGACGAGCAAATTAAATAAATGAAAATACTTCATACCAAAACATGATGAAATTATGAGCCCCCATCTCTCTTCTTTGTAGTTTTTCTTAAGAAGAGATGAACACAGAAGAAAATCAGAACCAAAGCTCAGGAAAGATAAAATCCTCACCAACCACATCCCTTCCTTTTGCTACCAATTTCCCCTTTTCCCTTGTCTTCTCTCTTCCCTTGTACACAATTCATCCAACTCTAGAAATCTAGACAAATTTCCCATACACTTGCTCTGAATTAGCTCTATAGATTTCTGTTCAGTAATAAAACCTTGAATTGAGCTGAACCCATCTCCTAAAATGCAAAGAAAAACCCACCTATTTGAAAAAAAAGGTGAAGTTTTAATACACCCACCTCCATTCTCTCCTTTGCAATCTTTCCCTACTCCCAGGCAACCAACTTCTTCATCTGATCCCAAAATCAGCCCAGCTGTTCTTTTGGTCATAGTAATTCTAGCTATCATCTTCTTTGTCTGTGGTCTCCTCCATTTACTCGTTCGTTTCCTCATGAAAAGACCATCAATCTATTCAATTTCTCTATCCAGAAGGTTTTCACAAAACTCCAACTCAGATGCTCTCCAAAGGCAGCTTCAGCAGCTCTTCAGACTCCATGACTCCGGCTTAGATCAACACATCATCGATTCATTACCTATATTCTGCTACAAGAAAATTTTAGGCTTGAAGGAGCCGTTTGATTGTGCTGTTTGTCTTTGTGCGTTTGCTGATCAAGATCAACTGAGATTGCTTCCAATTTGCAGCCATGTTTTCCATATCAACTGCATTGACACATGGCTATTGTCAAATTCTACATGCCCTCTTTGTAGGAGCTCCTTGGAGAATCAGTTTCTCGGCCCGGATTATTATTCAAGGGAGTTATCATCTAATGGGCAGTTAAATGATGGTGTTGGTGTTTACTCTGTGAGGTTAGGGAAGTTCAGGAGCAGCAATTTGACAAACAATGAGGAGATTAGTAGCAGAATTTTGGATGCAAGGAGATGTTATTCGATGGGTGCATGTGAGTATGTGATTGGCGATTCAGACTTGATAGTTTCATTAAATGATCTCAAGATGAAAACACAGATTGGTGAATCCATGGTTGATGGGGATGTTGAAGCAAAGAGGATTAGTAGCAGTAGTAAAGGAGAGAGCTTTTCGGTGTCCAAGATATGGCAATGGTCTAAGAAGGGAAGATTCACAACAAACTCTTTACACACAAATGTGGACAGTCAAATGACCAATAAAGTTGAGGCAGTCGAAGAATGAAGCTTTTGATCCTTTCACACATGCCAGAGTATTAGCATTTTATCTAGCAAGAGTTTTATTGGCATTTTTTATGTACCTCAATCAGCAAAAATACAGTCTTTATAGCATAGATATGTAACAGGAGGAGTTAGAGATTTTAGAAAATACTTCAATTTTTCTCCATGATTTGGATTTTCAATTATTAATTTCTAATGGCTATAGACCTATAGTAAATGTTAGCTTCTTGTTTGGGGCAATTCGTCATGATTCAGTTCCATGGTTGATCTCGACAACATTGATCCATAAGGATGTTAATCGAATTGAACTGTATTCAAATCTAGTATCTTGACTTGGTTTAGCATCAGAAGATCAGATGGATGGTGTTGCAAATAACTTATCCAGCAATGTTTGTAATAAGTCATACCTCAGCAGATTCTAACAGACATTAATTAAAAACAGGCAGTATTGGTATTTTGGACCTTGATGCAGAATAGAATCTGCAACTGCAACCATGGAAGTGTAATAGGTCATAGGTGCTTGCTCCATAGATACAAGCAGGTAAATTATTAACGCATTCACCATATTGACTGGAAGATATAACCTTCAAGGACACAAACTCACAAGTAAATCACAAATCAAGCTACTATCATCATCAAATGAATTTGTACCTGTGACACTGATGAGAATTATAAAGATTTCTATGTCATTGAACAGTAGATACAAGATTATAGAAGTTTCAATGTCATTGAACAGTAGATACAAGCAAGTAAATTCCCAACAAATCCCCAACAAGTCCCCAAGAGAAAGATTAAACAAATGAGAAACAACTACAATAATCAACAATTGAATATGCTAACCACCCTTTCCTGTATATGACTTCCATTATTTGAATCCTGAAACGCAAACCTAAAAGACACTCTATTATGTATAAAAATAAAAATCTGTATTATTTCGGTAGCAATCCACAAAATTGATCAGCAAAGAAACGGAATTAGGCGCCGCCTCAACCAGCGGCGGCCACCGCACCCACTAAATCCGTCAAAGATTTGGAAGAGATAGGTCCGGAGACGTAACGGGAAGCAAAATCCGGATAGTAACCGTGATCCTCATCGGCCACACAGATTTGCGCCGCGCCTTCATCGAAGTTAAGCGCATAACTCAAAGGATCGTACTGGAAATTACCAGGCTTGTATCCTCCTCCTCCGACGCAAGCGCCGCCCTTGCTACGGTTAAAGCGGCGGATGAAAGTCTTCCACTTGGGACCGGCGACGATCTCCGACCACTCGCGAAGCTTCCTGAGAGCCCTGAACGGCGTCGACCACCACTTGCGCTCGCTCTCGCCGGATCTTATCCGGTCGCAGAGCCCGGCGGAAGATGATGGAGCGGACAGGCGGGATGGGAAGCAGGGGAGGCGGAAGCAGCAGCAGTTTGTTGATGTGAAGAAGGCGTTGGTCGGAGCCTCGTCGTCGTCGGGGATTCGGGGAAGAGACTCGCAATCATCTTTCGCCATTGTCGTCAATCAATAGATAGAGTGTGTAGTTTTTCGTCAGTCGATAAATTGATGCCTAAAAAAGAGGAGGAAGAGGATTTGGGAGGGTAAAACCCTAATTTGGATTGTTAGATATCAGCGCGAGATAGAGTTGATATACGAGAGTGAGTGAGATTGGAGTCCAAGAGTCCTGAGAAACCGGATGACCGAAAAATGCCGGTTTGGGTGAAAAAGGTAATTAGCCGTTGAGAAGTGATAGGGCCCATAGGCCCAATAGCTGTCGCCAACTAGGGAGGGCCCATGTTAGAGAATACTATAGAATAAGTTAATGAAGGCCCATGAGACTAGCTTTGTAATGTTTGATTGTTTTCCACCTGATGACATTGGATCTTTCAGAGAATTGTCATAATATTTTAAAAATAAACTAGTAATTTTATATTTAGATATTGTTTAATTTTTTTTATAAGGGTTCATTCTTTCCTAAATAGGGTTTTAGTTTTCACATTTGAATTCTTATCCTATGTCCTAAGGGCATAAGATATAAAACCCATTACTTTAATTATCAAAAGATTATAAATCCAATATATACTTTTGTTTATATTTCTTGCCGTTTATAGTTAATTAATGTATAAATAAAAAAAATGTACTTTCTCCATTAAACAAAACTTGCCATTATAGGAATTAATGAAAAAAAATTAAGGATCCACTTGATTTTACCTAAATATCCTCTATAATTAGTTTGTTTAATTCTACTATTGGAAAATGAAAAAAAAAAGTTGTCTTTCTTACCATTTTTTAAGGATAAAATTGGAAAAAACTTGTCAAAATATATAAAATGACAAGTTTAATATTAATCTACTATATATATATAAAAACAATAAGGTTTGGAGCCACCACATTGCGCCACATCAGCTTTGTCCACATGTCGCTTCTAGAATACGCCACATCGAATTTTGCTACATGTCGTCTTTTCCTTAAGCCATGTCATGTAATTTTTGACACATCATATGCCACATTGTATTATTTTCACCCTGTCACTTACATATCATATTTAACTATAATGATAAAACATGCTTTCCTTATAAAAAATATTTTATATAAACAGATAATTATAGGCCTATATATTTTGATAAATCTATGCTTTTTTATAAGAATATTTTCTTATGAGAATTTTGGTCAAAATACTTTAATTTTATTGCAACTCACAATTTAAAAATTTAGCATAACAATTTATAAGCATGGTATATATTATTCTCATTATTTGAAAATTTAGCATAACATTTTATGAGAATTGTATATATTATTCTCATTATTTAAACTTAATAATCTAAATTTAATTTATTTGATTTGATTTTAGAAAACACAATACTTTTTATACATATTACGATCAACAAATTATTTACATTAAGTTTTATATTATATATTTTTATTAATATTTTTTATAATATATCTAAAAAATATCGAGTCATAGTCGTGCATGACACGATGTGAACAACTAGTTTCAACCTAAAATGACAAGCACGGAGTATTATTTATCGGAGGGAGTAAATGTCTATATAAGTTGCCAAATAAAAAAAAGTTACAAATAATAAACCTTTTAAAGAGTACGAAGTATTTTTAAAGGGTAAAGTTTGGACCAAGACATAAAAAAAATTGTTAAAGAACCTCAAATATTTTAGAACATGAAAACGGGACTGAAAACATTAAATATTGTCTATATGATTAAGTAATTAGATTGCAGCAATATATGTGAGTTACTGTAGCTATAAAGAACTTATTTAGATCGCGCTTACATTAAATTATAAATATAAAATTCTCCCAAGTATCCTATAGAGATCAAATAAGTTAACATCGTTTAGAGGAAAGAGAAACTGCATTAAGATGTTTTGGTTAAACAATTTGAAGGTTGAAATAAGTGAAAAAAGTCTGTCACCATTTAATCAATCTCAATACATTATAGATTAAAAAAATGTCTATTGAAAAAAATTACTCGAATAAAATAATGTGAATTTTCAATAAATATTATAACAGTTTATGTTATATTTTCTATTGATCCAATTTATATATTATATATTAGTCTTTTCCATATTTACAATCTCTTATATAGTACTAAATAGATTTTATAGTATAGATAGAAATATTATTCTAGATTTTATAATATAACAAATATATATTACGGTATAGAAATATTATTCTAAAAATTATTTTTAGACAAATGATATACTTTAGTACATTGATATATTTTGTTTATACATTGATACATTTTTAAGTTAATTTTGATAAAAAAAAAAAATATGAATTCACGTACAATTGTTTGAATAAATTAATTTTTATTAATATAATAATATTATTTTTATTATACATCCAAAAATTTTATAAAATAAATAATATATTTATATAATTTTCTATCTATATGTTAATATTTTCTAATACAATAAATTAAATTTAAAATATATGATATGTGTTATTATATTGATATAAACGTAACCATAACCAAGCTTAATCTTTCATTTTCTATTCCTCACGTTTACCCTAATTTTATTTTGAGATTTTATAATTATTTTTGTAGTTTATATTGAACAGAAAATAGTTCCAAACCAAATTCTCTTAACCTATGTACTAAAAATCAAAATCTATCTTTTAGATTTTTTTTATAATTATAAAGATGTTTAAATAAAAAATTCAGTGAAGTGTAAATTTTATAATTATTTAAAAACTTATTCATAAAGGTTTATTTTTTCCAATTTAATTTATATATTAAGGTATTGTTATAAAACAACCGTACAAAAAATAACCATAACTTTTTTACCTCAAGCACAAAATATTTTTTAAAACCAATCATATTTTTCTGATTAGATTAGCCTATTTAGTTTGTTAAGGTGAGAGAAATTAAAGAATATATTTATGGTAAGCAGAGTAGAAAAGATTCTGTGTTGCCTTTCGAAGAGGAGGCAAGATATCTTTTTAGTCGGTCTTTCGAAGATTGTTGCCCAAGTTTGGTGAGTATTATAAATTGTTACTTGCATTGCACCATCAAAATCAATTCTGAAATCTCACTCCAACAATTCGCAGAGATTGAGTAATTATCATTAGAGTAGAGAAGAGAGAAATTGCGCGCGTTGCAATGGCGACCATGGTTAGGTCTTCGAAAGTCGGTGTGATCGGAGACCGTCGCGGGCGATGCCGTGGCAGAGAAGACATCAAAAAGCCCCCCGAAAAGAAGAAGCAGACTTTCATGGTGTCTGGCGCCGTTCCCTTCGAGTTGGACCTGAAATACCTCCCCGTTAGGGTTCTAGGCAACGGCTCATACGGCGTCGTTTGCTGCTCCGTGAACCGCGAAACGAACGAGTCGGTGGCCATCAAGAAGATCGTGGACGTTTTCAGCCGCCGCACCACCGCCCTCCGAACCCTCCGCGAGATGCAGATTCTCCGTCAGGTCCGCCACGAGAACGTCATCTCGCTCAAAGACGTCATGCTCTCGTCGTCCTCTTCCGGAAAGGCCGATTTCCGCCACGTGTACTTGGTCCACGAGTTGATGGACGGCGATCTCAGCCGCGTGATCAACTCCCCGAAGCTCTCGGCGGACCACCACAAGCTCATCCTCTTCCAGATCCTCCGGGGGCTCAAATACCTCCACTCGGCGGGCATCATCCACCGCGACCTGAAACCCCAAAACATCCTGCTCAACAACAATCTGGATTTGAAGATCTGCGACTTCGGTCTCGCGCGCACCAAGCACGATCACGCGCAGATCATGACAGAGTACGTGGTCACCAGATGGTACCGGGCGCCAGAGCTCCTCACGGGCTCTTACTGGTACGGAAACGGCATCGATATCTGGTCCGCGGGGTGCGTATTCGCGGAGATCCTAGGTGGAACGCCGCTCTTCGTCGGGACCGATAGCTTGAGCCAGATCAGTGCGATTAATTTGGTGCTGGGGACGCAATGGGACTATAGCTTCATCGGTTGCTCCAAGTCGAGGGAATATATTGAGGGACTTCCGTACTCGCCCGGGATCAGCTTCGAGAAGGCGGATCCGTTGGCCATTGACTTGCTCAAGAAGATGCTTACGTTTGATCCTTGGAGGAGGATCTCGGCTGCGGAGGCTCTGGAGCACCCCTATTTCTCGGGGATTTATGATCCGGTAAAGGATGACTCGGCTCAGACCAAGGTTAGGTTGGAGGTGGATGATAATCCGAGGGGCGTGGATGAGAAGATGATCAGAGATTTGATCTGGGACGAGATGCTCTTCTACCATCCTGAAGAAACAAGTTACAGCATATTCTGAAGAAACAAGTTACAATATCGATCCTCAAGTAACAAGTTCAGGCTAGATTTAGTTCAGTTAGCTAGTAAGCAGGGATTTTCAAAGATGGATTATGTAAACTCATAAACTAAATAGTTTATGTTTATGTTTATTTGATGATTCAATCTTGCTTATTGTTGTTCGTTGGGATCATATATTGTAAATTCGTAATGAATCTTAATTTGTTAACTACTAATCTGAATTCATCGATCTCTTCTTCTTCTGTACTAGGTTTTAATTTGGCTTTACCCAAATTAAATGCTTGTTTCATATTAGTTCTGGGAATTAGTGCTTAGTGTAAAAAAAAAAAGAAACCATGATTTTAGCTGAACCCATTTGCTAGAAATTAATCCAAAGAAATTTGATGTTCCTTTACACACAAGAACCAGCTTCTTCAACTGATGCCAAACTTAATTCAGTTGTTCTAGTAGATGTATTTAATTTGTTGCACTTGTCTAGGCTCCTCTTGAAGAGTCATGAGTGTTGGCATTTTATCCTCTTGTGGTCTATTGTCTAGCTGTAACATGAATTGTACTAGCTGGCATTTGTTTTGCGTCTCAGTCAGCAAATCTACCATCTTTTTGGCACAAACATATAACCGGAGTCATTAATTGCTCATGTATTGACTCCGGGCTTTTGATGTTACCATTTATTATATGCCCTTTAGTCATGTGTATATCTTTATTCATACACTCATAAGGTTGCTAAACACCCTTCAAATATTGCCTCAATATTCTCATAATTTATTATGTATGCCCTGTATTTTTTTAATTTAATTTATGGTAAGTACCGATTCTCTTTATTACCCATCCACAACTTATGCCTGCCATTTATAACAATTCGCAAACTAATTAATAACCGAATTGTAGATCGCATAATTTAAACAATGGAGTATTATAAAGTCAGACGATCTAGCAAAATTTCACTTTACGAAGAATATTCCGCTCTACTTTAATTCGGAGCATTAAATACTCCGCGCTTACATAAAAGTAGAAAAAAACATACTCCCGTATAAATGTGACTATGTGAGTACAAACAATAATAAAAAAGGAAAGAAAAAAAGAAGAAAGAAGCAATTTTTTTTACTAAATGTATTTTAAGCATTTAAGGCTCCGTAAAAATCAAGAATTCCGGTCAAATATATCTGCAACCACCATAGCTAAAGCTAAATTGAGCTGAGCTCCGGCAATTCCAGATCGGCCACAATTGAATAATCCGGATCCGGGCCAGGATCGTCATGCCGGGACCCGGCCCTCACATGATGTACGCACTGGGCTCGGGTCTGGGCCTGATGGGTGTCTCCGGCGGACGCTTCAGCCCGCACCACTGCCTCACCTACGCCATCAACGCCTTCTTCGGCCCCGACGTCGGATCCTTCACCGAGTGGCTGACGTCCACCGTCGGCCTCGGGTCCTACGTGGGCGCCGCCGCAGAGGATCTCGTTCACCACCCCTTCTATTACCCTCTCCTTCTAGGGCTCCCGCTCTCGTTGCTCTACTCCTCCGCTTCTCGCTTCGCGCTCAAAAGGGGCTTCTTGGATTCATCATCTGGGGTGATTCTCTCTTTCATCTCATCTTCAATTTTTTATTATTATTGCCTGATTTTGGAGCTAGGGTTTCAGGTGCTGCTCTGTTGTTGTGCTCTTGTGCTGCAATTTAAATTATTATTTCGGCTCAGACCCCGAATTGGGAAGTCTAGGTTTAGTTTAACGACATTGATCGTGTATTAGTTATTGGTTTGCTTCTGTGTTTGGGTTCGTCTCCCAAAATTTGCATTTTGCTTAGTTTTTCTTAATTGCGGGATAGTTAATGAGGAAACTGGTTTATGGATAGCAGTGTTATGGGTTAGTAATCACTAATCAATACTATGTGAGAATGGTTCAATGCTATCTGTGGAATGTGGAATGCTGGGATTATTGAAGACATACTTTTTTTTATCTCTCCATTCTTTATATGAAGACAAATGAGAGATTTGTACTCTGTTAGTATTAGATTGAAGAGTTAACTACACAAAACAAACCCAGTAAAAATCTTTGTTCACAGAAACTGCCGTTTATAAATGGTGTTTTGTTAGCCAAATGTCAAATTTAGTTGAAGCTCCGGTTAAAACTCAATGGAAAGTGATTGAAAAGATCAGTACCTCTGAGGCTCTGATTGATTAAATTTTCCCTTTGATGGATCTTAGATGGCATTTTGACCGACTGACATTTGGCTAATGGGATGTATTAGCGATATTGTCAGCCATATATCCTTGTATAGAATATTCAAAGAACTCATTCAGCAGATAGTTCCTTGCAATTTTGCTTATCATGGGTTTTTCTTTTCTTCATGAAAAGTGGGTCTGCTTAGAGACTTTCTGCAGTGTTTTATCCTAGCTTTGCAAAATATTGTGACTCACCTCAACTTCAAATGTTATGCATTTGGCCACTACTTGAACCATGCCTCCTCTTGAGCACACACAGCTTTGGTCATTCACATTTGAAATCTCACCCTTTTATCTGATTATTTGGCAGGTGCCCCTTTCTAAGCGACAATGCTTTCTGTTAATTTCAGCTGGCTCATTATCACATTTCTTTCTGGATCATCTATTCGAGGTATACCATCATTTCTAAGATCACCACATATATTTAGAAGTCATTTCTATTCACTCATTGTCATTGCATTGATTTCTAAGTTGTTACCAGGAAAATGGGCGTTCATCTATGTACACTTGGGTTTTAAGCACCGGTTGGTGGATTGAACACGCCCCAAACAACCCAGATGCTGTCCTTGTAGTTGGCTTCTTATGTGCTTGCTTGATTGCTGGTTTTGTATACATTAATCGGTAATGTTCCAGATAAAGAAGAATGTATATCTATTATTTCAATTAATCTATTGCCGATTAGTCTAATTCCTGACATTTTACTCTCCTTTTGTTATTTTATCAACAGGGTGAAGTCTCCAAAGTCCATTAAAACGCAATATATCCAGTCAGTGAAGTTGATTCTGACAATAGGATTCCTTTACTGTTTGTGGTGTGTAATCCAAATTTACGTGGTCACTCCTCGGAGACCAGCCGTTGGTGAAGAGCCTGATCTAGGGGTCCTTGTGTTTTTGTTAATATACTTCTTTACCCCTCACTATTTGTGCATCAAGTCAATGAATTCCATGGATCATAGCAATGCAGTGGATCAGCTTCCACAATAGAAGACTGATAATCTTTTCTCCAGTTTCATTGAAGACCTTAAGTTCCCGCTCAATTCCCCACGTGACATATATTGTCAACTTTACTTGACACACCCTTTTGTGCTTGTACTATAGATCTAGCCAGCATGTAGTCTAGTCACGAGCTGGATGCATACCTGTGATTGTTGTACCTTCTATAATTGATCATCAATGTCAGAAAGAAGTGACTGAATCACCAGAATTCAGGGATTTTTAGCATGTATTCATCTGTATTTTGTCGAGTAAGCTTGGAACTTTTCTGTGTCTTCACTCTTCATGTGGTGTGCTTCATTAGTGAGGATTGTAGATATTGTGGAGTTCAAAACCCAGGTCATGCTCATTACAATTTACAGGTACAAGGTGTGCCATTTGGGACAGCTTTGTGAATTCATTTCCTTTGATTGAGCAATATCACTAAAAAATATCAAGCCTTGATTAGAAACATTGTCTTGGTTAGTTTTTCTATGCAGTACCTCATTGCATTGAATCAAGTCGTGAATGGAGGTTATGGAGCCATAATCTATGAAGATTCTTTGAAAATCTATTCATTTAAGGGTTAAGGGTATGCACTTCTCAACCCCCCCCCCCCCCCCCCAATCCCACTTGTATCGGGATTCACTTGGTTAGATGTTATGTTTATTTATGGGGTAAGGGTACGTACTTCTCGACCCTCAGATTCCACTTGTATCGGGATTCACCTATGTAGATATGTCTTTGGAGAGTTTACTATGCACCTTTTCAAATTATTTTTTTGTTCTTATGTTTTTTTTTGTGGATATTGATATCCTGAGTGATTTTGCCGGGGTTTGTGTAAGATTTGGATTCATGTTTGCTCAAAAACGTCGAAATCCTTTTTTTTTCCAGTTTAGTATTTGGTTAAGCTAGCAAATGGTTAAACTATGTTTATTAAGATTGCGTTTAATTGAAAACAAAAAACAATTAAGGTGCAAAATCTTTAAAGGATTGGAAATTTGGAATAGGGTGGAGTTCGGAAATGTGTTGGTTAAATTAAAAAAAAAAAAATCAGAGACCAACTCCGGGAGAGTTATATAAGGTGATGATGACTCCATGTCACTTTAGTTTTTTTCAATTCGGTTTTGCCTTTCTAATGTAAGAAGCCGGTGAGTTTGTGGCTTATGCAACAGGTTTTGTATATAATTATTTGGCTTTGTAAAGCTCTCTCTTTCAAGAGAGTTAGATGAATGAAAAGAGTGACTTTCTCCTACAACTCTGAACTCTCCAAGATTTTGTTCTTTGATGTCTCTTCCATTCTCATGGAATGATTATCGTTTTTTTCTTCAGCTTTGATCTCTGATTGGATCAAAGTCGATCAAAGTTATCAGACACAACGAACACCCTAGTGAAGGCAATCAAGGCAGGCATGGTGTGAGTGAACTGCTAACATCTGTTGATGCTGCAATGCCCTTTGGAGGTTACAAGATGAGTGGGATTGGAAGGGAAAAGGGTATTCACAGTCTCAACCACTACCTCCAACTAAGATCTGTAGTCAGTCACTCCTCTTAAGGATGCAGCTTGGCTCTAAACATAATGCTACATGCAGTTATATAATGAGCTGGAAATGATGATATATACTTCTTACTTGCTTGTATTTAATTCCACTAAAGCTTTTTTTCTCCTGTCTAGTTTGATTGTTATTTATAAGACATCCTTACTTTGCTTTTCGTTTTGGTCTAATGAAAAATTTCATGAGCAATCAAACTAAAATGGATAAAGCACCTTGCAGCTGGTGTACAAGTTTAGCTTCAGAGTTTCCTGTTTCTCTTATCCAAATCCTCAAAGTGATAACCAAATTGCTCTTCTCCACACTACAACAACCCTGATTAGAAAAAACTTTCTCACCCTCCTATAAGAAGCCAAAGAATAACACATTTTTGCTAAAAAAATTCCTCCAAATGACTTAACTTTTGCTATAAGAGGTTTGACATTTTTTCTCTAAACACATTGATCCAAGAATCAGTTTTTTTAACTTTGTAGAATCATATATCTCACTCTAACTCTCTAAGCCCACACGGCGAGCAAAGACATCAATCCAGCACCAAAGAAGAGTGCAAAGTAAGAAATCACTTGTAATCTAACGTTACACCTCATCCGCTTACTCATAAAGTCGGCTGCAATGAGATCAACCAGCGCCATGTAGATCAAGATCCCGGCTGAGACACAGTCGAGGATCCCCTCAATGATTAGGGCGCGGGCACTGTCCTCGTTGTACGAGGTTGCCACGCCTAAGCCTATGGCGATCCCGGCTGGGGTTGTAAGGGTGAAGAAGCAAGCCATGATTAAGGTTGAGAGTGTCTTGAACTGAGCCTGGGAGATGCAGCCTCCAAGTGCAAATCCTTCGAAGAATTGGTGGAACGATAGGGCCGCAATTAGAGGCTTTATTGTGCAGGTGTTGTGGGAAACTCCTAATGATAGTCCGATGATCACTGAGTGTGACACGATTCCTAGCTCCAACACCTTCAAATTGATCAATTCACATAATTAAGTTAATTAATTTGGTAACAGCATGGAATTTGAAATGTTGGATTGTAAAAGATCAATTCTTTTAGTGAGAATTGCAACTGGTTAGTAACAGTGCAATGAAGTAGTGATTGTTATCTTGCATAAGAGCACCCCTCTTAAATCTTTATGTATTTTATATAGCTGGAGCAACTTATCAAAAGTGCTTTTCTTTATTGTTGACAAAAAGGCCTTTTGGATCAAAGAAAATTCAGGACAATAGAGGTATATTCCTTTTGATTCCTGCCTTTTAGATTACTCTAAAAGCTACCAAAATACAGTAAGAATTAAGTAATAAAAACAATTTGATCTATTATTATTTACTAGACGACAAAACAAAAGGCGGACTTTTTGACTGGAGTTAATGAAAGAAGATTGATTTACTTGCGAAACGACGACGTGGCGGCTCGAACCCTCCTCCTCGTCGTCCCCACCGTGCGCATGCGAATGACCAAAATGCCCCTCACATCCTTCCTCAATACGAGCAACAGAGCCATCAGAAAGAGGAGCATAATCGTCATTTCCTTCCCCGGCGCACCCATTCTTCGCGCCAGAGTGGCTGTGACTATGATGCGCCGCGTGCGCGCGTATCCCCACAATGTGCATCCCTCCGCCTTCTTCCTCCCCAAACACCTTCCCCCCACCCTCCCCCGCCGCCGTCGTCACCAAAGCATCACTCGGCGCGGAACCACCCGAATCGCCGGGCGCGACCTGGGCCTGCCGCCTCCGCTCATACACCTGGGTGCCGACGAAGTCCGCCAGCAGCGTCAGGAGAGCCGAGCACATCGCGAAGAACCCGGCGAAGGGGAACTCCGACCATGGGTACTTCGGCAGGCAGGGATCGGTGAGGTTGGAGGATCCGTCGGGGAGCATGTGGACGAATCCGGTTGCCAGGATAACGCCGGCGGCGAACGCCTTCGCCGCCACGAAGAGGTTGCTGTCTGTGCGGAGGAACCGGCGCTCCTTACCGACGAGGGGGAGGGCGATTCCGGCCAGGCTGGCTAGGAGGATGCAGGCGATCGCCACGAGCTTCAGCTTTAGCGCCGCCGCGTCGTCCCGGCACGCCTCCTGCTCGCCGATGGAGCCGCCGCAGCTGGCGTCCGGCATTGATTCCGACAGTCGGAGAAGGAGATTACGGCCTGGAGAGAAACAGAGCAGGTCTGGATTTAGAATTTTGGGAAATGGGAAATGATTTTCCTCCGATCGAAAATTAGGGATCTGAATTTTTTTTTAATAATACCTGGGAGGAGGAGTTTAGGTTTCACTGCGGAGAGGAGATCCTGTGTCAAATTCCAACCAAAAATCAGTGGGAGAAATAACTAAATTAACAGATCCACTCGCACAAACTTTGGGGGAATAAAACAGGGTATCGAGATTGGAGCACGAACCTGGAAGAAGACCATGGTAAACGGTGATGGAGCTTTGAAATTGAGGAAATCGGGTAATAAAAGAATCAATTATGGATAAAACTGTCGAAATCGAACAGAGGAGAAGTGTGATTGGTTGGGTGTATGTCTGTATGATGAGGGAAATTGAGAGAATAAGAAGCGGAGAAGAGAGAGAGAGGGTGAGAGAAGAATGTCGACATTGGAGAATTGCATGGACGGGAGCTTCCAAGTGGGAAAAGGGGATCAAGAAAACAAACTGTAGCACGCCCTCTTTAGTTTTTTATCGCCTGAGGAGGACGAGAGCGAGAAAGAGTGTCGACATTTATGTGTAATGGGGTTGCATTTTTTGTCCAAATCTTGCATATGTACTACTCTCTCAATCTTCGGACATGTTTATTTCATCAGTTCTATTATTGCGCGTCTACAAGGTTTGGACGGATACGAAAGAGTTTTTTTTAATGATAAGTTGCTTACAATTTCACAGAGAATCAATTTATTTTATTATGGCCTAGTGAAAGAGGCATAGAAGATGTTTAGTGTCTATTTTTTTTTTACTTTGATGAAAAACTAGTGTTCATGTCCACAGTCCACGCCTTAAGGCACGGGGTAGGACAGAAAATTTAAATTTAATTCATAAGAAAAACTTTTAAATTGAGCAAAAGACTCATAGTGGTAATATAGTGAATAAAGAAAATACTTACTATATAATGAGCCTTCATTAAAATTAATACTACATATGGTTGGAAAAGCATTTTGAAAAATAGGAACAAATCACTTGAAAAGCTATTATAACAATAATACAGTTCTTCAAATACCATGATAACAATAATGGCTCTCATTTTAAATCAGTAATGTCTTTAGAGGATCCAAAAGAAAGCCAAATCTTAGAAAAAAGTACTCCATCTGTCTCCTTTTGTTTGTCCTAAAGGACGATTTTTGTGGTTATTAAAGAATGTGTAAAACAATATTGGTAATTGGGAAAGTAGGTAAAATGTGAGATTAATTGGGGTATGTTTGTAATTTTATAGGGATAAAAGGTGTAAAATAGTATTGGTAATTGGAAAAGTGGGTAAAAGATGATATTAGGTAGGAGTAATATTGTAAGAAAAGTATAAATATAAAAAAAGTGGACAAACAAAAAAGAACGCCCGAAAAGAAAATAAGGCAAACAAATGATGACAAAGGAGGTAGTTCAATTACATCAAATTCTATAAATTGCGAAGTAATTATATTGCCGAACTTCATCAATGATGGATATCCAAATTGCTAAGTAATTATTTATGTGCATGAATATCGTTTTTGCATGCAGTCAGGGGCGGAACAAAAAACTTTCGATTGCAGGGGCCAATTTTGTTTTTCTAATCTAACTAATGTGTTATCAATTTTAAAAAATATTTACTCAAATACATGTCGTTTTAACCTAATTCTTTTGTTTAAAAATATTTGTAATTGGGCATATTTTACCACACTTTTTTTCCAATATTATCTTCAATCATTACAAATATTTACGTATAAATAAAATACAAGTGAAAAGAACTTAACAAGGTTGACTGTATTTAAGTCATATCATATTGGTTTTGTAATTTGAGACAAATCTTAAAACATGTATTTCCTAATGGATGGAGCACAAAATATTGAAACTAAAATCTTAACAAGTACAAAATATTGCACCTTCTAACAAGATCTTAACAAGATTGACACTAAATGCTCATAACTAAAAACTAAAATTCAAACTGAAACCCTCGTACTAATAATGGATTCTGTGATTTAGGACATCCCAATAATAATTTATTCAAAGATTTCGGGTTCAATTACACTATGAAAGTAGGAAGTTTATCAAAAGATAAAAACATTCTAAGTAAATGACTTGTTAGAAGTGGTTTTTATGTGTCTAATCTTAAAACATTCATAACTTTTTGCTCAAATGTCAGATTGGGGCGTATAATATATCAAATCGAAACTATTGACACTAAGAATATATATACCAAAAAAATGGATTGGGGGGGCCATGGCCCACTCCCGCCCCCATTAAGTTCCGCCTCTGCATGCAGTTTAGTTAAATTTGATGCACAAACCATTAGTTTCAATGCACATGTATGAATAAGATGGACTGTTCGATTATTTTGATGCACATTCGGTGAGTTATGACGCACATGCATGAATAAAACACATTTTTTGTGGTGTTTTGATGCACAACACATGTCCAAAATGTCAATTTTGATGCATAACATTTCAGTTTTGATACACATTCAGCCAATTTTAATGCACACGCAAACAAGATAAACTACTTAGTTGTTTTGATGCATACTCGACTCATTTTGATGCACGTAGGACACTTTATTTTTATGCACATACAACTAATGTTGATGCACAAATACATATCTAAGACACTAGTTTTGATGAACATTCGGCGTCTTTTGATGCACAAAAAGCCAATTTTGATGCACATTCCGTGCACATCCCTATATCTATTTTTTCGAAAAATACGTGAATAATTTACCAAAAATTCGTCCGTGCGTTATTTTTCTTATTTTTATGTGAACAACCCCACCCTTAATTTTTCATCATATAATGCCTCAAATTTATTCTCATTTCGCATTGTATTGCCCATTCGCACTATATCTTTGACTCAAAAATTAAGGGGTTGTTTGTTTACTGGGTATTGGGAATGAAGGTATCGGGTTCGGGAATGGAAACCCCATACCTAGTGTTTGGTATGCTATTTTTAATTTTTAAACCCATACCCTAAACCTAATAAGTATATGTTTCTCAAACTCTACCCCTCCCTTGGGTATGAGATTTCATTCCAAGTGGGAATAAAATTAAAACCTAATCTTCTCTTCTACGTTATTTTTCACGTATCTCACGTCGTCTCCTTCGTTCAAGACTTGTGCTTCTGCTCATAAGGTACGAACTCATAATTTTCCATTCTCTTATCATAATTGTGCCTCTTCTCCTTCATATTTCTCTACTTCACAAATTTATGGGTGTTTTTGTTTGAATTTCATGAATGATTAAATCCCTAGAACTTTCTGTACTTCACAAATCGTACATGATTATCAATGCATCTTCTTCGTATTTTCCATTCAAGACTTTCTCTACTTCACAAATTAATCGTAAATGATTTTTACGTGTTCAATAAAGTTCAAATCCCTAGAACTATATATATTACAAGTAAATCCGTTTCAATGAAGTTCAACCCTAATATGATTAAAGAAAATTACAAGTTCAAATCCTTACAAATCCGATCTACTGTATAAATAATTACAAGCAAATTACAAATTCAACTCTAATATAAATGAACTGTATAAATAATTACAAGCAATAAATCCGTTCAATGAAATGTACAAATCCGATCCACTGCAATACCACATAAAAATCTGTTTCATATGATTAGAGAATCAAATTACATATATTTTCATTGAAAGGTAAAGATTTATAATATTTTATTCATATAAATTATGTGATATGATTTTTTACGTGTTTCATCAATTTAGATTAACAATATTTTATTATTTAGATTATTTTTGTATGCATATATATTTTTAGTTTTATTGAAATTATTCTTCGTTCAATTGAGTGTTTTTTTCTTAATTGTTGAATATTTTTTTATGTCTAGCAATGGATCCAAAAAATCTCCAGTTGAGAAGGAAGAGGAAGGAGTTGCAAGACCAAATTAATCATGTTATTCTGATTGTTCTTAACTTTGTTACTATGAGTTCTATGATGTTGGGTACTTTAGGTACAACACTTTGTCGAATCAAACAAGTTCAATATGAAAAAATAGATAGGCAACTCATAGACTTCAAAACTTGAATAGGTTAATTAGAACAAATGATGTAATATGTAGGAATGAGCTTCGTATGAATAGAGAAACATTTGGCGTGCTTTGTGAGATGGTTCGAGATATAGGGGGGTTAAGGGGAACCAAAAACATGAGTTTGGAATAAATTGTATCCATGTTTTTGTATACATTAGCTCATCATAAGAAAAATAGATCAATAGGAAATTATTTCTTAAGAAGTGGAGAAAGTGTGAGTAGACATTTCAATAGTTGTCTTCTTGCAATCTTAAAGTTACATCGTCACTTGCTCAAAAAGCCTACACCTGTGTCTGAAGATTGTGAAGACCATAGATGGAAATATTTCAAGGTACAAATATAATTCAAATTTATTCAAACACCACACATTTTGGAATCACGTATCCTCAAATAATAATTATCACTATTTTGTTTTGTAGAATTGCGTAGGAGCTTTAGATGGTACCTTTATTAATGTTCATGTGACTAATGAACATCGAGCAAGATATCGAACAAGAAAAAGGCAACCTTTCTATGAATGTGTTAGGTGTGTGTAATCCTAACATGGAATTCATATATATATTGCCCGGTTGGGAAGGTTCTGCACACGATGGTCGTGTCCTTCGAGATGCACTTTCTAGACCTAATGGCTTAAAAGTACCCCAAGGTATAAATAAAATTATAATATGTAAATCAAGTAGGTTGTATTAATAATAAAATCAAGTAACTAAAATTATTGTTTGTTATATGTCTAGGTTGTTATTACTTGGTAGATGCTGGGTACACTAATTGTGAGGGTTTTTTAGCTCCTTACAGAGGCCATCGGTATCATCTCAAAGAATGGGGGGATGACCAACCCGAAAGTGCAGAGGAGTATTTTAACTTAAAACATGCCAAGGCTAGAAATGTCATAGAAAGATGCTTTGGAACATTGAAAGGAAGATGGGCTATTCTTCGTAGTCCTTCTTTCTTTCCAATACGAACTCAAGTTCGTATAGTAAGTGCTTGTGCTCTATTACATAACCTCATTCGAAAGTACATGCCAACTGAAGTAATTGATTATGCTGAACAGAGTGATGAAGATGGAGATGACGATGACGATGGCGATGATGATGATGATGAGACTGGAGGTCGTCGAGGTCGTCGAGATCGTAGAGAGTACATTACCCATGTTGAAACATCTGATGCTTGGACAACATTTAGAAACACATTTGCCCAAACTTTATTCAATAATTGGAGATCTAGATCAAACATGTGATCTTAAGATTATCTTTTACAACACTTGTATTTTTGTTGATGGATTTTTTATCTTAACCAAATCTATATTCGTGTTGTTGAATTTTTAATTGAGTGTGTTGTTTGTTAAGGTGATTGTTGATTTTTTTTATCTTGGTTGTTATTATCTTGGTTGTTGAATTTGTTTAGGATGGACTCGGCAAGTCAAAGTTCTCTTGGAGGGAGAGGCAAAAATAAGAGGTCTTGGAGTAAGGAAGAAATGGAAGCTCTAATAGACGAACTATTGGAAATGAAATCCGATTCACAGTGGAAGGCTGAAAATGGTTTTAGGAATGGATTTTTGCTGCATTTGGAAAAGAAGTTGAATGAAAAGTTTCCTGGTTGTGGAATCAAGGCATTTCCTCACATAGAATCAAAATATAAATGGTTCAAAGACAAGTATTCAATGATTAATGATATGCTTCGTCTCTCTGGCTTCAAGTGGAATGATGAAGCACAAATGATTGAATGTGAACGACAATCTTATGATGACTTTTGCAAGGTATGAAATTATATATTTGTACGTGATATGTCAAATGTATATGTTATCCCTTCTTCTTCTAATTTGTTCTTTTTTTCATATTTAGGGACACCCCAAAGCCGGGGGTTTATGGAAGACTAAATTTCCATATCTTGATAGATTGGATCTCATTTTTGGTGTTGATCGAGCAATAGGGGCTGAGGTCGAAGATATAGAAGAATCAATGAATATCTTGGAGAATGAGGAGATTGTGAATCTCGAAAATGATGCTAATGAGCCAAACAATGGAGAAAATAATTCAACAAATGATGTTCAAAGTGAACAACCACCTAAGAAGAAATTGAAGAAAGACAAAGGTCCGAGAGGAATCAACAATCACAAAGAAAGTGCAGAAATAATTGCTATTAATAAAATGTGCGATACATTTGCAGGTATGATAAAGACATATTTTAATTAAATCATAGTCTTGACTTGGAATTTTATTATTTAAGTCTTTGATTAGTTTAGCATTAAAATCTCATGTTGATCAACACCCCACATTTTTTTTTAGTATAGTATATACTTAGTCCTTTAAATTCCTAGCTAAATAAATGGTTGAATTTATAGGTGTTGTTAACAACATGAATTCTCATCTTGCAAAAATTGCAAATGCTATGAGTAGTGCTCAAGAACGTGACATAGCGGCTCAAGAACGTGACATTGCAGAGACTGAATTAAAGAAGAGTTTGCTAGCTGACATAGGAATGCTACCGGGAATCTTGTTGTCTCAAGCAGTCAAGGCAGCAAGGATAATAGGTGCGACTCCAAGCATGATGAATGCATTTTATACGAGTCCTACTGATGAATGGAAGTTGGCTGTGGTATATGATGCGTTAGGAGATGATTAAATTTTAGGAGTTGACCTACTTTTTGTGCTAGAAGTGGAACTTAGTTGTGGAAATATTCGCTGATAATTTTTATGAGTATTAATGCGCAATCAAACAATTTTAGCCTTATTTTTTTAGTGAATTTATGTGAAAATTATATTTAATATAATATTTCTCGTACTAATATTTATAATATTATAATTTTATTTTTATAATTTATGTTTTTAACAAGTATAAATGTAATACTTATAATTTCATTTCATATCCCATGTTTGACAATACCAAACACTAGGTATGGAGTTGAGTCTCATTCCAGAATTGTAACCAAACACATATTATCAGGAATCATATTCCAACCCCATACCTTCTCAACCCCATTCCTCATTCCAATCCCAAACCTGATTCTATACCAAACGCCCCCTAAAGGGGCTTTATTAATTAATGGGCCGAACAAGCCCAAAATCTTCCCAATCCAAACCAAGCGAACGACGGCGTTTTCAGTTCTTTCTGGAGATTAGTACTAGTCCATCCATAATTGTCTTTCTTCGAAAGCAAGCTCGCCTTCCTGAGAAACTCCTCGCCGTCTTTGTTTGCCCCGGAGAGTTTCAACTGATCTCTGTAAGTTATCCTCTTTTCAACATCGTATCTTCGTATTCAACGTTTTGTTTTCGCACTCAGATCCAATTTTGATGTTTCACTTTGTGTTGATTTCGATCCTAAATTGATTTCGGAAACGTTAGGGTTTTGTTCTTGTTAGATTTAATATAAAGTTGTCGCTTTGTTTATTTTTCCGATAAATCTGCAAGGATGGAGAATTTTTTTCCTGAAATTTCATTGAGAATTTGTGGCATATGAATTTTCATGGAGTTCCCCAGTTTTTCAGCTTTAATGGGAGTTGTGGTTACTTGATTTACAGGTTGATTACATAATGGCGACAACGAACGATACCAAGCCTGCTACTGAAGAAGCTAAGATGGATTTGTTTGAAGATGACGATGAGTTTGAAGAATTCGAAATCAATCAAGGTAGAACTTCGCCGTTTCTTAGCGTGCCTTGTCTATAGTTTCATTATTTTTGTAGTGCTATTTTCCAAAACAGAGTTGATTGTTTGGATCTAAAGGTGAGCAGTGCTTTGAGCTCTTTCGGTTGCATTAGTGTTTTTTTGTTATGTTTCAGAAAAAGCTTAAGTAGAAGGTCTATGGAATCTTCGAAGAGCAAGAGAACAAATTTTCAGGAATTCTATAATGTTTAGCTACTGATGTTTTGAACTACTTTCTGTCAAAATATCATCACCAGCTAGCATTCTCTCAACTTATTTTGGCACAAAACTACAAAGAATGAAGGAATACAATTTCAATGATGAATCTAAGAATTGACATTGCAATCGAGAGATCGTATACAAAACAGAAGACTATGAAAAGAAATTGTTTTGTTTGTAGCTTGAAAGCAACAAAACAAATTCTTTGTTTTCGTAGGATCTGTTGATATCAAGTGTATGGAAATTAGTAAGGTGGTCTGAGATAAAAATGTATGGTGCTAAGATTGAATGAAAGTTATGAACATTAGAAGACATTAGGCTATATTTGTTGAATCAGTAGAATTTTAGAAGTGGTTAAGTAAGAAATAAATATGGGGACATTTATTCCATGCAAATGCAAGGAGAGGAAATGAGAAGATAAAGAGTGTCTGTTTAAAATCTCTCTTTGCTAAATTCAATGTTTTTTTTATTGTTTCAGAAAATAAAAATGTGTATAGACACAAAGCCCGTTGTTTATCTTAAATCATATTCAGTGGTTTATTTATGTTTACCTTTTATATTGTTTTGATGTCATATGAGTAGTTCTTTCTATGAGAGTTCTACTTTGAGGATTAATATTTGTTGCCTTGAAGCTTGTGTTAGGCAATGCTGTGTCTGAGCCCTCTTTTTTTGCCTTTTCAACATGCAACACCTGTTTGCAATTCGAACTTGTAGCTTTAGACTCTGGGCTTGTACATTTTTCTAATATCTGCTCAACCTCATGTCTTTGTCTGTATTGAAAAGAAAAAAAAGAAAATAAGTATATGTGTTTGCCATGCACAATTGGTTAATGCTATGATTGTTTTTCTGCAAAGAACCATGTAAAATACTATGCTTTTTTAGTTGCTTGCAGTGTTTAAATTAAGCTTTTGTTCGTAGAATTTGGTACTGTATTTGCAATGACCAGACTTTCATTAGATGATTCCTGCCCGTTTGTTGTTCTTTTTCAATTTGTCCAACTCATTCTGTTCTTGTTTGGTTGAATGTCCTAAACATTCTGGATAATTTGTTTTAGTGTTTGTTTTTATGAGAAGAGTAACATTCATATTTCTAACAGAGTGGGACAACAAGGAAGAAGTAAAAGAAGTTCTCCAGCAGTGGGAAGATGACTGGGATGATGACGATGTGAACGATGACTTCTCATTGCAACTGAGGAGGGAGTTGGAGAGCAATGCTAACAATGAGAAGAAATGAGCTCACTCAGTAGCTTCTTTGTGCTGTCCTCTCATCATGTATGTTATTCAAAGATCAAACTTGGGGCTGGTTTCGTTTTGCGATACTCTAGTTCTTGGAATTAACTTTTAAAACTTAAAGATTGATTCATGGTCAGTGCGAAACACGTGTAGTTCTGCTGAGGTTAAAGTACAGACCATTTACTTCCCCTGGTTAAATCGGTACAATCTTGCAAATCTTCATCATCCCCTTTCACATTTTCAAAATTTGCCCATTCTTTTGGTCACCGTCATAAATCAGATACTAAGCAGTTGCTGATTCATGATTAGCTTCCCTAAAATTCAAAAAGCTTTTATTAAAGTAGACGGAAACAATCCATCTTTTTCTAGGACTAGTAGTTTTGAATGAAGCTAAATAGTACTCCCCAAAACTACACGTAAATGAATCAAATTGTCTGTCTATAAAACTCCGGAAAACTGATACTAAAAAAGAGAGAGTGAAAAAAACTTCACTTCTTCATTGTATGAGTTCCATGGACAAGATCAACTATCACAAGTGTACAAAATAACACTCACAAGAAAGCTATACAAGCTCATCCACACCAAGTCTTGATCCCTTGCTTTCATCACCAATCACGTTCTTCTTCAACAGTCTTACACTAGCACGACAAACCGGGCAAAAGGGCTTCTTCATAAGCCAAAGATCCACACACTCAAGATGGAACAAATGGTGACAACTGGGCAAAAGCCTACAATTTTCACCCACCTTAAAACTCTCCAAACAAACAGCACAATCCACATCACAAGTTTCGCCGTTCTCCCCATCTTTGTAATCAAACCAAGGAATCATCTTCAAATCCTCGACCGACAAACCACAACCACATCTCTTCTTTGTTGCCGCCGTCTGGACAGTTCTCTGATCTTCTGCTCCGCCACCCTGATTCATGAACCCGCTTTTCACACATACGTGAATGGTGAACAAAACAGCTATGCCCACAAAGAGTAGTATTAAAGATACAATGATTTCCGTCATGGCAGTTATCTGATTGTTGTTTATCCTGTATTGAAGTGCTTGTGTTTTGTTTGGTAACGAGAGAGGTTTTGAGATTTAAGAAACGCCATATTTGGTGGTACTACATGGCGCTCTTGATTCTGTTCCTTAGTGCTTTCAGATTCCTTACACCATTGGAGATACAGGGCCACTTGGAAGATTGTTTTAATAATACAATAAATTTAAAGGCGTTCAAAGAAAGAGTGATAGAAAGCTCAACTACAAACATCATCACACTTTGGAATCCATTTCTCAACAAATAATTTCATTTTAAAATGAGAGAACAGATTTTGTCCAAGTCAGCTGTACAAGTATCTGAACATAAAGACAAGCAAACTCAACTAGCATTTTGTCCACCAAAATTGTACGTAGCAGCAAGCCAATTTGCTACTTGAGCTTTGTCCACCAATATTATACTTAGTGTAAATCCTCGTTAATTGCTGGTATTAATATTATAAATCAAATCTTTAATTTCTTCCCATAAGAAAGGCCACAAGTTGAAATTTCATTGGAGCAATTTTTTGCCCTTGTGTTAAGTTGTGCCCAATGTCATTCAAATTCAATTATTCATATATATTTGTATATGTGGGTCCAAAACTGGTGTGAATGGATGTCCCCATGTGAAACAAGAAAGAACTAAGAGTTGTTTGATGAAAAGAAATTAAGCGCGTGCATCATTTTACTAAAAAAGAAAAAAAAAACGGTTGTTTGAGTTTTTGGCGAATTATTCACGTATTAAAAAAACAGATGTAGGATGTGCGCAGGAGGTGCATCAAAATTGGATTTTATGCATCAAAACTGTTTCTTTGTGCATCAAAATCAGTTGTATGTGCATAAAAAGTGGTCTAATGTGCATCAAAACTGTACATCAAAACTACTCGTATGTACATCAAACTAACTATCCTATGTGCATCAAAAGCATCCGTAGGTGCACCAAAACAATTAAAAAGTATCTTGTTTGTGTGTGCATCAAAACCAAGGATGTAACTAGAAATTAAATTACGGGCATGCTAGATTTACCTTGATATGCTACGTTTATCTTAATTTTCACTCATTTCATACAAAATTTATCTTGGTAAGCCAAATTTACCTTAATTTTCACTTATCAAGTACTAAAATTACCTTAATTTCCATTTTTTTTATTAAATTACCTAAAACTTTACTTTTTTTATTATTTTATTTTTTCGAACGGGATGGAGTTGACCCTAACCCGTCCCTCGATACGTGTCTGATCAAAACTGTTTGTATATGCAACAGAACTAACCAATTGTGCACCAAAACTTTATATATGGATAGATATTTGAGCACTAAAATGAACCTTATGATGCACAAAGATTTATGAACTTTATCAAAGCAACTAATTAGTGTATCTTGTTTGTGAGTTCATCAAAACAGTTTGGATGTTCATTAAAATTGGAAGAATGTGCATCAAAAAATAAAAATATTCAACATCGATGAATAACATGCATAAAAAATCAATGCACAAATAGATAGTTTAGATGCACATAAAAGGCGAAAATGATGCACAAAAGTGTGTCTTATTTATGCATATGCATCGAAACTAATCGTATACGCATCAAAATAACCAGAAAATGCATCTTATTTTGCATGTGTAGCGAAACTAACGATATAAGCATCAAAACTAGCTAGACTATAGGCGAAAACCTTATTCATGCACATAAATATGGTAAAAAAAAATAAAAAATAAAAAATTTGGAAATCGATGCACAATGTATATCAAAAAATAGATGCACATTTAATTAGTTTTTATACACATAATTCATAAAGCTAGTTTTGATGCACATCCAAAACAAAATACCCAAATAATTCAGGATGCACGCTTCTTCTAGAAACAATTTTTTTTTGAAAAATACCTGAATAATTCGGGGAAAAATACGCGTGTATCGTTTTTGTATGAAAGTCCTTGTACATTGATTTTTTTTAAGGAACGAAAGAGATTCATTCTTATTTCGCACAAGAGCGACCATTCTCATGGGATCCTTTAAGCTAGAATTAGGCTCTTGTGAATCGCCCCTTAAGTGTGAAATTGTGTCAATAAATACTAGGCATTGGATTAGATTTAATAAGCAATTGAAATTAAAGAAATAATTGGGTTAATATGTGAGATGCACTAGATAATTTCTGATTGGCTTAGGAGGTTGATTTGTTATTTTTGGATATGTGGAATTTTATGTCTTTTTTTCGCGAAATCTTTATGTACACCCAAAAATTGCCCGACTCACACAGGAAACCACGCTTCATGAAGCGTGAGTTGTATGGGTACCCGTTGGAGGGGGGCCATACCGGTGAAGAAGCATCATGCTTCATGAAGCGTTAAGCTTCACGAAGTGTGACGCACGTTGGATTTATATTTAACGCTTTTAAAGACGTTAGTTATCATCGTCATATGCAAACCCTTACGTTTCACGAAGCGTGATTATTCATAAAGAGTCAAACTGATGCTTCGTGAAGAGATGGTCCTTCACCCACCAGGTATGGCATTCCTCTACTAGGTACCCATTGATCTCACGCTCCATTAAGCGTGAGTTTCTATGCCAGGACTTTTTTTTTTGCATGAAGAATCGACCTTTATGAATTGGAGGAGGTATATTTTTCACTCGGTCGGCTCACTATGCATCGTTGTGGATGAAAATTTTCAATGATAGTGGAGAATCCAAAAGGGGATAAGTTTGGGTGATCTTTGTAACTGGGATTGGTTTTATTAAATTAGCAAGAAAGGATTAGTATTAGGGTAGAGTTAGGGTGTGATAGAGCGCTCTCATGTGAAATGAGAAGTAACATGAGTAATTGGATGATGAGAAATTAGTGGTGTGAATCATTTCATTAAAAAGGGGAAAAAATGGTACGACCAAATTTTTGGCAAATTATTTGCGTATTTTTCGAAAAAATGGATACAGGGGCACATGCGGATGCAGTTCAAAACCGGGTTTTTGTGCATCTAAAATGGTTATGTGCGCATAAAAATGACCGATTGTGCATCAAATTGTGTGCCTAAATATATGTTTGTGCATCAAAATTAATTATTTTATGTGCATCAAAACAATCAAAAAGTGCATTTTGTTTATATATGTGCATCAAAACTGATTGTATGTGTATCAAAATTGATCAAATGTGCATCAAAACTATGTGTATGGATATATGTTTTGTGCATCAAAATGAACATTATGTGCATCAAAACAACTAAAAATGTGCATATTATTTTTTAGTATCATAAACGGCTGAATATGCATCAAAAAATAAAAAAGTTCAAAATTGATGCACAATGTGCATAAATAAAAATGTTGCACATGCAAAGCTAAATCGATGCAAAAAAGTGTTATTTATTCATATGCATCAAAACTAATTATATGTGTATCAAAACAACCGTAAGGTGCATCTTATTTTGCATGTGCATCGAAACTAACAATATCTACATTAAAAACTAGCTAATTATTAGTGGTGGGCATCGCTCCAAGACCAGTCCAAACCGTGACCAATTTCCTCCAAATCTATGGATCGAGGAACGAAATTTTCCGGACCGGTCCACTTTCAGACCGAGTTATTTTTTTTAAATTAATATGTTTTAATGATAAAATTATTGTTTTATAGAAAATTTTAACTTTCCTAAGAGAAATTATATATTATTTATGAAAAAATATAATTTTATTAAGTATATAACATAAAAGTGAAACTTAAATAGTAAAAAAATAAAATTTATAACATAAAAATTATTTTTTATATAAATTTATATTTATATTTGTATTTTTAATAAAGTCAGCCCAGAATATACCAAGGACCGATTTTTAAAAATTTATGAACCGAGGACCGGATAGAAATTGCCTTGGTCTGGTCCGATCCAAAAATTCGTTGTGGACCGGATTTTGCTCAACCCTACTAATTATTCATAAATAAGGTTAAAAGAAAATAAAATAAAAAAGTTCGAAGTTGATGCACATTGTGCATCAAAAACTCGATACACAAACAACTACTTTTGGTGCATATAAAGTTAGTTTTGATGCACGTCTCTTAGGAATGTATTTTTTTGAAAAATACATGAATAATTTGAAAAAAATACACCAATATTGTTTTTATTCTCTTTAATGAAAGTCTAATCTGCAATATCCCTTATTTTTAAGAAACAAACGAGATTCATTTTTATCTCTCTGGTAGAACAAGATTCATTCTTATTTCTCCAGTGGACACTCCCACATGTGTGGCTTTCTACGGGCACAAATAATATTGTGTAGTTCAACTTAGTCAAAGGAAAATCTAATTAAGAAAGCCACTTGGAATACGTAAAACAGGATTTTTTTAACCTATACCGTGGATAAGTATCTTGTTTTGAAAAGACTTATTATTTTTATTTATTTATTAAATTAAATCTTTTTTGCTAATGGTTTAGGTATTTTCTTTTAGAGTTTTAGTTTCCAAAATCGGTATGCTTTAGGATAGAAAGACCGTACTTAAAATTATCATGGTTAGCATCTCTAATGCTCAATCTAAGTAATTACTCTCGGTTTAAAAATATTTGTCAATCTAGTATGTATCTTTTTTCAATACTTGTCATTCTACAAATTTTATCAAGGTTTTTTTTTCAATTTTTATACTTAAAAAATATTTAAAAAGGCAAAAACTTTTCTCATTCTCAAAATCAAAATTAATTAAACTAATTATAGAAAATTATTTACGTAAAATCAAATCGTTTCTTAATATTTTTGTCGATTTATAGAGTGACAAATATTTCCGAACGGTTGTCAAATTTATATTGAGGATGATCATCCCACAGAAAAAAACCAACATTAGTGCTTGTTTTGTTGCATGTTAAAATCACGTGATTTAAAAACTCTCAAGAAGTAGCCTTCAATACATGCGTAAATTACACTTCCTTCAAAATGAAGGAATATTTACATCTAACTTAAAAATACCTTTTAATATGTTCCATGTAATTAAATTTATAATTTTTTACCCATGAGTCAAAGTATTAATTTTTTAGTATTAAATAAGAGTTTTACAATTAAATAAGAGTTTTACAATAACTTTAAACAAATTCCCATGACTTTGTCCTTTTAACTAGATTTTAGTAATTTAATTGATGACACATTAATTATAATCAAACATATTTTTTTAAATCTTGTGAAATTTAATATCAGAAAAATAAATTTCATATGGATTAATTTCATACAAATTGTACTTTTGGTGTTCAACCAAACAAGCACTTACTTAGAGGAAGGCTTTGGTGGATTCATACATGTTGATAGAGAGGTTGGGAAATGAAAAAAAATGCACTTCCCATTCTAGAAGGAAAAAGTGACGTACACTATATAAAAAAAATTTCTAAGCGGGGCCACAACATCCTTACCAACATCTTGATGGACAATCCAAAATTTCAAGTCCTCATCCGCAAGGATGCTCTAGGACGCCCTCATAAGGGGTGATAGAGCATATAGTTATAAATTTTAGAGCATGTTTCTATACTCTTTTCATGCATTCCTAGCTAGATTTTCACCTTAATTCGTAGTTTAGTTTTGTTTTAGTTTAGTTTGGAATCTACTCTCTTTTGTGTTTCATTGCATGATTGAAAGGTGAGCATGGTGGATATCAAGCCAGAGACCGGAGCTATTGAGCTAGGAACAAGTGCAAGGAATGAAGAAAACATGGGAAGACACAACCCAAGAAGGCTGGGCGCACCCGCGCGCATAGGCTCATGCCAACGCTGAGGAGATGGAAGTTTATGGAGGCTGAGCGCGGGGAAGATGGTCGGAGCGCGGCAGCGCCTAGGGGGATTTTGACCGCGCCCAGCCAGCGTTGATCTGACGCTGATTTCGAGCTTTATTTTATCTTTTAGTTATTTTCTTGTTATTTTAGGATATTTTGAGATTATGGTATAAATACTTTTAGGGCTTTATTTTGAGAGTGGAATTATCATTACGTTATTGAACTTTGAGAGAACTTTGGAGAGAACTTTGGGAGACAAAAACCCTAGAGAAGAATTTGAAGAGAAACCCGACTCTGTGGAATTCGGTTATTCATGGATGAACCAGTTGATTAAACTTATATACGGTGGAATAAGGTTAATTAAAGGAGGAGAATTCAATCACAAAACTTCATGAATATACGGTGGAATTTACGAACGATGTCTCTATTGAATGCTTTGAACTAATTTGCATAATCAATTTGACATAGAAGGTTTTCTAGGATAATTGGTTAAAAGGTTATTAAAGACGGTGCATATTAATAACCACTTTGAGCTTGAATTCCATGAATACACAATAGGTTAGTCAAGGGAATTGAAATAAGAATAATCAAAGATCAATAATCATGTATGCAACGGATATGAAGCTAGTTGGATGCTTTCTTTCTACTTGGGAACTCAATTATTTTACTTTTTTTTTGCTTTTGTTTTCTTAGTTTGATAGCTTGAAATCTGAAAATCTCCTTTTATTACTCTAGTAATATTATTTAAAGACTGAAAATCTGAGTCTCTGTGGGTACGACCCTTGCTTTCACTATACTTAGGTTTGAAAGTTAGGATTTTTCTTTGACAACGCGTTTACCACGACATAAAAGTGCTCGTCAAATTTGGCGTCGTTGCCGGGGACTCGACTATTTCTTTGTGTTTATATAGTATTACTATTTTCAGGGTATGAACCACTTCCATGGTTCATACCCGAGCTACTAATACATCTCTTGTTTCTTTTGATCCAGAAATTTAAAGGACGATCTCCAGGTTGCGTCGTGAAGCTCGTGCTATCTTTCGTGAGTTACATTTAGACCTGGATTCTTCCCCCTATAATTTTGAGTCCGAAGGCATTCCTGAACTTGTAGAGATGGTTCAACAGACACTTATACAATTGACTGCACCTGATTTGGCTCAACAACCATTGGCGGTGAAGCTACCTGAGCTCCCTGACGGTGTCCAATTTGAACTAATGTCTGGGTTGATTCACCTCCTTCCTCAATTCCATGGAAAGGCCGGTGAGGACCCCAACAAACATTTGGCTAAACTTCACGATGTCTGCTCTAGCATGAAATCGAAGGGCGTCACTGATGAACAAGTCAAGCTTAGAGCTTTCTCTTTTTCCTTGAAAGAGGAAGCTAATGACTGGCTCTACTAATTGGCTCCTGACACTATTGAGACTTTGGAGCAAATGAAGAATTTTTTTCTTGAGAAGTATTTTCCTGCCACAAAGCTTTCAAGTTTGAAGAAGAGTATTAGCAATATGGAGCAGCTCCCAAATGAATCATTGTATGAGTATTATGAGAGATTCAAAAAGCTAATCTCAAGTTGCCCTTATCATGGTTATTCCCAGCTGGATCTTGTTATGTACCTCCATGAAAGTTTATTAGATGAAGAACGAAGACATGCCAACGCTGCCTGTGGAGGAAACATCTTGAATAAGACTCTTGGTGAAGCATTTGAGCTCTTCCATGAGCTCTCTGAAGGCTCTCGTCAATTCAGCAAAAAAACAATAATGAAAGTTGCCCATTCCATTGATACTAGTGCTTTACATGAGGAGATGAGTGAGTTGAAGACGATGTTCAAGCAATTCATCTTAGGAGGACAACAACAAGTCAAAGCTTGCGGATTTTGCTCCGACATCACTGATAGAGCATATAGGTATAGTTGTTAGAGCATGTTTTTATTCCTGTTTTATGCATTTTTAGCTAGAGTTTTGCTAAAATTTGTAGTTTAGTTTAGTTTTGTTTCGGTTTAGTTCGGAATCTACGCGTTTGTGTGCTTTATTTCATGTTGGAAGGTGAAGCATGGTGGATGTGAAGCTAAGAACCGGAGCTTAGGGGATTATGGTGGAGTTTGATGAAGCTTATAGTGATACAAGTGAAGATTGAAAGAGCTAAGGCCCAAGAGCTTGTGTGAGAAGAACGCTTAAACCCGGGCTATGCATTGGCTTTGTTGTTTCGACACCTATATCTTGCAATGCTTGGTTTGGGAGATACAGTGGTCGTATGAAGCTGAATTTGGTATCACTGGAAAGCTAACTCAAAGAGATACAATTCATATTTTTACTCCGAGTCCAAATTCCAACTCGAAGGGGGTCAAAATAGCCTCCGAAGTGTCACTAAAGTTGCTGCAGGCGGAGCGCGGCCAAAAGCCTCATAGCGCGACAGCGCTCTCAATGAACCAAACCGCGCTCTAGCGCGTTGATCCGACGCTGACTCGGGCCCCCGTGTGATCTTATGGGACGACCTTATTAGTATTCTTGGATGTTTTTAGATACGATATAAATACTTTTCCTAGGGATTCTTTGGATTAGGATATGCTATCTTTTGCTTGAGTTTTATGCTATTGAAGAATTTGGAGATTTGTGTGAGACAAAACCCTAGATTTGCAATTGAAGAGAAATTTGACTCTTGTAAGTTTTATTTTTCTTTAATGTTGATTTCTAGCTAAATTTCCCATGTCCAACTAGTTAGTTGAAGTTGTATGCATGATCGTTTGTGAGATTTGAATTATTTCTATTTGCCTTGACTAGATTGAATCTCTCCGTGCTTATTTGACTAGATTCACTTAGGATTATAATAGATTGGCCACCTATTCTACTTCTAGGTTGAATTACAACTAGAATAATTAAATAGACGATGAAATTTGATTATTCATGGATGAATCCTTTGATTAAACTTATAGACGGTGGAATAAGGTTAATCAAAGGCGGAGAATTTAATCACAAAACGTCATGAATAGACGGTGGAATTCATGATTATTGTTTCTATTGAATGCTTTGAACTTAATTGCATGATCAATTCGACATAGAAGGTTTTTTAGGTTAATTGGTTAAAAGGTTGTTAAAGACGGTGTATATTAACAACCGCATTAAGCTTGAATTCATAAATTCACAATAGATTAGTCAAGGGAAATTGAAATAAGGATAATCATGGATCAAAACTCATGTATGCAATGGATACGAAACTAGTTGGACGCTTTTCTCCATATTTGAATCTTAAATCATTTTACTTGCTTTGTTTTAATTAGTTTTAATTACTTAGATTTTTAGTTTACAATCATAAAATCTCCCCCTTAACTTAGTAATATTACTTAAATACAAATATTCCGAGTCTTTGTGGGTTCGGCCCTTACTTCGACTTTACTAGGGTTAGGAAGTTAGGAATAATTCTTTGACAGTGGTTTTATAGCGACGTAAAAGTACTCGTCAATCACCCACAAGACAGATGCTTGTCCTATTCTTCATGCACAAGAGGAAGAGGTTAATGAGCTTGGAGGTTATGGGCCACAAAGGCCAATGTATGATCTTTATTCGAACATGTACAATCCGGGCTGGAAGGATCATCCTAATTTGAGGTATGGGAATCAAAATCAACAATACGCTTCTCAAAATGAACCTCAAGGTTTTAGACCTTCATTTCAACCTCGACCTTAAGCACCAAATCAAGGTTCTTCTTTGTCCACGGATGACATGATCCGCACTCTTTCCCAAAGCATGAACACTATGCAACAATCCATGGGTCAATTTCAGCAAGAAACCAAATCAAGCATCACCAACTTGGAGAATCAAGTGAGCAACTTGCAAAGGCAATGAGCAAATTTGAAGAAAAAGATTCCTACACATTGCCCTCTCAAACGGAGCTCAATCCTAAGCAAAACGTAAGTGCAATATCGCATTGGAGCGGTAAATTATTGGAGAACAAAGCCGAAAAGCAACCAACTTTGCATAAGAACAAGGAAGAAGAGGACAAAATTTCATAACCTGAACAGTTGTCCGTGCGCGGTCAAGAAGCCGAGAGCGCGCCCGCTCTTACAGGCCCCACACCGTGCCCAGGCAACAGAGGCTACGACAAGCTAAGCGCGGTCAGCAATGGTGGGCGCCCAAAGGGACGTTGCCCGCGTCTAGGGTCCTGTGCGATGAATCATCTAACCCTTCGACCTCGGCTCCCAAACCTCCTCCACCGTTTCCCGAGGCCTTAAAGGAGATCCTCAAGATCGAGAATGACAAAGATGTCATTGAGTCATTTAGCAAATGCGAGGTGAATATTCCACTTCTCAACCTTATCAAGAGCATTCCTCTCTATGCTAAATTCTTGAAGGAGCTATGAACGGTCAAGCAGAATCAAAAGTTAAAGGGGAAGCAAAATATCAAGGTTAGGGAGCAAATCTCAAAGTTTTTCCAAAGACAAATGCCAAAGAAGTGTGGAGACCTAGGTATGTTCACTGTTCCTTGCATCATAGGTGAAACCAAGTTTGATAAGGCTATGCTAGATTTGGGTGCTTCTATAAATGTCATGCCTTATTCCATTTATGAATCACTTGAGCTTGGTCCATTACACGAGTCGGGTGTAGTAATTCAATTGACTGATAGATCTAATGTTTACCCTAAGGGGATTGTAGAAGATGTGATTGTTATGGTTGATAAGTTGATCTTTCCCGCTGATTTTTATGTACTCGATATGGAGCTTGATAAGCATGCGACTCCAATTCTCTTAGGTAGACCATTCTTAAAAACGGCCACCACAAAAATTGATGTGCGTAATGGCTCATTAACTATGGAGTTTGATGGGGGAAAGGGTTGAGTTTAACATTTATGATGCCATGAAATTTCCCCATGATAACAATTCTTTACGCTCCATTGATGTTTAAGATACTTATGTCTAAGATTTCTTCGATATTAATGATCATGATGGATTGACATCTACTCTTGAGAATTCTTTAGTTAATGATGAAGAAGTGGATATTATGCTAAATGATGACATGCATGTAGTTGTAGCAGAGTTGAACGCTCATTAGGAACGACTGTTGAAAGGGTTTCCTGACAACAAATAAATTTGTAGTCAAGACCCCGCTATATATATGGAGGTCAGGATCATCCACGGGAAGCAAGTTATGTTTGTGTTGAGGTGTAAAATTTTATGAAATTACGATTACCCCCATAAATGTTTTGAAAATTAGTTAGAAAACATAAGTGTGTTTAATTTTCGTTAAATAAGATGAAAAATTATAAAAGAATGGAAATTTGGGTCTTTTGCTTGCTTTGTTAACGAAGGCCCAAAATTTTAAGGGCCCAAACTTATGTCCGACTTCACATTGCTCACCCTTCCTATACATGAAATAAAAAAAAGAAATGAAAAGTGGTGAATTGATGGATTACAACTTCCGTACACTCTCAATGAAGTTTTGTATCACAAACAAAAAAAATGAATAAAAAATAGAACACATGCAAAGGTGGGGTAGTGGGAAGTTATTAAAAAGAAACTTCCTTCGTTCCATTATATATTGATGTGTCAGATGAGATATGGCCTCTTCTTCTGGTTCTCTCGTTCACATCCCTCCTCCTTCATCTGCAAACACACACAAAAAAAAACATAGGAGAGAAAAGTCAAGCAAATCTGAGTGCAACCGAGAGCAAAAACATAGAGTACGAAACAAAGAAGAAGGTAGAAGAGAATTGTGCTGGAACTGACAGTGATAAATTGGAGCAATTGCTTTCTCAATTCATTCAAGACACATTACATGGGATATATATAGACTAGTGTGGGTGTACTATAAGGGACACCTGTCTCTTTTACATATCATTCTAGAATTCAGGGTTTTATACACTATTATCCCCCCTCGATCCCAACGAACGTATGCTGAGTTGTGATCGAAGTAGAAGAAACCATGCCGAAGGTAAGGGCTTGGTCAATGCATCAGCAATCTGATCCTTCGAGGAGAGGAAGGCGACGCGGAGAGACTTGTTCCGGACTCGTTCACGCACAAAGTGGAAATCCAAGCTCAAGTGTTTGATTCGATGGTGCATAACAGGATTGACCGCCAGGTAGGTAGCACCAATGTTGTCACACCATAATGTCGGTGGCTGTGGTAGCCTGATTTTTAATTCAGCAAGCAGGGATTGCAACCAAAGAGTTTCGCAAGTAGCATGGGCAAGTGCGCGGTACTCAGCCTCGGTCGAAGAACGGGCGACAGTGGGCTGTTTCTTGGAGATCCAGAAGATAAGGTTGGCGCCATGAAAGATGCAATAGGCGCTAGTGGAGCGGCGGTCTCCGGGGTCCCCCGCCCAGTCAGCATCGGAGTATGCAGACAGAGATGAGCTCGGACGAGAGGAGATATGGAACTGCTAATCAGCGGTAGCATTGAGGTAGCGGAGAATGCGTTTGACCCCTTGCCAATGTCGCTCATCAGGAGAATGCATAGCTTGGCAAACACGGTTGACGGCAAACGAAATGTCCGGACGAGTGAAGGCCAAGTATTGTAGGCCCCCAACTAGACTACGATATAGTGTATGGTCGGGGAACGACGGTGAAGGTGCAACAGATGATACAAAGTCAGCTGCCATAGGGGTGGAAACTGGTTTGGATTTGCTCATATTGGCACGATCGACAAGCTCCTTGATGTATTTGGTTTGGCTCAAAAAGAATCCAGCCTCAGTGCGTTGAACCTCGATCCCTAAAAAGAAATTGAGGGCGCCCAAGTCTTTGACTGGGAAGTGTGAGGAGAGGGCGACAACAAACTGATTTGAGAGTTCAGTGGTAGAGGACAGGACAATGAGATCATCTACGTAAATGAGTACATAGACGACACAAGGGTGTTGAAGAAAGATAAAGAGAGAGGAATCGGCCTCCGAAGGGTGAAAACCCATGGTAATGAGGACATCACTTAGCCGAGCAAACCATGCCCGAGGGGCTTGCTTGAGCCCGTAAAGAGAGCGGTTGAGTTTGCAAATATGAGTGGGAAAGGAGGAGTGAACAAAACCTGGGGGTTGAGCAATGAAGACATCTTCATTCAAGGTCCCGCGAAGGAAGGCATTTTGGATGTCGAGTTGTCGTGCCGACCACTTTCGCATCGCCGCAAGGGAGAGGAGGAGACGAATGGTGGAGGGTTTGGCAACGGGGCTAAAGGTTTCATCATAGTCGTGTCCATGGATTTGGTTAAAGCCTTTGGCGACGAGTCGATCCTTGCGGCGTTCAATCGTGCCATCGGCGTGGCGTTTGGTCTTGTCGACCCATTTAACGCCCAAGATGTTGGCAGAGGAGTGTTTGGGGACAAGGGTCCACGTATTGGTTGAAAGGAGAGCTTCAAATTCGGCCGTCATGGCGGCCCACCATTCGGGAAATTTAGCCGCCTCGGTGAAATTTTGTGGTTCATCGGGAATACGGGTAGGGGTAAGAGCAGAGGAGGAGAAATCGGGTGGTGTTGGCCATGGTACAGTACCATCAGTCCGGGTGAGAGGCTTGTAGATTTGATTTTGGGCCCGAGTGCGCATGGGGTGCGTGGAGGTGGGGTTGGGTGCATTTGTGGAATGTGGTGAGGGGAGTCCAAGGGGTGGTCGACTAGGTGGATTGTCTTCTGGAGGGGTTTGGGAAGATGGGCTAGGGGGAGTGTTTGGTATGGGGGAATTGGGAGAAGAAGATGGGCTAGAAGATTGGGAAGAAGTTTGATTTGGAATAGGAATTTCATGGGCCGTTGATGATGATTGGGCCGGGGATATGAATTGGGCCGAGGAACTTGGGCCAAATAAGAGGGGGTTAGATGGAGTGGGAAGCAAAGCTGGTAAGGAAGGTAGGAGCGTGGAGGGTGGGGGTGTGTCTTGGAGGGGGTATTTTTGAGAGGCAAACGGAAAGGTTGTTTCATGAAATATGACATCTCGGGAGATGTATGTACGGTTTTCATGCCAATCATGGCATAGGTAGCCCCAATGATTGGAGGCATATCCAAGGAAGATCGTGGGGTCGGAGCGAAAAGACAATTTGTGGCGACGGTAGGGACGAAGGTTGGGAAAACAAAGGCAACCGAACACGCGAAGAAAGGTGTAGTCGGGTGCTTTCTTGAAGAGAATCTCAAAGGGGCTTTTATTTTGTAGAATGGGGGTGGGAAGGCGGTTAATTAAGTAAGTGGCGGTGTCAAAGGCATAGTCCCAATAGGATAATGGAAGGGAGGCATGTTTGAGGAGGGTGAGGCCGGTGTCAACGACACGACGGTGGCGAGTTTCAATACTTCCGTTTTGTTGATGGGAGTATGGACACGTAAGGCGATGATTAATGCCTAGGATTTGGAAAAGTGGGATGAGGGGTTTGAATTCGGTGCCTCCATCCATTTGAATGTTAGATATTTTGGTGGAAAAGAATTGTGTGATAAAAGTAATAAATTTGGACACGATTTTGGAAACAAGCGATTTGGTTGAAATAGGAAAAAGCCATAGAAACTTCGAGTGGTCATCCAAAATAGCAAGATAGTAAAGCTTTCCATTCATTGATACATGATGGGCTGGGCCCCAAACATCCATAAACAAAAGATCAAAAGGGCGTGTTGATTTACTAGGACTAGGATAGTGAGGTAGGGCGTGGGCTTTGGCCCAAGAACAAGACTCACAATCTGCTGGGCCTAATGGGCCAGATTTAGGTGGGAGATTTAGGTTCCTAAAGACAAAAGAGGTAACCCTAGAGGAAGGGTGCCCAAGACGGAAATGCCAGATAGGTTGAACAGCGGCGGTAGTAAGGTGGACTTGCGGGGGAGACGACGGTACGATAGTGGTGGCAGGGAACTCGTACAGACCCGCCTTAGCAGGACCTTGAAGAAGCACCTCCTTGCTCTGAGAATCCTTGACAAGGAAGAAAGAGGAGTGAAATTCAAAGAAAACATTATTGTCATGACAAAATTGATTCACAGAGAGTAAATTTTTAGTGAGATGAGGGGTATGAAGAAGTTGAGTAAGTTTAAAAATACGCTGGTTTGCATAGATGTTGGCGGAGCCGTGGTTGTTGATAGGAACTTGCGAACCATCACCTAGTGAGACAGAGTCAGTACCATCGTAATGGTAGGCATCCAAGCGGAGGTTGGAGAGATCAGGCGTGAAATGGTGACTAGCCGCCGTATCAGGGAACCAAGATTGAGAGTTGGGGGCATGAGTGATGTTGGCTTGGACAGAGGGAGGCGGCGGTGCCTGGTAAGACTGGTCAAAACGGTACCAGCATTCAAGGGCGGTATGACTCGGCTTCGAGCACACCTGGCAGATCGGTCGGCGATCAGGAGCACCATTGAAGGTGTAGTTGCTGCGGCCTCCACGATTGTCACCCCTGCCACGTCCACCACGATTTCCTTTGCCGCAAAAGTTCCCGTTTCCGCGGCCTCTGTTGCCGACCGAGTAATTTGCCTCGGTATTGCGGTTGGCAGATGTGTGGTTTAGAGAGATTTGGGGGTTGAGAGCGGTGGTTTGATGAGCAATCCGGGATTCATGGACCAAGAGATGAGATAGAACTTGGTTAGGGCTGGGTAAAGTGGGTTGAGTGGAGAGGGAGGTGACGAGAGATTCATACTCCGTCGGGAGGCCGACAAGGATATAAGTGATGAGTTCGGTGTCGGAAATGGAGTGGCCGGCTGCTGCAAGTTTGGAGGAAAGGTTTTTGGCTTTGTTAAAGAAGTCAGAGATGTTCTCTGCCCCTTTTTTGAGAGAAGCAAGTTGAAGGCGGTGCTGAACAATTTGGGCGCAAGAGCGTGCTGCAAAGAGGTCATGAAGGGATGCCCAGATTTGGGAGGCGGAGGTGCAGTCAAGCACTTGGGAGAGAACTCCTTCAGTAAGAGAAGAGGTGAGTATTGCCATGACCAGGTTGATTTTGGCTTGCCATTTTTGAAATTCAGGGTTGGGTTGATTTGGTTTATCTGGGATAAGAAGATGCTCTGGTGGGCAGACAATAGTCCCCTCTGCAAAGGAAAAGAGGTTATGGGCTTTTAGATAGGGTGAAACTTGAGCTTTCCACAAGGGAAAGTTATCTTGAGAAAGTTTCACAGTAATGAAGGAAGAAAAAGAGGGTAGGGATGGGTTTTGGTCGGCGGCAGCCATAGCCGTTCTTGGGATTGGGATATTTTTGTTTTTGTGAGGGAGAAAGGTGAGAGAAGGTGGAAAGGAGAAGGTGGGTAATCAGAGGGACGTTGATCCTTTTGGCTCTGATACCATGCTGGAACTGACAGTGATAAATTGGAGCAATTGCTTTCTCAATTCATTCAAGACACATTACATGGGATATATATAGATTAGTGTGGGTGTACTATAAGGGACACCTGTCTCTTTTACAGATCATTCTAGAATTCAGGGTTTTATACACTATTAAATTGGAAGAGACGATCGAATTAAAAAAAGGGAACTAATGAAAAATGTTCACTCTTATCTGAAATAAAATGGGGGTTGGGAGTTTGAAGAAATAAAAAGAAAATCTAAGCTCTAATTAAAGCCATAAAAAATAGGCTCTGTTGGAGGCCTATATGCCTAGTGACTTAATGAGTTGACAAGGCTAGTACACAGGCTATCAAAGAACAATGCACAACATGCGTACAATCACTATATAATACAGTAAATTGTTTCTCCTGGTGGAAAGAAAAAATGGGTTTAATACAAGTCAAAGTTCACATGTGAACAATATAGGCAGAATACATAAATAGTCCTCTGACCTTTGACCAATTAGTCACTTTGACACCCCACTTTTGAAAATGTTCGATTGAGTACCTAAACTTACACATTGTGACCTATTGAGTACCTGATTGCTGATGTGGACAAATGCGTGTAACTCACTCTCTTTTAGACGAGTGTGAAATTGAATGATACTGATGTGGCATGAATGACACCAATCTTTTTTCTTTTTTCTTTTTCTTTTTTTCCCTCTTTTTTTTCCCTTTTTCCTTATTCTTTATTCTTTATTCTTTTTCCTTTTCCCTTTTTCTTCTTTCTCTCTCTCCTCCTTTCTCTTTCTTCTTCGATGCCTTTGTCTGCCCCCAAACCAATTGAACTCCATTAATGCCCAAGAAATTTTGTCTTAAAAAATTCACCTCTTTCTTGATTTCTTTTCCAAAATTAAGCGCAAATTTGGAGTGCCCATATCAAAATTTACTATAGCCCTTTCATTCCCGTGCCAAATCAACCTTTAAAGTAGTTTTACCATTTCCGACATGCTCACGACCTCCTCTCGCCAAATCCGCTAGCACGAGCCTTGGTCCACACCATTACACGAGCCTTGGCTCCATTACAATTACACAAGCCTTGGCTCCGTTACACGAGCCTTGGTCGAAGCCGCCGCCGACCTGGACCTCGTGATCCATCCTAATTTTCAAATCACCGACCTCCTCTTCCTCCGCCGATATCTTCTCTCTCTTCAACCTACGTGGCCAGAACCACGACTTGCTTTTCTCAACCGACGCCGGCGCATCTCTCCGATGGACCGATCCGGTACCGGCTAACCTCGTTGACTTAAAGATTGAGACCGCCACGGATCTGGAGCACTTGAGCGAAGGCTCGGTCTCGATGAAATTCGAGGCTCTGCCGACAAATCCGTTGTCGTCGACCGAGCGACTCAAGGCGGCGTCGCCTAGGAAGGAGATGAACGAGAGCGACGAGGGTGAGGAAGACGAGGTGGAAGAGGAACAAGCGCAGGGGTGATCCATAGCGCATTCAGAGAACGGCGAGTTTCTGATGCCAGTTGAAAGAGTCTATTATTTTGCCCTTTTTGTTTTTTTTAAAAAAAAAATTTTAAAAGGTAAATCTGAGTTGGCATTTAATGGGGTCCTTATTACTGACATGGCAAAGTGATATGGCGCGAGTATTGTGCACGCAATTTTTTTGGAGTAAACAAGTGTTCAATAGGTCTTAATATACAAGTTTAGGTACTCAATCGAACATTTTTAAAGGTGGGGTGTCAAAGTGACCAATTGGTCAAAGGTCAGGGGGCCGTTTATGTATTCTGCCGAACAATATAGGCTTCACGTATAAAAAAAAGACTACATTTTGTCTTTTCATGAAATCGACCCACAAAATGGGTTATTACAAAATCGACCCATTAAAAATGGTTTTTACTAAATTATGGCTAATATATAAAATTGGTCTATTTAATGCACAAAGTTTGGTCCAAAAATATTATTAGTCATAATTAGAGTTGGGTCAACAAACCAAATCAAAAATCAAAATATTTCTCCAATAGAACTACGTAAGGCTTGACGCCTATAAAAGACTACGTAGGTAACTCGATATCAAATTTAATCGAGTACAGTCGTCAAATTCAAACTAAATCACTAAAGTGATCAAGACTAGTTAAATAGTCAAGCTCAAAGCATAATTAATTAGTTATGCATGCATGACCATATTCTCAAAATTAATTTGTGACTAATATAAAATCAGGATCATTTAAAGCACAAAGCTTGATCTAAAGATTATTGGTTACAATTAATTTGGGTCATGAAATTAAAACTTCCTTAAAAGAATTACGTACGATTTGATCCCTTTAAAAAGGGTACGTAGGAAACTCGATAAAAGGCAAATCAAATGCCCATCGAGTTCAATCACAACCTCAAATTAAACTAAAATTTCCAAATCCAAAACGCACTAAAAACAATTGTGCACGCCAAATGCGAATGACTATATCACCCTTCCTAGAAGGTGTGTTTAGTACTATTCGCGTCATGCAAATGATAGTTGAAGTGATCTAGGCAACCCTTCCTAGAAGGTGGGTCTATTCTCGTTCCTTTGATGCATGAAAAATGTCACACACAAAAACAAAAACAAAAAGATTCTGAACTACGTAAGGCTTGATTCTCGTTAAAGAGATACATAGGCAACCCGTCAAACTCGAGTGCAGTCCAAATCTTAAAACAAACCAAACATTTTGTGCGTGTATGACTTTTAATCAAAAGGGTAAAAAGAAAGGGTCGAACTCAAACTTTCGAAAAACAAATAAAATATGTTTTGCGAATATTTTCATATTTTTGTTCAGCAGTTTGATTACTATTCTAGAAAGAGGAAATTAATACAAAGCGAAGGAGAATCAACGAAACAACGGTGCAAACACGTCGGTACCGACCTTGTTAGTGGCGGTATCGATGCTGAACTTAGAATCGAACAAGGCAAACAACGCGGAACAAACACAGGCTCGGTACCGATGTAGCAGCCTCAGTACCAATGCAGGAACAGAGTACGAAGAAGTGTATTGAATGGGAAAAACAATCTAGGACAAGGGTTACCACGACATAATCATGCAATTAAGATAGTGTGAAGGATAAATAACATGCCTTGAAGATAAAGCTATCAACTTTTATTGATTTAAGCAAGCAAATCAATTGACTTTCATGAATTAATTCACTCTCTACTTATTTTTAGATCCAAAGTTCGTAACTTTCGTTAACAAACAATATCAACTTTCAAGGTTAAAACTTTATCTTTCGATCAAGCAATAAACTCAAATTACTCCAACTTTCGTTAAAGCATAAGCACAAAACAAGTAGATAAAAGATAAATGGCTTTCAAACATGCATCACACATTCAATCACACAACATGTCGGGTTTTTAACCCCGATCCTAGAAAATAGAACTACTCGCTCATGATTGAAAAGAAACAAGTAATAAAATTAAGAGAGAACATCCTATGAAACAAAACAAAAGCTTACTTGAATTAAAACCAAAAACTTGTCTTTAGAATACAAACTTCTTCCGTAAGTAATCTTCAAAATCAAACTAGAAACTAAAAACAAAGAGAAAAGTCGTGTCTTTGAACTTCCACGCGTCTCCCTCTCTGTCTCCAACTAAACGACCCCCTAAACTAGGTTAAAACAAATGTATATATACTATAAAATCTATCTATAAAGTTTCCATAAAGATAGAACTTCCTAAACTAAAAAGATTACGGAATAAAAATATAAAAATCCTGAAGTCGGCGCAACTACCGAGCCTAAGAACCTCGGTATCGACCCTTATAGGGTCGGTAGACTCAATTACTGAACCATCTCTCCCTTGCCTTGCTTCGGACCTCGGTACCGAACCCACAAGGTCGGTATCGAGCTTGTTTTCCTTGATTATTTGTACATTTTCATAGCCTCTTTTGGATTTGTCGGGATTTTAAGCCTCTTCTTCCTTCCTTGACTTAGAAATGCTCAGCTACCATCCTCTCGATCTCAAATTCTTCGGAACGCTCCTATTCTGCTTTGAAAACCTACAAAAAAACACTAAAACGGAGTAGCTTCCATACTTTTCACAAAATATGCAAACTCATCCAGAAACATACGAAACAAACACTAAACTCAACTAAACTTAAGCTAAACAGCTAAGAACACTTAAAAACTATACTAAAAACACGAACATCAAAATCCCCCACACTTACACTTGCTTGTCCTCAAGCAATCACTAGACATAGACCAAAACCAAATAACATATTCATCATGTAATAGCCTTTATCTAAAAAGCAACTTCAAAACATTGCAAAAATAGCAAACGACTCTTAACGTCATAACATATATATATATATATATATATATATGCAACCAATAGACACAAGCATTCACAATCCAACTTCACCAAGGATAATGTGTTTCACTCGACTCTCATGTGTTTGGGCTTACAAATTCATTTCTCAACTCAATCTAATATGCAAAAACTCATAGAAATTGGAACTTATATCACCAAACTCTCCACCAAAGATTTGTCAAAACAAGCAAAAATTATCAAGAGAACTTAGGCTCAATGAAAAATTTCATAGAAGCTTCCATTCGGTCGGGTTGTAATGGGGCTTGGTAATGACAAATAAGGCGTGTAAATATTTTGGTTATGTGGTGCTAATAAATATCCGGTAATAAAGACTCCTTAAAACTCACATATATCCAAAACACCTATAAAAGATAACCAAACTCCTCATTTTTTTCTTTACTTTACACACTCTCTTTCACTCACCCATTTAAGATCCTAGAAAGTCTCATATACATAATATAAAGAAACTATTGGTTTTGAGCATTAACATACTTGCACATCTTTTTTCTTTTCTATTCCTTTTAATTTTTTTTCTTGTATTTTTCTTCACCTTTTTTTACTGGCACAACCTCGGTACCGACCCCTGCAGGGTCGGTATCGAGCCTAATTTGGATTTTCTTTCTCTTCTTTTTTTTGTGCAATTTATTACCAAGAGATCTTTTTACAAATTTAAAACAAGAGACTTCCAATCTACCCCAACCAAACCCTTTATTTTCGAACCAACATACATCATGTACTCAACAAAAATGACTCCTCTCCAACTAAGTCCTAATCCTCGGATAGGGTCAAGCATAAATCGGCTAAGGAATAATTTTGTGGAGCTACAAATAAAAGGCTATAAGGCTCAATTTGGCTTCAAAAACAAGGATAATGTAAGGGTGGATAAGGGTTCATGAAAAATAAGTTCTCTATCATATGACTTCACAAGTAATGAACTAAAAATCTAATAAAAGGTCTTGAGAAATAGATAACCATCACAATTCCAAGAGATAATATACATATAGAGATTAAATCACACATGAAAAAAATCAAGGCTAAAAATAAAGCTTACAAGGTCATTTTTTTGTTGGATTGTAACTACTCATGCTAAAAGTCATATGTACTCAATTTCATCATATGCTTTTCACTATAAAAACAATTTTATTATGAGATTCAGGCTATACAATCAAAAACATGCTAAAAGGAATTACATGGTCATGGAAAGTAAAAGTAATCATAGAACCATAAGATCAAGGGTACTCATTAGTTCCAAAAAAATTCTCAGTTTCTTCGGTTGCGTGTATGATTTCTTCGCCTATGCCTGAAATTCATTACGAGTTTGCTTAGATTTGGAAGACTACTCTCCCTCCTAAGATTAAAAATTTCCTGTGGAAAGCATGTGTCGATTGCTTTCCAACTACAGATAGATTAATTCGCTTTTATAATTGTGTTTTTAGTACCTGCTCATTATGCTCAAAAGAGGATGAAAACCTTAATCATTTGTTCTTTAACTATCCTTTTTCGCAAAATATGATTTCAAAACTAGAGTCTAAATTGAGTTTAAATTTTCAAATCTTTTCCTCAGGTACTTTTATTGATAACCTTGTCTCTACTATAAATTCAAATAAAAACAGTAATGTTCTGTGTTTCCTTTGGTGGTTTTTATGGGGACATAGAAATGGAAAGATCTTCAACCCTTCTAGGCTTATTTCTTCTCTGCTCCCTTGTGATTTGGCTTTTTCTTAGCATTTAGAGTGGGTTTCGGCTCAATGGATTATAATTTCTAATCATGTGTCTCGTCCTAAAAGGAAAATTTCTCGCACTTGGATCAGGCCTCCTCCGCAATGGTCAAAGCTGAATTTTGATGCTTCAAAGCGAACCAATTCTTCAACTATTTCGAGCTTTCTTATTCGAGACCACAAAAGTAAGATTCTAAGCTTTGATCGTAAGGAACAACTTCCCATTTCGGTTCTTCAAGTTGAAGCTCTTGCCTTGCTAAATGGTGTTCGAAGTGCAGTTTCGTTACAAATAGAACGCCTTATTATTGAAGGAGATAATTTAATCGTTATTAATTCTTTAAAGCGAACTTGGAAAGTTCCTTGGGAAATTCAGGCAATTATAAATGATATCCGTCATTTTGTTGCTTTGATTCCCTGTGTGGTGGTTTATCATTGTTTCAGGGAGTGCAATTCGGCGGCGGTTTTCTCGCCAAAAGGCTTTTTAGTTTCCCTCAACTTAGTTATGCTATTTCTAATTTTTTTCCCAGGATCGTTGTTAGATCCAGTAGATATCTCGGTTTGTAATTCTTGGTTTAGCGTTCATCCTCTGTTATTTGAATTTCTTAAGATCATCCGTCGTGATGATTTAGGTTAGCCTTGTATTTTTCATGTAACATAGTGTTGGACTAGTAATGAGCTTCTAGCTCATTTTACCAAAGAAAAAAATCTTTTTGTGATCGAAAATTTTCAAAATTTTTGTGATTTTTTATATATGAAAAAGAAAGCAACAAAAGCAACTTAAACTATCAAAGCAAAAGAACACAAAAGCACACAAAAGAACACAAAAGTTTTCTTTTCCCTACCTACCCCATACTTAAACATTATAGTGTCCTCACTGTAAAAACAAAGTAAAGTATAAGGAAAAAAATAGGGAAAAGAAAATAAACTCACAAAGCGGTTGTCGAAGCATAGGAAACATCCTTAAATGAGATATCATCAACGAGTCTTTGGTGGATAATACTTTTCCATGTTGTCCATGAATGTGGCAATGGACTTCCAACGCTCATCATCCTGCTGGCGCCGTTGCTCTCCCTCCCAATAGCGATATTCAACTCTCTTGTGGCGTTCCTCCTCAAGTGCCACTTGAGCCTCACACGCCTCTTGAAGCTGGTTCATCTGATTGTTGAGCTGACATTGATTCATGCACAGATGTTCCATCCGAGAAGCCAAGTCATGTGCCCACTGTGGTGGAGGATTAGAACTCGAGGCATAATTGTTGAAATTGTACTGGTGCTGCTGGAAGTGGGGGTCATAAGGCACAATACCGAACTCAGGTGGCACAATAGGGCTCTGAGCAGGCACGTTGTCGAAGTGGAATGTCTCGGTACCGACCCCAACAGGCTCGGTACCGAGGCCATGATGCTCGGTACCCCAACAGGTGCTGGAGAGTCTTCTTCCATTGCTGCCCCCTCTCGCTCGTATCTGTACTCGAATATCCGTAACAAGGCTTCATCTTGAGGCTTCTTGGCCAGGGGGAACGGTGTAGAAGTCCATGCTTCGTACCAATTAGGCAAGTACAAAAGCTCTAACTTGTCCCAAGTAGCAAGCACTTTGTGACCTTGAATTGTGGTGGTAACTCCATCTCGGCATCTCTGAAAGATCCCCAATGCTATCCAGTAGTTCGTGTTCATCTTCTGCGGACGGAGTGCACTGTAGCGTGTAAGATCGGTCTTGAGACCCAAGGCTAGGAGGCTCACCAAGTTGCCACAATAAACTCCTTGTAAAGTGGCCCCATTTTGCTCCACATACTTCACCCACTCATACCCCAGATTCATTGGAGCGGGGTCCTCAAAGAGAATTGCACGGAGACATCCAACCTCCGTCCTTGTCGGCCTAGAGAGCTCCTTTTTGGTCCAAGTTGTTGAGCCCAAAATTCTGAGGATGATACAGAAGATGGAGTTGATGACGTGTGGCCCCGGGAGTGCAGGAGTGTTGGGACTGATTTCCCCAAAGATGTAACCCTAAGTTTCTGCAACCTTGAAGTTGTCCGGTGCGGTGTACTCACGGGAGGGGTTAGGAAAGTGGAGGAGTTTATTGAACTCGGCCATGGTACACTCATGATCCTCGTTCCCGAGCCTGAACTTGATCCTGCCCGTGGACATTTTGCTCTTGAAACTAGTATGGAGGGTGGCTATGAACTCGGAAGTAAGGGCCGGATAGTGAGGAATCTCCTCCCATTTAAGAAGGTGAAGTACGCCAAGGATGGAGAAGGCATGCTTGAGATCTTCATAAATGCCTAATTCCTTCCCATCGGTCCTTGAAAAGCACCTAGTGATGTGAGGTTTGTCGAAGACAGAGTTGTAGACTGATAGTTGATGATCGGTCTGCAATACGACATCATCCATTGGTCGTGGAGATGGAGATTGATTGGCTCTTTTATTCTTGCATGCCCTTGGGTTAGCTCTACTCAAACTCGCCATCAAAAGTACTTGAAATTCACAAGGAAATAAGGTAAAATCTGCTCGTGTAAATAATACACCAAAGAAACCCCATACTTGCATTGAAAACATGCTCAAAACACACACATTTCTATTCTGGTGGACCTCGGTACCGAACCTGTAGGGTCGGTACCGAGGCTTCTGGGCTACAACTTGTTTGAAGTGGGTGATACGGTCGGTACCTACCCTGCAGGGGTCGATATTGAGCCTGTTTCCATATTTTCGTACTAAAGAGTCGAGTCTCCAAACTTCGAATTCAAACAATTTGTCATATAAACAAGCCATCTTAAGAATGATTCCAAAGCAATACCACATAATCAAGTACCAATAACCCCATACTTACTCAAAACCCTATATAATCATGCCAGAATCTCCAAAAATCATGGTGTTAATCATACAAATCAAGAACAAGTAACTTCATGCTTTTATAATTGAAAGGAGTTGCAATCCAAGCATGAGGAAACGAATTTTATCAAGATCAAGGACCAATATTAAAGCAAGAAGGCACGAATTGAAGAACTAAACCTAATTTCGGACTAGATCTAGATCTAGGCATGAAAACCACCAAAAATTACCGTAAACCTTCAAGAATTTCAAGTAAAGAGCAGGGTTTGAGAAATCATACCGTAGATTTGAAGATTTAGAACCTAAAATTCAAAGGGATGGTGAGTAACAAGGGTTAGGACTCGGTAACGAATAAATTTTTTGGTTTTTGCTGGGTATTGAAGGTGGTGTGCGGAATGGAGTTTGTGTGGATCGAATGAGGGATTTGTGTGGATTGATTTTGAGGGAATTGAGGGTGAGATATGTATGAATTGCTTGAGAGTGTTTTTGGTATGCTTTTTAGAGGCGGCGTGGGGAAAGAAAGGCAAGGAGAAGTTTTAGATTAAAAGGCACTTACCTACCGTACGTAGTGCTGGATTTCGCAGGGTCGGTACCGAGCTTGTAGGGTCGGTACGATCCTGTCTTGGCTTTTTTTTCAGCTTGTTGTTGTTCCGACTTCTGTAACACTTTAGCCAAAATATTCTATTCCGCAAACTTCTACTCTACTAAAAAAAACTCAAAAGAAAGCTTAACAAAAAGAACTACAAAAAAGAAAGAAAACTAAACCGGGTTGCCTCTCGTAAGCGCTATTTTTAACGTCGTTAGCCCGACGAACGTACTTTGGCTAGTCTCAAGGTGGTTCTCTATCGGCTCTATCGGAGTCGTGGAAGACCCCATACTTAGCCAAAAAGACAGTGTGGTTCCTTTTTACTAAATTCGGTCCTTCATCTTCCAACAATATGCTCGGTATTCCTACATAAGGGTTAGTAAAGTCTGAAAACCAAGGAGGTTTCGACTCATCTATAGTATGAATAGTCGGATATGATGTAGGAATATGATACAAGGAAGGATCATGACTCGTGATGTTGAAATTGGATTTTGAATACTCGCCTTTGTTCTTCAGCAAGAGGCTCGTTAACGAGGTATACGAGGTTGTTACCGACCTATCTAGAGCAAGGCCTTCCTCGGTACTGTGCCAGAATGTTCCTCCCTCGTCATATTGCTGTATGAAAGGCTCGTTACTGACCCATGTTGGGTCGGTAGACGGCTCAATACTGCTTTTTGTAGGCATTGTTTCTTGGGAGAGAATCTTTCGGCTTAACATTGCCGGGCTTTGGCTGGAGTGGTTCGATCTCTGCAGCATCGACTGTTTCATTGATAGTTGGATTGAGACTAAACTCGACCCGCTCCTCCCCTATGTCAAAGGTGAGGAGTCCCTTCCGAACATCGACTCGAGCACCTGCTGTGGCAAGGAATGGTCTGCTTAGAATGATGGGTACTACGGGGTCTTCAGGCATGTCAAGAACAATAAAGTTGTTTGGTACAAAGAATTTGCCCACTTGAATGGGGACATCATCGACGACCCCAATAGCTTTTACACTAGACCCGTTTTCCATATACAGCCTCATATCGACAGGTTTCAGAGGTCCCATATTGGGTTTTGACCAAATAGACAAGGGGAGTAAACTGGCACTGGCTCCCAAATCACATAGTGCCTTGAATCGGTGGTTGCCAATTCCAATAGTAATAGTAAATCTTCTTGGGTTACCTAGCTTCTCTAGGAGGGCTAGAGATCGGACCTCGTCCGTCAACTCCGACTTAGACCTTTTCCTGCTAAGAATATCTTTCAAGAATTTTATGTAAGCCGACATTTCGCTTAGGGCCTCAGCGAATGGTATGGAAATATTTAAGTCCTCAAGAATCTTAACGAAATGTCTAAACTTTCCTTATGATGAGTCCTTAGACTACCTAGTAGGGAAAGGAAGAGTCTTCACCGATCTCGGAACCAAAGCGGGGTCGAGAGGTGGTGCTACCGAATCGACTAGAGGGTCGAGTGGTGCTATGTGTTCAGAGGGTTTCTTGACAACAAATAAATTTATAAGTCAAGACCCCGCTGAGTATAGCGAAGTCAGGATCGTTCCACAAGAAGCAAGGTTGTTCGTTTATCAATCTACTAAATAGCAAACAAAAACAAATAAAAACACTCACAAGTAGCCTCGTTAACGACGTTGTCAGGGTCGTTAACGTTCCACCGAACACTAAAATACTCAAATAACGACCTAAATAAATTCGGTACCAAGGCAAGTAACTCAACAACAAAAATTTACTAGAAATAATTCAAATAAAACAAAGATCTAGGACTAGGGACACCACAACATAGCCAAGCATATAAACTCGTAAGAAAATAAGATCATGCCTTTAAACAGATAGAGTCATCAACTTTCGTTGACTATCAAGTAAATTAACCAACTTTTGTATCCTAATTCACTTAATTGCTTGTTTTGGATCTAAAGCTTGAAACTTTCGTATTCAAACAATATCAACCTTCAAGTTACTAACTTTATCTTTATATCAAGTTAAAAACTCAAATTACCTCAACTTTCGTTTCGGTATAAGCACAACAAACAATCTCAAGAAAAGATAAAAGGCATTCAACACACAATCTTACTCATCAAACATGCTCAACTATGTCGGGCTTAACCCCGATCCTAGAAAAGAAGACTACTCACTAATCATGACTAAGAAATTAATAACTTTAATCAAAGAAAACATTGAAAATAAAACAGTACTCAAATTAATAAGAAATATTGTCTTACAGAGATTCAGAAGAAACCGAAAACACCGAAATACCGAATCAAAATCACGACTAACGATCCCGGTAACTTTTGTCTACCGAACCCCTTCGATCACGACTCCGATCCGTCCTTCTCTCTCTCGGCTCTCCAAAATTCTCCTCGAAAAATCCTCTAAAAAACCCTCCTCTTCTATGCTAGATAGAAGGGTATTTATACTAAAAAGCTAAAAACTAAAAAGGCTAAAAGATATAAACTTTCCTAAAAAGATAGAAATAAAACTCTAAAAGATAGAAACAAAATCTAAGAAGATAATAAGACCTTAAATACATATTCTAATAACCCTAAAAGATTCTAAAAAGATACTCAACCGACACGGAAATAAATTCTCACTTAGGATCGGTGAATCATAAAATAAACCTTCAAATCTTCTCTTTCGTGACCTCGTTAACGATCCCTCACAGCCTCGTTCTTGAGCCTGGGCTTTGTTTTCTTCCACACTTCCTCTCGTAATCTTGAGCTCTGACTTCTTCAATCTTGTATTCCTCCGTCTTTCACTGTAATGCTCCAAATTCAGCTCCATATAGCTCTTTTCCTTGCTAAAACCTACAAAATACACAAAATAGCGTAGCTTCCATTCTTTTCATAGAAATATGCAAAACTATCTAAAAACACTCAAAACTAAACCTAAACTTAACAAAACTAAACCTATTAAGTAAAGAAAACCTACTAAAAACTATACTAGAAATGCGAACATCAAAATACCCCATACTTAAACTTGCTTGTCCTCAAGCAATAAACAAGGCATCAACCAAAACCAAAACAAACATACTCATCAAGACATAGCCATCTTTTAAAAAGCAACATCTACACATGAGTAAAATATAGCAAAAAACTATTAACGTCCTCACACATATATGTACTTAAATAGACATAAGATAATACAATCCAACCTTACACGGAATATTGTGTTTCTCTCAACTCTCAAGTGTTTAGGCTTATAAATTCAATCTCTCAACTCATCTTATATACAAAAACTCATAGAAATTGGAACTTATATCACCAATACTCTCCACCCAAGATTTGTCAAAACAAGCAAAAATCATCAAGAGAACTTAGGCTCAATGAAAAACTTCATAGAATTTTCCATTCGGCCGGATTGTAATGGGGCTTGGTAAAGACAATAGGGAGTGGAAAATTTTGGTCATGTGGTGCTAATAATATCCGGGAATCAAAGACTCCTAAAAACTCACACATCCAAAAACTCTCATAAAAGATTATACCAAACTCACTCTTCTTTATGCACTTATTCTCACTCACCCTTCATCATCCTAGAAAGTCTCATAACAAATAAAAGAATCTCTGATATTATCTATAAATACAAATGCACTTCAACTCTTCACTTCCTTTTATTATTTTTCTTTCTTTCTTTATTTTTTTTATATATATATTCACTGCCTCGCTGCCTCGTTAACGAACCCACTTCAGGGTCGTTAACGAGCTCCCGTATACATTCCTTCTTTTCTCACCTCCATCAAATACTTTATTTTGTGCATCTTTTGCTTATCAAGAGATCTTTCTTATTACATGTAAAAACAAGAGACTTCCAATCTACCCTTCCCGAATATCCTTCAATTGAAGCAAAATATAAGCAACTTCTCTCTTTTTAACACACAACAAAACTTACCTCTCCAATCTAAGTCCTAATTCCCGGATAAGGTCAAGCTTATCTCGGCTATGGTATACTTTTGTGGAGCTAAAAATAAAAGGTTTCAGGCTAGAATTGGTTATCAAGAGAAGGATCATGTAAAGGTGGATAGGGAATAGTAGGGCTTATAAAAATAAGTTCTCCATCATATGATTTCCACATTAATGAACTAAAAATCTTATACGGGTCTCAAGAAATAGATAACCATCATAATTCCAAGAGATAATATGCATAAAGAGAGTAAATCACACAAGTAAAGAAGAGGGATTTATAAATGTTCTCCCTATAAGGCCAAAAATAACTCACAAGGTAGATTTTGTTGGATTGCATCATTTATGCTATAAAGTATATGTGCTCAATTTCATCAAATGCTATCTTCTTCTAAAACAAATAATTTCAAGTTGAGAATCCGGCTATACTTTTAAATACATGCTTGCAAGGAATTATATGATTAAGTTAGCGATTGCTATCATAGAACTTAAGAAAGGGATATCTATCAATTCTAAAACTCCTTTTAGATTTTTCAAAAATTTTCGATTTTTTTTCAAGTTTTTTTTTCAATTTCAATTTGCAACATAAAGAAATAAAAACTACATAAACACCTAAACACCTAGGACACAAGTTTTCTATTTTCTCTCACCCCATACTTAAAATTACAATGTCCCCACTGTAAGAAAATAAGAAGAAGGAAAAGAAATAGAAAAGAAAACAACAAAAGATTAAAATAAGAAAAAGAAAGACATAAAAACTCACAAAGTTTCAAAAGTGGGAAACAAGGAAAAACTTCATCTTCGGGCTGAATCAATGGTTTGGTGGAGGAAAGTAATGCTCAAAGTTCCCCATGAAGTCGTACATCGTCCTCCAACGCTCAGCGTCATCCGCCTCTCTCTGACGATGCCTCTCATCCTCCATCGACATGCGAGCAGAATAGACAGATTCCCATCTATCCATCCTCCTATGAATGTGATCCTGCTGGAGGTGAAGCTGCTGCATCCGTGCAGAAAGATCCTCGGCCCATGGAGGTGGTATACTCGATCTTGTGTACTCGGGATGAGGAGGTGGTGGGTAGTGAGGCTGGAAATGATCTTGATACATCACCGGGTTGTAAGGCAAGAGTCCATAGGAATGAGGGTCGACAAGAGCTGGTGGTGGGTCGACAGGAGCTCTCGGCACCTCGTTAACGAAGCTAGGTGCCTCATTAACAGTGTTAGGAGGGGGCTTGAAATGGTCGTTAATGAGCCTGGTGGGCTCGTCAATGAGGATGTTGCTCCCTAAGACTTCCGTGTCGATGTCCTCTTCCTCGAAATTTAGCTCCTCAGTTCCGCCCTCGGTGTCGGCCTCTTCTGTGTCGTTGCCTACTACCTCGGTATCCTCTTCTTCATTTTCATCTTCATATTCATCCATGGCTTCCCGCTCAAACCGGGATTCACATGGCCTAAGCGAAAGCTCATCCTCCGGCTTAGGTTCCAATGGGTAAGCATGTCCCGTCCACGCCTCATACCAATTCGGTACGTAGAGAAGCTCCAACTTGTCGAGGGTCGGTGTAACAATGCGATCTTGAACTTTCACCTTGAATCCTCCTTCGGCTTGAATGAAGACACCAGAGCTATACCAATAATTCTTGTTGAGGAGTTGGGCGTGAGCCGGTGTGTAGCGGGTGAGATCGACTCCAAGATTTTTAGCCAAGAGGCTAACCAAGTTGCCACACCAAACCCCCTTGGACTTGGTTGATTTCCCGATGTAGTAAAGCCACTTGTACCCCAAATTTAAGGGGCCGGGTTCCTCAAAAAGGATGGTGCGGAAACAAGCAACTTCCGTCCTTGTAGGCCTATTCAACTCTCTCTTCAGCCAAAACGTCGCGGCTAGGATTCTGAGAATAATCCTGAAGATGGGGTTGATGATGTTTGCCCCGGATAATGCCGCAGTGGAGGATTGAACCTCCCCGGTGATGAAGCTCCAAGTGCGAGTCACTCTGTAGTCCTTCAAGCTGTAATCTCTAGACGGGTTTGGGAGCTCTAAGATTGCGTTGAACTCTGCCATTGTGAACTCACGACTTTCATTACCGAGCCGAAACCGGATTCGTCCCGCCGAGGTTTTCGACGAGAAGTTGGTCTCCAAGGTGGCCAAAAACTCGGATGTGAGGGCCGGATAGTGTGGCAGATTCTCTTGCTTCAGAAGATGAGCGGTACCAAGGATAACAAAGGCCTCATTGACGTCCGTGTAGATCCCCGTGTTGACAGCACTGGACTTTGAGAACCATCGGTTGTAGTGGTCCTTCTCCAGAAAATCACGGTAACGCCGTACTTGGCCCCGAGTGCTCAAAATCACGTCATCCACACGAGGTGGAGATGGGGACCTATGGTTTCTCCTCTTCTTCTGAGCTCGGATAGCGGGTCTGCTTGAACTTGCCATGGGATCCTACAAAATAATCAAGACTTTTCCAAGATAAGATCCACTCAAAATAGATAGGCAAGAGACCCCATACTTGGTCTTGAATTAGCCTCAGAATTCTTCGTTAACTACCCAATTGGGTCGTTTATGATTCTAGACTCGGTATTGATCTTTGAAGCATTGCAGGGTCGTTAACGAACCTGGGTGGGTCGTTAAAGAGCCGCCGAGACCAAATCACAAAATTTCCGATTTTAATCTACCTTTAATTTAAGCCTAAATCAAGCATGCAATCTTCTATATTTCTCCACCAATCCCTCGATTGGATATAAGCACCCCATACTTGCTCGATTACCCATCCCGACATGCTAGAATTACCCAAAATTTTGACATGCAAAGTTTGAACTTAAGACTAGAACAAGAAAAATTCATGCTTTTCTAACTAGAGTGTTGCAATAGACAATCTAACATGAATAATCTTTCCTAAAACAAGAACAACTAAGCACAATCAAGAATTTTATGAGCGAAAACCAAGCATGCCAATCGACTTCTCTAAGAACAAGATCTAAGACATGAAATTTCTACCCTAAAAACCATGAATCATGCAATTTCGAGTGAGGGTTTAGAAATCACACCGGAGAATCGAGAAATTGAAGAACAAGAGGTCGGAATCGGGTGGTTAACGAGCTCGGATCTCGTCGGTGAGAAAATTGGGTTTCCGGGCTTAGGTAACGGCGACCTCTCGGTGGTTGGTGGAGTGAAGGATTCCGAACGGTGGGAGAGGGATTTCGAGCTCTTTGGTTGGGTTTTTAAGAAGTATGGAATTGGGAGAGTGTGGTGGTAGATTTTTGGAAGGGGTAAAAGGGTTTTTATAGGAGAGGGAAGGGATAGGAAGGGGTAGAGGGTGGCGGCTAGGGTAGTAATAAGATAGATTAGGTTAAAAAAAACTTACCTGCCCCGTTTTTGACGAGTCGGGTCGTCGAACCGGGTCGTTAACGACCCTGGGTGGGTCGTTAACGAGCTGTCGTAGCCTCTTGGAGTGATTTTTCGATCCCTTCTCCTGAAATCTTGTTAGCTCAAAAACTTCTAATTTCTATCCTAACTAAAACTGAAAAAGAAAACAAAAGAAATCTAAGAAAAATAATCTAAAAAGAAAAAGAAAAACTAAATCTATTCTAAAAGCGGGTTGCCTCTTGTAAGCGCTATTTTTAACGTCGTTATCCCGACGAGCTCCTTTGCTAGTCTGATGATGTGAGAGCCATGGTGACTCTTATCTCTTCGTCTGGGTCAGTTTGCTCATGGAATTTCTTCAGCCGGTGTCCATTAACTTTGAAGATTACGCCTCGGTTATCAGTCAACTCTACTGCTCCGTGAGGATAAATGTGATGAACCACAAATGGCCCACTCCATCGTGTCCTGAGCTTTCCTGGGAATAATCGGAGTCTAGAGTTGAAAAGAAGTACCTTATCGCCGACGTAATAAGTTTTGGGCACTAATTTCCGATCATGCCACCTTTTGGTGCGCTCCTTGTAGATTTCAGCATTTTCGTATGCCTTCAGCCTCAATTCTTCTAATGCTTGCAAGTCCATGAATCTTTTTGCTCCTGCCGCGTCGAGGTTCATGTTGAGCTCCTTAAGAGCCCATAATGCTTTATGCTCCATCTCGACCGGTAAATGACATGCCTTGTCATACACTAGATTATAAGGAGTGGTGCGTAGAGGTGTCTTGTATGCTGTCCTATATGCCCACAGAGCGTCATCCAATTTGGAGGACCAATCCTTCCTAGAACGGGAAACTGTCTTCTCCAATATGCTCTTTATTTGCCTGTTTGAAACTTCAACCTGGCCGCTAGTTTGGGGATGATAGGGTGTTGCCACCCGATGAGATACCCCATACTTAGCCAAAAGTGCTTCGAAACTCCGCTCAATGAAATGGGAACCACCATCACTGATAAGGACCCTTGGAACGCCGAACCTGGGGAAAATGTTGGTCCTGATGAATTTAGCCACAGTCTTGGCGTCGTTAGTCCTTGTAGCAACAACTTCCACCCACTTAGAGACATAGTCGACCGCAACTAGGATGTACTTGTAGGGGCCTGATGCAGGAAACGGTCCCATGAAGTCAATGCCCAATACATCAAATAGCTCAACCTTTAATATCCCGATTAGTGGATTTTCATGTCTCCAAGTGATGTTGCCCGAGCGTTGACATCCATCACATGTTATCACATAAGCTTGCACGTCCTTGAACATGTTTGGCCAATAGAGACCACTTTGAAGAATCTTCGCCGTAGTTTTGAATCCTTTTGCATGGCCTCCGGTTGGAAGTGTGTGACATTGACGGATCACATTCTTGATGTCCTCTTTTGGAACACAACGCCTAAAGAGGTGATCGCTCCCTTGCTTAAACAAGTAGGGATCATCCCAATAGTATTGTTTTACATCATGGAGAAATTTCTTCTTCTTTTGTGGGGTAAGGCCCTCGAGAATCACGCCTCCTACAAGATAGTTAGCGAAATCCGCAAACCAAGGGGCTTTTGACCCTCTAACAACATGGATTGATATTGAGGAAGAAGAAGTAGAAGTAGGAGAAAGAATGAAATTGATTTGAGAAGGCTCAGTTTTAGGAATCTTACCTGGATGGGTCATTAACAAGCTTGAAGTTATTATTTTCTCCTCGGTAACGACCTCCCGTGGCTCAGTAACGACCTGATTGACTGTCATGCCGACCCATTCTGAAAGTTTATCCTTGATATTTGTGCCTTCCATCCTCGGCGCCTCGTTAACGACCTTGAAGGGGTCGATGACGAGGGTCTTGTGGAGTTCGACCTCGTTCAGCAGGAGGTGTTCGTCAGGTCTGGAATCGTTTATCGGCACCTCATTGTTGGACTCAGTGATATGCTCTACTGGTAATATGGATAAGTGATCCGCCACTAGATTTTCTGCTCCCTTTTGTCTCTTATTTCATGGTCAAATTCCTGCAGTAAGAGCATCCAACGAAGCAATCTAGGTTTGGCATCTTTTTTAGCCATTAAGTATCTAACAGCTTCATGGTCAATATAAACAATCACTTTGGATCCAACAAGGTAGGACCGGAATTTTTCAAAGGCAAATACCACAACAAGGAACTCCTTCTCCGTTGTGGTATACTTACTATGCGCCTCATCCAACGTCTTACTGGCGTAATAGATGGCGTGGAGTTTTTTGTCCTTCCGTTGCCCTAAGACTGCGCCAACTGCATAGTCACTGGCATCGCACATAATCTCAAAGGGTAGTGTCCAATCTGAGGACTGCATAATGGGGGCAGATACAAGGGCAACTCTTAACCTGTAAAATGCTTCAAGACATTCTGGAGACAGCTCAAACACTACATCTTTCATTAGTAGGTTAGTCAAAGGTTTAGCTATCTTAGAAAAATCTTGAATAAATCGTCTGTAAAAGCCAGCATGCCCTAGAAAACTCCTAATGTCTCTTACAGAAGAAGGAGGAGGTAGTTTTTCAATAAGCTCAATTTTGGCTCTATCTACTTCTATCGCTCTTTTAGAGACAAGGTGTCCTAGAACTATCCCTTCTTGAACCATGAAATGACACTTTTCCCAGTTTAGCACAAGATTGGTTTCTTCACATCTTTTAAGCACTCGTGCAAGGTTAGAAAGACAAGAATCAAATGAAGAACCATAAACAGAAAAGTCATCCATGAAAACCTCTACAATATCCTCTATCATATCCGAAAAAATGGGCATCATACATCTTTGAAAGGTAGCAGGGGCATTGCAAAGCCCAAATGGCATTCTTTTATAAGCAAAGGTTCCATAGGGACATGTAAAGGTTGTTTTCTCCTGATCATCAGGGTGAATAGGAATCTGCCAAAAACCGCTATATCCGTCTAAATAACAGAAATAATCATGCTGGGCTAAGCGTTCTAACACCTGATCTATGAAAGGATGCGGAAAATGATCTTTTCTAGTAGCACTATTAAGCTTCCTATAATCAATGCACATCCTCCAACTAGTGGTAGTTCTAGTCGGAATAAGTTCTCCTTTTTCATTTTCTATTACCGTCATTCCCCCTTTATTTGGGACTACATGGACCGGACTCACCCATTGGTTGTCCGAAATAGGAAATATGATCCTAGCATCAAGTAATTTAATAATTTCCTTTTTAACTACATCCTTCATATTAGGATTTAATCTACGTTGATGCTCTATGGTGGGTTTATGGTTGTCCTCCATGTAAATCCTATGCATGCAAAGGGAAGGAGATATGCCAGTTATATCATCTAGGGAGTAGCCTATGGCCTTTCTATGCATCCTAAGCACATTCAGGAGTTTTCCTACTTCCTAATCTTTTAATTCAACATTAATGATGACAGGTAGAGTAGAATTAGGACCAAGGAATTCATACTTGAGGGAGTCTGGCAAAGGTTTAAGTGTTGGGGACGGTTCAGCAGGGATTAGAATCGGTTCTTCTGGCTCCGTCTTCAACACCTCCTCAAGATATTCAAAGGCTGAAATTTCGCTGTCTTCGGCAAGGGTCATTAACGAAGCTGGAGTGGTCGTTAACGAGCCTGCGTCTTCTGCTAGGAGAATCGGTAACGTTGCTGGAGGACTCGTTACCGAAACTGCAGTGGTTATTTCTGCCCATCTTTGACCTGAAATTTCATCGCTTACTGCTGATCTTCCTATAGGATCTCCACATTCAATGATCTCTTTGTGGGTGTAGGGCATCTTGACTTCGGCTTTTTCAGACTCCTTATTGGATTGTTTGAATCGGAATTCTGTCACCTCATTCCCAATTTCGAAAGTTAGGAGTCCTCTCCTAACATCGATTATGGCTCCTGTTGTGGCAAGGAACGGTCTTCCCAAAGTAATAGGCACCACCGGATCTTCGGGCATTGTCATAACGATGAAGTCGTTAGGAACAAAGAAATTGCCTACTTGAACTGGAAAATCTTCTATTAGCCCTTTTGGTTTGATGCAGGATCCGTCTGCCATGTAAAGCTGCATGTTGATGGGCTCTAGTGGTCCCATATTGGCTTTAGACCAGATTGAGAGAGGAACGAGACTAGCGCTGGCACCCAAATCGCATAAAGCCTTGAACTTGTGGTTGCCTATGCCGATCGTTATTGCAAATCTTCCTGGATCTCCTAGCTTTTCCGATAGAGCTATTGATCTGACTTCATCTTGTAGCTCTATAATGGATCTTTTCCTGCTAAGAATATCTTTCAAAAACTTTGTGTAAGCCGGCATTTCGTTTAGGGCCTCAGCGAATGGTATGGAAATATTAATGCCCTGAAGAATTTTTACGAAACGCTTGAACTTACTCTCAGTAGAGTCCATAGATTTCTTAGTTGGAAATGGAAGAGATTTAACCATTCTCGGAACCAAGTTAGGCTCGAGAGGTGAGAGTACCGGGTCGACACTGGGGTCGTTTATTGTCCTCGGCGGGTCGTTACCAACCCTGGTGGGTCGTTTACTACCCTAGGGTTGAGAGGAAGGCTCGGTTTAGAGAACTTACCTGGGGTAGGGTCGTTAGGAACCCTCAGAGCCTCGTCATCCTTGTTGGTGGACTCGTTATTAGCCCTCGCTGGCTCGTTAACGAGCTGTTTGGTGACGTCTTGCTCCTCCTTGTCTTCAGCTTGAACTCTCTCTGGTAATGTCTTCCCACTTCTGAGATGTACCGCTGCTATTTGGCCTCTAGGGTTCTCCTCGAGGCGGCCCGGGAGTTGCCCTTGTGGTCTTGGAATCCGTGCAGCTAGGTCCCCTAGTTGGGAATCAACACTCCTCTTCCAAATATCGAACTCTCCCCATCTTTTATCTTGTCGGTTCAGTTTGGCTTGAACTTCATCAACTTTATTGTTCACTCCGTTAATGCTTTCCTTTATTTCCTGAACCCATGATGGCGTCTCCTGATGGCCTGGAGGTCGATATGGTGCAGGTCGTCTATCTGGTGGGGGCACTACATAGTTTTGACTTGTATTTTGATTGCCCCATGATTGATAGTTGTTCGACCTGTCATGGTAATTAGGCTGGTTCCTGTATGGTCCTCTCATATAATTCATCTCAGCTATTGTCTCAACGGCTCTAACCTGCTCAATGTTAGTGCAAGCAGAAGTACTATGTGCAGAAGAACCACATTCTTGACATGTTTGAGAGGATTTTAGAAAACTTACCTGTTTCTTCAGACGGTTAACCTCGTCCTGTAAGAATTGATTTTTAACCTCTGGGTCAACTTCGTCTCGGTTGGGTATGTAGAGACGTTTTTGAGTTTGTGGAGCTTGCTGGGTTCCGTACATAGCATCGTAATTGGCCAACTTATCCAACAGTTCCCACGCCTCTATCGGGTTCATCTCTATAAAACCGCACGCAGTATGCGTGTTGATGCGGTTCTTGGTCTCTGCGTTGATACCCTGGAAAAAGATTTCTTGCAAAACATATAAAGGTTACCCATGAGTAGGGCACTGTCTAAGCATCTCCTTGAGTCTTTCCCATGTTTCAACAAATGTTTCATTAGGCAATTGGTGATAGGAGGTGATGCGTTTCCTCAACTCCGTCGTCTTAGCAGGAGGGAAGAACTTTGTAAGAAATTGATCGTACAAAGCTTTCCAAGTCCTGATAGACTTAGAAGGTAGGCTCTCCAACCAGTTCATGGCCTTTCCAGTAAGAGACCATCTAAAAGCTTTTAACAGAACATATTCTAGTGAGACACCTTCAGCAGCTATGGTGTCACATAAATCAAGAAAGTTTCTAATATGCTCCATAGGGCACTCAGCAGGTTTCCCTTCAAATTGAGCCCGTTTGATTAAGAATATAAATTGAGATTTGATCTCAAAAGGCTTCTCTATCACTGGAAGCACAATAGGAGATTCTGGCACCCTCAGTTCCGGATGCATGTATTGTTTGGCATTCCTTGGATAGGCATCAAGCTCTTCTTGTAAACGAGCCTTGTCAGCTCGTTGACGCTCAGCTTCGGCGTCTGCGCCGTCCTTCTCGGCTTTAAGTGCCTCCATCTGAGTCCGGAGGATCTCCAACTGTTGAGCCATCTCTTCTGCCGTGGCCATGGCTCGGTTTTCTCGGAGTCGACGGTGCAGGGAACGTTCGGGTTCTGAGTAATAACCAGTGTTATCAAACTGAAGCCTTCGTCGTCCTACCGACATACACTGAGAAAGACAGACAAAGAAAACAAAAATTAAAAACAAAAACGGGGTCGGGCTATTCCCGAACCCAAAGATAAACTAACAAACTCGTTGCTTCCCCGGCAACGGCGCCAATTTGTTGAGAGGGTTTCTTGACAACAAATAAATTTATAAGTCAAGACCCCGCTGAGTATAGCGAAGTCAGGATCGTTCCACATGAAGCAAGGTTGTTCGTTTATCAATCTACTAAAAAGCAAACAAAAACAAGTAAAAACACTCACAAGTAGCCTCGTTAACGACGTTGTCAGGGTCGTTAACGATCCACCGAACACTAAAATACTCAAATAACGACCTAAATAAATTCGGTACCGAGGCAAGTAACTCAGCAACGAAAATTTACTAGAAATAATTCAAATAAAACAAAGATCTAGGACTAGGGACACCACAACATAGCCAAGCATATAAACTCGTAAGAAAATAAGATCATGCCTTTAAACAGATAGAGTCATCAACTTTCGTTGACTATCAAGTAAATTAACCAACTTTCGAATCCTAATTCACTTAATTGCTTGTTTTGGATCTAAAGCTTGAAACTTTCGTATTCAAACAATATCAACCTTCAAGTTACTAACTTTCTCTTTCAATCAAGTTAAAAACTCAAATTACCTCAACTTTCGTTTCGGTATAAGCACAACAAACAATCTCAAGAAAAGATAAAAGGCATTCAACACACAATCTTACTCATCAAACATGCTCAACTATGTCGGGCTTAACCCCGATCCTAGAAAAGAAGACTACTCACTAATCATGACTAAGAAATTAATAACTTTAATCAAAGAAAACATTGAAAACAAAATAGTACTCAAATTAATAAGAAATATCGTCTTACAGAGATTCAGAAGAAACCGAAAACACCGAAATACCGAATCAAAATCACTACTAACGATCCCGGTAACTTTCGTCTACCGAACCCCTTCGATCACGACTCCGATCCGTCCTTCTCTCTCTCGGCTCTCCAAAATTCTCCTCGAAAAATCCTCTAAAAAACCCCCCTCTTCTATGCTAGATAGAAGGGTATTAATACTAAAAAGCTAAAAACTAAAAAGGCTAAAAGATATAAACTTTCCTAAAAAGATAGAAATAAAACTCTAAAAGATAGAAATAAAATCTAAGAAGATAATAAGACCTAAAATACATATTCTAAGAACCCTAAAAGATTCTAAAAAGATACTCAACCAACACGGAAATAAATTCCCGCTCAGGATCGGTGAATCATAAAATAAACCTTCAAATCTTCTCTTTCGTGGACTCGTTAACGAGCCCTCACAGCCTCGTTAACGAGCCTGGGCTTTGTTTTCTTCCACACTTCCTCAGTAATCTTGAGCTCTGACTTCTTCAATCTTGTATTCCTTAGTCTTTCACTGTAATACTCCAAATTCAGCTCCATATAGCTCTTTTCCTTGCTAAAACCTACAAAATACACAAAATAGCGTAGCTTCCACTCTTTTCATAGAAATATGCAAAACTTTCTAAAAACACTCAAAACTAAACCTAAACTTAACAAAACTAAACCTATTAAGTAAAGAAAACCTACTAAAACTATACTAGAAATGCGAACATCACTGTGGAAGGTTCGGTACCGATCCTAGTGGTGTCGGTACCGAGCCTGGGACTAAGGGAGTGGCTTGGTGTCGAAGACTTACATGGATTGGGGTCGGTATCGAGTTGTGGAGCATCGATACCGAGGATTTTAGACTTGGTATTCATCCCTTTTGGATCGGTATCGATCTTAGCCGGAGTATCTTCTTTAGCAAGGACCTTGTTGTCCTTGGCCTTAGCACGTTTCGGTAGTGTCTTTCCGCTCCGGAGATGTACGGTTGCGATTTGTCCTCTTGGGTTCTCATCGGGACGGCTCGGGAGTTGCCCTTGAGGTCTTGGAATTTGTGCATCAAGGTTCCCCAATTGTGAGCCAACACTCTTTTTCCAATTCTCGAACTCTCCCCACCATTTCATTTGATTGTTGAGGTTAGCTTGGACTCTATTGATTTCGTTTTTCACTCCAATGATTCCTTCATGAAGTCCTTGCACCCAGGATGGTGGCTCTTGATAGCTCGGGGGTCTATAAGGTGCGGGCCGTCTATCCGGTGGAGGGGTTGTATAGTTTTAATTTTGATTTGAATTTCCCCAAGTCTGATAATTGTTCGGCCTATCATAATTAGCAGTAGGATTTCTGTATTTTCCTCTCATATAATTCATTTTAGCGTATGTCTCAGCGGCTCTTAATTACCTTCTCAATGTTAGTGCAAGCAGAAGTAGTATGGGCTTGAGAGCCACATTCAAGACATGGTTGAGAGGTTTTTAGAAAACTTACTTGTTTCTTTAAACAGTTGACCTCATCACGCAAGAATTGATTTTGAACGTCAGGATCAACTTCGTCTTTGTTTGGAACATAGAGCCATTTTTTAGGCTGGGGTACGGTGGCTGCTGGGTCCCATACATGGCATCAATAATTGGTCAATTTATCCAGTAATTCCCATGCAACATTAGGTTCCATCTCTATAAAACCGCAAGCAATATATAAGTTGATGCGGTTCTTTCTCTTAGCGTTTATACCCTAAAAGAATATCTCCTACAAGACGTATTATGGTTGACCATGGGAGGGGCATTGGCTCAGAATCTCCTGAATCGCTCCCACGTCTCCACAAAGGTCTTGTTAGGCAGCTGGTGATAAGAAGTAATACGCTTCCTTAACTTCGTAATTTTGGCAGGAGGGAAGAACTTAGTCATGAACAAGTCATGCAAGGCTCTCCACGTCCTTACCGATCTAGGAGGTAAGCTTTCTAGCCGGATCAGGGCCTTACCTGCAAGAGACCATTTAAATACTTTTAGTTGGACATATTCTAAAGAAACATCATCAGCAACAATGGTGTCACATAAATCAACAAAATTACGAATATGCTCCATAGGGCACTCGGTTGGTTTTCTTTCAAACTGAGCCCGTTTAATTAAAGATATAAACTGAGATTTAATCTCAAAATCCCTTTCTATCTTAGGAAGCACGATTGTGGATTCTGGCACCCTCAGTTCTGGATGCATATATTGTTTGGCATTCCTTGGGATATCGTTTAGTTGCTCTTGAAAACGAGTATTGTTTACTCATTCACTTCAGCGTTTACTCGTTCACGTTCAACAGCAATAGCAGCAACAACATCTCGATCAGATTGTAACGCCTCCATCTGCCTACGGAGGACGTTCATCTGCTCGGCCATCTCCTCAGGTGTAGCGGCCATCGTACGATTTTCTCCTCTCCTGCGATGAAGGACATGTTCAGGCTCAGAACAATAATCATATTAATCAAGTGCAAGCCTACGCTTTCCCTCTTGCATAAGCTGAAAAAACAAACAAAACTAAACAAATTAGAAACGAAAACGGGACCAGGCTATTCCCAAACACACAAGTAATCAAACAAGCACTGTTGCTTCCCCGACAACGGCGTCAATTTGTTGAAAGGATCTCACGACAACAAATAAATTTGTAGTCAAGACCCCGCTGTGTATAGGGAGGTCAGGATCGTCCACGGGAAGCAAGTTATGTTTGATTACTATTCTAGAAAGCGAAAATTAAAACAAAGTAAAGGAGAATCAACCAAACAACGGTGCAAACACGTCGGTACCAACCTTGTCAGGGTCGATATTGTAATATCCGTAGTAGTTTTTATGGATATTTTTGGAAAATTTCCTGGCATCTTTCCAAGACCCGTTCAATCAATCCCGTTACGCGTTGCGATCGTTTTAATGGAAATTGTTCCTAGAAAATTCGAGGTGACAGAATAAAATCATTGAATATGATTTTAATTACCTATATATTGTTTAGGATCACTTCCATTAAAGAAGTACCTTGATCGGGTGAGATCCGCTTAATTAATTATGTATCTGTTAAGGTTATACTTTGAAACGGAAACTTTAAAATTGAAAGTAGTAATATAAAATCATTCGAGTTGATTTTATTAGTCTACACAATTTTTAAGACCGTTTCTATAAAATGAGTATTTTAATCTGGGATATATAATTTGACCGCCCGAACACAAGTCCCGATCCAATACATGTAAAATTCTTTGACTGATATTTAAAATTATCTAATTAGTGTGCCATTCTTGCATACCACTACTCTTGCGTGTTAAGTAAACTTGATGCCCAAGTTCATTCAGCTTATAGCCCACGTACATATAAGGTCATTATATATACGTTCAAATTTCTTCCTCCGTTCAATTTGTACACAGATTCATCACCACTTTCTATGTCTTGTTAAACATCTATCTTCAACTTTTAATTGTTTTAGCCAATCAAAACCAAGTTCAAATTTGTCTATTGAGATGGCCTTGACCCCACCTCTGTCCAAATATATATCCCTTCGTTCAAACTCTTCACGGTCGGCTTATCTTCGTTGCCTCGTCTATGTTCATGCACCGAGCCACCTTCTCTTTCACTTGTCCCCTGTGTTAGCCGTTGATCCACTCATCTCGTTAGACTACCTAGTTGAGCCTAGCTAGCTAGTCGTGCTAACCCACCGGAGGCCAAACCGCGCAGCCACACACGGGAACAACTGCCGATCATCACCGTCGTCTTTTTCGAAGTCTCAGACGGACCTTTAGGAGCTGTTACATTGCCCGTCGTTGATGCCATTAGGATCGTGACGTTACCACGATGCCATAGGATCAATCCGTTCTTGAAACCGACGTCTCGAAGTTCCATAACGCCAACGTTTGGTAACGAACTTTCGACCCATTTATACGTTCCGTTGGTCCATATTAAATTCAGAGAATTTAGCACCACGTACGTATAATATAAATGAACATTTGTCATTTATAAGAAAGTACCAAAAAGAGGACGTTGTGCTGTCAAAATCTTAGCCTAAGTAACGACGTTATAAAGGTTATATATAACTTTTTATATATATAAGAAAAATACGTCGTTACGCTGCTCGTCTTCGAGAAGACATTAAGAATTGAATAAACAATTAAGGAGTTTACTCATATGTTTTTTTGAATGTTGCATACTTTTTCTTACCATGAAAGCTGTAAGGAGTCAGCTTAAGTGCCTTGATCAGACTTGAGCTCACTTTTCAAGGCAAGTGGGTGGTTCACCCTTTTCTGAACTCGATATCTTTAAACTCTGTTTTAGATATCATTATTTTTTGGAATAATCGATAATCAGGAACATGTGTTCCATTATCATCTCTATGTTGGGAATACTTACTTGCTAAATAATTGAATTAGGTTTATTTACTGCTTAGATTTAATGACTGTTCATATTATTCGTATTGCTAGTATTGTTTAGGGGTCGTTGATCGTGCTCTTATGTGATTGGAGATTCTCCTTTGAGATCTCTTTGTTTGGATAATTTTAGAACTAGGGATCTCGGAGATATGCTCTGAGAGTCTCTCTATAAAAACGTGTCGGAGAGGTATACTTTGGTATATACGTCCGACACTAGTCATGACCTACTTTCTCAACCAAGCGTGAGAAAGTGAAGCACCAGCAAGTGCTTTGGGATTTGATCCCTTGCTGTTGTCGGTATAAGTCTCATTGGTTGAGCATCAACATTTAAAAATCTATAAATGTAATGCAAAGTTTTATGACTAATAAAAGACTAGTGCCTCGGGCATAGTAATGATTACCTGCAGGGTGGTTTCCAATCTGGCTCCTCGCTATGAAAGTTTCCATTTCTCACTCTGGAGATGTCCAACGTGAGGGTGGTTATGGAACTGATTAGTCAATGGATACACCTTTTGAAAGTAAATGCTTGTTTAATAATATTCTCAAAAAAGTCTTTGATCGGTTTACCACATATCATATTATTGCCGTCCTATTAGTCCTTGGGACTATTATACCTTTACCCATTTGAATTCGGGTTAATACGTGAGCTCTTGGAAGACTAATATCCTTGCTTCTTCCCGGTTTCGTCCGATTGGTATATCTGTCTTCTATTGAAATATCAGGTTTTAGGAAGAAGACTGAAGAAGTTCAAGCTTGAAGATCATGAAAGGAAAGGAAGGAAAGAAGAAAGGAAGGAAGTTTTGGAAGACGTGCTGTCTCCACACAGGCGTTTCTAGGATTTCTGAAAGTAATTTCCAAAAACAACGATTCTTGTTTATGTATTCCACTGTAAACGCTTGTAACCATTTTATTGAATAAAAGACAATCTGTTTCATCAGATTATGTTGTTTAAACATGTCTTTATTCATTTACAGTTACTAAAGCCTCAACGGCCTTGGACGGAAAGTCCGAGTCCGCCGACGATAACATCCCATTATAAGTGGATAAAATGGGGGTGTTAAAGATATCGATGCTGAACTTAGACTCTAACAAGGCAAACAACGCAGAACAAACACATGCTCGGTACCGATGTAGCAGCCTCGGTACCGATGCAGGAACATAGTACGAAGAGGTGTATCAAATGGGAAAAACAATCTAGGACAAGGGTTATAACGACATAATCATGCAATTAAGATAGTGTGAAGGATAAATAACATGCCTTGAAGATAAAGCTATCAACTTTCGTTGATTTAAGTAAGCAAATCAATTGACTTTCATGAATTAATTCACTCTCTACTTATTTTTAGATCCAAATTTCGTAACTTTCATTAACAAACAATATCAACTTTCAAGGTTAAAACTTTATCTTTCAATCAAGCAATAAACTCGAATTACTCCAAGTTTCGTTAAAGCATAAGCACAAAACAAGTAGATAAAAGATAAAAGGCTTTCAAACATGCATCACACATTCAATCATACACAATCATGTCGGCTTTTTAACCCCAATCCTAGAAAAGAGAACAACTCACTCATGATTGAAAAGAAACAAGTAATAAAATTAAGAGAGAACATCATATGAAACAAAACAAAAGCTTACTTGAATTAGAAACCAGAAACTTGTCTTTAGAATACAAACTTCTTCCTTAAGTAATCTTCAAAAGCAAACTAGAAACTAAAAACAAAGAGAAAAGTCGTGTCTTTGAACTTCCACGCGTCTCCCTCTCGTGTCTTTGAACTAAAAACAACGACCCCCTAAACTAGGTTAAAAAAAGGTATATATATATATACTAGAAAATCTATCTATAAAGTTTCCATAAAGATAGAACTTCCTAAACTAAAAAGATTATGGAATAAAAATATAAAAATCCCGAAGTCAGAGCAACTATCGAGCTTGAGAACCATCTCAATTGTTGAACCACCTCACCCTACACGGCCGGTATCGACCCCTACAGGGTCGGTAGACTCAATTGCTGAACCATCTCACCCTTGCCTTGATGCAAACCTCGGTACCGAACCCACAAGGTCGGTATCGAGCCTATTTTCCTTGATTATTTGTACATTTTCATAGCCTCTTTTGGATTTTTCGGGTACTTTAAGCCTCTTCTTCCTTCCTTGACTTAGCAATGCTCAGCTACCATCCTCTCGATCTCAAATTCTTCGGAACACTCCTATTATGCTTCGAAAACCTACAAAAAACACTAAAACGGAGTAGCTTCCATACTTTTCCCAAAATAGGCAAACTTATCTAAAAACATACGAAACAAACACTAAACTCAACTAAACTTAAGCTAAACAGCTAAGAAGAACACTTAAAAACTATACTAAAAACACGAACATCAACGACCACTCTTGCTACCGGGCTCTAGGCCTATACCACTACTTTGCCAAGCGAGAAGCTTGTTCCTTCTGTTTTGCAGGACCCAAATGTGGAGCTCAACCAATTACCGGGCCACCTTAAGTACACCTTTCTAGGTGATGGAGAAACCTTGCCGGGATATCCACCACCACAATCAGAGGAGTAGATTTTAGAGCGTGCCAGCTGTTATGACGAGGTTAGTTTCTTTTTCTCTTTACTTTTATTTTACTTTGGGGACAAAGTAAAGTTTAAGCATGGGGGAAGGGGATTCTTTGTTTTTTCATAAATGCTTAGTTGTAGTTAGTTCATGTAGTTGCTTTTGCATGTTTACTTTATTGTTTTGCATTGATTAAAAAGCATGAAAATTCTAATAAAAATTGAAAAATTCAGAAAATTTTTAAAAAATTATTGCATTCTAGGATTCATATTCCCCTTGGAACCGCTTGTTTGTTGAGTGAGCATGCATGAGTCCATATCCCATGACTTGTCGGTTATTGATGAAAGTTCTACAAAATTGCTTGATTATGAAGGAGTATTGTGCATGAAAGTGGAAATTTGAGTTATTTATGAATTTCTTGTAATATCCACAATATTCCAAGACTTTAAATCCAATATAATATAATTTTATAATTCTTTCTCTTATAAAGGAGAATTTTTTTTAAATATATTTTATATATAACCCTTTAGCTCTTTAAAAGAGATTCGTACGTAAATTAAAATTAAATAAATTGCAAGAAGGCATTATGAGGGTTATGAATAAATAAAAGCATTTAAATAAAAATAATGCTTCATAATTTCGGTTTTAGTAGATAAAAAAAAGGGGGGTACAACAAGCTAGTAAAAATACAATGAAAATTCAATAAAAAGAATGCAAGAGCCGGGACTTGAACACGAGACCTCTTACAACTCACTCCACACGCCCCTCCCCTCTTCCGCTAGACCAATGTGACTTTCTTGCCATTTACCCCACTCCTTTAATTTTATATCAATTTGTGAGTCTTCTTCTCCAAACAAGTCAAATTGATTTGACATGGGAGCAATGCATGTTCACCACCTTTTCCCTTTGCTTGCAAGACCAAGTTCTCTACATCATCTTGCATCACCATCAACAAACACACATATGACCAATAGATGATCATCCTCTTCCTCTCCATTGGTGCAAACCAATTGCCATGTATCACTCCCTTGCTCTCCTTTGCCTATATAAAGGGGCTCAAACTCTCTTTCAAACTCACATTCATCAATCCTCCTCTCTTCTAAGCAATTTCTCTCATTCAAGTTCATAAAAATCAGCCCCTTCCAAGTTCCAATTCTCCATCAAAAACACCATCAAACACCCTCCTTCTTTTCCCTTGGAGACCGCCGGCGCCACCCAGCCTCCCGCCGGCCACCCGCGCCCGCCGCCAACGCCACGTCGGAGCCCCGCCGAGCCTCGCCGTCCTGCCTGGTTGCGCCGCCCCTGACCGTCGGCCTTCCCCTGACGCCTTCTCCTGCATTCTGTAATACAGAAAAGCATCCAGTATAATTCTAAATCCCTATTTTTATTAAATTGATTAAGTATGTATTTTAAATAAGTAAAATAAATAAGTTAGATTAAATCTATTAAGTATGTTAAGTAGATCATGTTAGTTGTAGAGGTAAAATAAATAAGTAGGAAAAGATATTAGTTACTATGGTAAATATAATCCTACTAGGTTACTTAAATCATATCATGATATTATGCTAGACATGGGATATTTATAATATTAAAAAGATTCTTACAAAAAGTTTTTATAAAATTACTAGCATAGGAAATATAGTTTTAATAATAAGAATATCTCCTTTATAAAAGAAATAAGATTTCTATAAGATAAAATTGTTGCATGTCTTAAACTATAGAGAATATCATGTTATATGAATTTAATTATAATAATGATAGATATATTAAACAAAGTCATTAATTAATACAATATAAAGTTTAACATGACTCTAAGTGTAAAAGTTACTACAAGATATAAGCTTTTGTTATAATATGATAAATGTGACAAAAACTTAATATGTAATATATGTTATTATATGGTTAGTTATAATGTATGGTAGTAATGATAAAATACCTATGACATATTACAATGATAATTATTCTAAATAAAATTGTAGAGAACCCTTATTAAAATATTAGTACAAAAGTTGTAGTCATGGACTATAGTTTGATATTAGATATGGATTTTATAAAAGGATAATGCTAATAATAGTTATAATACTAGAATCATCCTTTAAGAAAAATACTAAGTTTAATAACCTCTAAGTGTAGAGATTTATTACAAGACATAAGTTCTAAGTAAAATGTAAGAAGTATGATCTTATATTGATTTTATGATATTATATAGTTATAAAGATTACTTGCATGAAAAGAAATAATTAAGATAGGGAAGAGATATTATTTTATAACTTAATATATTATAATGTTGAACTAAATATGAAGTAGGATATTTATAAGCCATGATTATGTTTTTGCAAGACAAGATGATATTATAGGTTATGATCAAAGATATTTTATAAGCCTTATAATATAAAAGGATTATTTTAATATTACTAAATAGTATTTTTCTGGAATAAAAAGAATATTACAAAACCAAAATAATAATGCAGGAACATTATTATTTTAAATAATCTTCTAAATTATTACCATAATAATTTAGATTTCCGCTTCTCTTATAGAAGTATTATAAGAGAGAATCCAAGTTAAAGAAGAATCCATATTTATAAGCCGTTCGTAAATTTCGTGTCTTTAGGTCAGGATTCGTGCTCGAAGTTGCGAACCACATAATCCGTCAAGAATCGATAGTAGACGCGTGTAATCTAAGGCAAGTGGAATTTCCCTTGTAACCTTTATATTTCATTCCGTGAAAATTCTCGATGTTGGGAACGACTTGTGTGCATAAGTAAAAATGAACCTAGGAAATATAGATTGGTAGAAATAACGACTATTGTTAGCATAGTACGCTTTACATTCCTATGTTAGGATTATTATGCTAGTGTGATTTTTATCTTGATTGTTTGCGATCTCGCTCAGAGATCAACGTCGAACGAACTAGAGAGGGGCGCGGAATAGCTGACGCCTCTATATAACCTTACTAAGTCGTACGTCCATACGACTTTCGGGATCATGATCCCATCCGTTTCGATTGCAAGGAGGGATGTGCGCACTCTAGCTAAGTGCCGGGAAACTGAAGTTCTCCCTCGGGTGGCTCGGATTATCCGTGTCCCACCACTTTCTATTGAAAATCATTAACGAAATCGAATACTTTTCATCACTAAATAAGACAAGTGCCCAATGCACAATTAAGACACCAAAACCGGACTGGTCTCAAATGATTGATCCGGCTCTCGGTCCACTCAGGGCGCGAGAGACTTTTGACTTGTATGAATTTTAATAACGTTCCCAACATACTTTCTACTCCGAAGAAGTCTACAATCTAGTAGTACTTCTCTTGCTTATCGAGCTATCCCCGTTTGGATATGCTCTCTCTCTCCTTCGTACTTTTAAGCCCCACATAAATAGCCTCATCGTAAACACAACCCGATTATCTCTTTCGACAATAATGTGAAATTACCGAAATACCCTCGGGAAGTTCCATTCCCGCTTGCTTAGTCTCTTAGACTAATTCTTCTTTTCCGCATGTTTGCCTGGCATTCTCTCGCCCCTCACGAATTATGTCAGAATCTAGGAATCCCAACAAGGCGTGAAGTGAAGTGAAGACGAAGGAAGAACAAGGATTTTCAAGATGTACCTTTTCTATCATTTTGCTTTAATTTCATTACGTTTCAAGGACAAGCAGGTTTTGCATTTAAATTCCGAACAACTTTATGATTGAAAACAATGTAAGATATTTTGTATGAACCAAGTCTCGTTCGGGAGCATCTTTTCTATTTTTATGAATTATGTTAATTTCCGCATTATTATTGTTCTATATCATTCTAAAAGTCTTGGGTGACTTTGGACGGTAAAATCCGAGGTCACTGGCGGTAATACCCAATGTTGCAAAATAGGGGTGTTACATTTCTAACCATTTAATACCTTGTGAGATCTTTTGAGCCTTTATATGCTTATATTTGCATGAAAATTCTTGAGTGTATCTCTTTTATTGTTTAAACTCTAGAACTTGCATTTAGATTCTTTTTCGAGGCAACATTATATGTTTTAAATGCATGATGTAAAAGGGATTGAGGCAATTTTCTTAGCTCATTTATATCCTTATCAACCCTATATTATACCTTTGTTTTTGTAGTCCCATTGTTTTGATCCTTATCCTTGATTATTAGCTCCACAAAATTTATTCATAGCCAAATAAGCTTGACCCATATCCGGGAATTAGGATTTGATAAGGGGATTTTTTAGAGTTATATGATGTGATTTGGGGTTTGTAGTGAAGTTGAAAAAGGTGTAATTGAGGAGAATGTTGAAAAGATGATAAGGAAGTATGTTGGGAAATTTCATTGAAAATCTTATAAGAGAAAGTTTGGAATAATTGGTTGATTGAGATGCGTTTTGTGTAAAATTTATAAAATTGTTCTTGTGAGAGAAGAAAAGGAAAAAGGATGAATCTCAAAATAGGGTTTTGTGGAAAGAAAAAAAGATGAGCAAAAAGAAATAAGTATTTGAATGTAAGTGATGGGAAGAAGGGAAAGTAAGTTGGAAATGCTTTGAGAGTGAGTGATGTTGTAATTTGGGTTTTAGTTGATTCTAGTTCCTGGATTTAGCACCACATGGCCAAATATGATCCCCACCTACTTGTTGATACCTTGGCCTCGTTACAACCTTGAAAAAGCCCTCATGATTTATGTTGTGCATTTAATCATCAATGATGGAGATTTAGTACACTGATGCAAGCATATGGTAGTTGGCATTCAAAGATGATTTTTGAGCGAAAACACTTACCTTTCTAAACAATTGAGTGATGAGTGCAAACACATATACCTTGGTGAGGGTTAGAATGGATTAATGACATGGTTCGAAGCTTAAATTTGATTTATGTGATGGTTTCATAGTTGAGTTTGAATCTCATGAATATGAATTGAAGTCATAGCTTGCTTGTTTGTGGTGTGATTGATTTTATGTCTCACTTGAGGACAAGCAAGGTTCAAGCATGGGGGAATTTGATAGAGCATATAGTTATAGGTTTTAGAGCATGTTTCTATTCTCTTTTCATGCATTTCTAGCTAGATTTTCACCTTAATTCGTTGTTTAGTTTTGTTTTAGTTTAGTTCACAATCTACGCTCTTTTGTGTTTCATTGCAGGATTGAAAGGTGAACATGGTGGATATCAAGCCAAGGACCGGAGCTATGGAGCTAGGAACAAGTGCAAGGAATGAAGAAAACATGGGAAGCCACGACCCAAGAAGTCTGGGCGCGCCCGCGCATAGACTCGTGCCAGCGCCGAGGAGATGGAAGTTTCTAGAGGATGAGCCTAGGGAAGATGGCCGGAGCGCGACCGCGCCTAGGGGGTATTGACCGCGCCCAACCAGCGTTGATCTGACGTTGATTTCGAGCTTCGTTTTATCTCTTAGTTATTTTCTTGTTATTTTAGGATATTTTGATATTATGGTATAAATACTTGTAGGGCTTTATTTTGAGAGTGGAATTATCATTACGTTATTGAACTTTGAGAGAAGTTTGGAGAGAACTTTGGGAGACAAAAACCCTAGAGAAGAATTTGAAGAGAAACTCGACTCTTGTAAGTTTGATTTCTTCTTTAATGTCGTTTTCTAGCTAATTTCCCATGTCCAACTAGTTAGTTGAAATTGTATGCATGATTGCTTGTGAGATTTGAATTATTTCAATTGGCCTTGACTAGATTGAATTACTCCATGCTTAATTGATTAGATTCACTTAGGATTTTAATAGCTTGATCACAGATCACCTATTTTGATTTCTAGGTTGAATTACAAATAGAATAACTTAATATACGGTGGACTTTGGTTATTCATGGATGAATCATTTGATTAAACTTATATACAGTGGAATAAGGTTAATCAAAGGAGGAGAATTCAATCACAAAACTTCATGAATATACGGTGGAATTTATGAACGATGTCTCTATTGAATGCTTTGAACTAATTTGCATGATCAATTTGACATAGAAGGTTTTCTAGGATAATTGGTTAAAAGGTTATTAAAGACTGCATATTGATAACCAAATTGATCTTGAATTTCATGAATTCACAATAGATTAGTCAAGGGAATTGAAATAAGAATAATCAAGGATCAATAATCATGTATGCAATGGATAGGAAGCTAGTTGGACGCTTTCTTTCTACTTGGAAACTCAATTATTTTACTTGTTGTGCTTTTGTTTTCTTAGTTTAATAGCTTGAAATTTGGAAATCCCCTTTTAATACTCTAGTAATATTATTTAAACATTGGAAATCTAAGTCTTTGTGGGTACGACTCTTGCTTTCACTATACTTAGGTTTGAAAGTTAGGATTTTTCTTTGTCAACGCTTTTACCACGACATAAAAGTGCTCGTCAAGGGGTCTCCTAATTCTTACCTTATTAAAAAAAATTAAACTAATTTTTAGGTTTGAAAAGTGAATCCTAACTTTATATAGATAATTTCTAAGACAGTCCGATAATTTGCTATGAACGTGAAGATTGACAAATTCATAGGGAGCAACAGTTTCAGTCCATGGAAAATCAAGATGCGAGCATTGTTAAAGCAACAAGGCTTGTGGGCGCCGCTATCCAAGGAGAAGAAGAGTGATGCTGCTGAGATGGCTACTCTGGAGGAGAAGGTACATTCAACAATCATTCTTTGCCTCATAGATGATGTCATCACTAAAGTCTCAAATGAAGAGACCGTCACACTGGTTTATGGTTGAAGTTGGTGAGTCTTTACATGACGAAGTCTTTGACCAACAAGTTGCTTATGAAATAATGTCTATTCGGCTTACGAATACAAGAAGGTACACAACTTAGGGATTGCTTACATCAATTGAACACAATTTTATTAAAGTGCGTAATATTAATGTTAAAGTTGAAGATGAGGATGCTGCCTTGATTTTGTATATATTTGCCCTTGTAATATGAGAATTATGTGCAATATTTTATGTTAGTAAAGATACTTTGTCGAGGTTAGATCGTCTCTTCCCACTAGAGAGCTACACCATAAGGCAACTAGTATTAATACAGATAATCAGGTAGTAGGTTTGGTAGCAAGTCGGGGTAATGGACATGGAAAGTTGGGAAAGAAGAAAAATAATAAGTCGTTTTAAGGGTCCTAAACCAAAATGATGTTTGTAACTATTGTAAAGAGAAATGGCATTGGAAAAATGATTGCCCAAAGAAAAAGAAACAACAAAAAAAGAAATCAGGTTCTGCTGTCGTGGCAGAAGTTGTCACCAACTCTGAAGAGGATGTAGCGCTAGTTGTTGATGAACACACTCATCACTCTGATGTGTGAGTTCTAGATTTCCGGGGAATCCTATCACATATGTCCAAGGAAAGAGTGGCTTATAACCTATGAGCAAGTAGATGGAGGAAGCATTTCCATGGCTAACAATTTTGTTTGCAAGGCGGTTTGGATCGGCTCAATCAAGATACAAACGCATGATGGTAAATTTTGTACTTTGAACAATAATACCAAGCATGTGCCACTCTTGACAAGGAAATTGATATTTTTGAGTCTATTAGACAATAAAGGGTTCAATTTCAAAGGTGAAAGTGGAGTTCAATATGTGTACAAAGGTTCCAATGTGGCTTTGAAAGGTGTCAAGAGAGGCACTTTATATTTTCTACAAGGTTCTACTATAATATGTTCTTCTGTTGTTGCATCATCAAAGGTTCAAAAGGATGATATGACCAAGATATGGCATATGAGCGTTAGTTGTTAGTTGGATCTTATTTATGGGCTTAGCTTGTTAGGGTTTTACATGAGCTATTTATATTCTAATGCAACCCTGGTATCTTCTTGTAGAAAAATCTTGAGAGAGTCTCCAAAGAGAGAAAACACAAAAGAGAGTTGTTCTTGTTGAAAGAATCTCTCACTTTGTAACTCTTGAAAAATCCGACCTCTCTAATAAAATCTGATATGTCTTTCTGTTTGTGGATGTAGCTAACACAAGGTTAAGGAATCACGCAAATCTGTGTGTTTGATTTTATTTGTATTTTATGTTATCTTTCTCACACTCGTCACAATATAAGTCAATGTTCATATAGTAGTATATCATTCGCGTCAAATTTTCTCAACTATATAAAGTCTCACAAGGATGGAACTAGGGGTGGGGTGAGCTAGGGTTTTTGCTCTAGCCCAACCAAAATATAATATAGTGATAGTAGAAGGAATAAAATTAAGATGATTTAACTATCTCATGTATTCCTAAAGTCTCTTGTTCAAATCTCATTAGCCTCGAGCTTCCATTTTTTATTTTCTTCCTATCACATACTCCATTTGTTTCAAAATTATTGTCATTTTGAACTTTTTTTTGTTTTAAAAGTATGGTTTTTCTAACCTATGTCCTTAGGGCATACGATAAGAATACCGAATGTGGAAACTAAACCCTAAAAAGGAAAACATAAACCCTTAGGAAATAATGTTAAAAATATTAAACTAGCAAAATAAACTTCAAAATTTCTATATAAAGGTTCATATGATAGAAAAATCGTTAAACGTATTCTCATTTTAGACTTTTTGTCACATACTTTACATTTATACTCTTGTATTTATTGTTACTTTTTAATAAATAAGAAAAGAATTGTTAGTGGTAGTATTGAAAAATGAAATAAAATACTCCATCCGTTAACGAAAACATGTCATTTTAGCCAATGTTCCAAAAATTAAAAAACTATTAGTTCTGACTTAATTACCCTTCTAAGTTAAATTCAAAAATTAAAAACTACACAATCTAGCCTAATCACCACTTTACTTGGGTGTACGTATAAACTCCAGAATTAAAATAAAATTAAAAAAAAGTATTGGAATCCAAATATGAGATTTGGAGTGTGACTGTGTGAGTAATCTCATATTCGATAATTTGAAAAGGTGGAAAGATAATTACTTAATTGCTTAGGTGTACATATAAACTCTATAATTAAAACAAAAAATATTACTTACACTCCAAATCTCAGTTTTAGTAATTATTAATTACGGCCTCTTGTGTTGTTAAGGTGCGATTCTGATTTAACTTTATTTTACTGAGGATAAAATTGGAAAATAAATAAAAATTTATGTCAAATGACAAGTTACTTAACAAGTATATAACCCTAAAACGAAATGTTTTGGTTAACGGAGGGAGTATAATATTCTGTAATTTTTCTTGGTAGAAAAATATAGTACTCCGAGTAATAAATAAAGGCATATTTGTCTATTTATGATTTTTCTTATAAAGAATAAAATTGTCTAAAATAATAGTTATTGTTAAAGAGAGAGAGCACTTCTCTTCTTTTTGGGATCTTTTCAAATTTTTCCCTAGTTTTTTGCCAAGTGTAATTTTTACTCCACCTTTTTTTACTCCACCTTTAAAACCTTTTTAATTTTTTTTTTAACTTTTACCCTGTAATTTAGCTTACTCAAATGTTTTGGTCTGGTTCAGTCCCTTAACTAGTGGAAATTATGATGGGAAAAAGAACAAACAATCGGATTTATCTCTCTAAACCAAGTAATTAGAAACACTGGCCAAGTGGAAAAAAAGGTGCAAAAAGCGATGCATTCGATAATCAAGGATAACCAAATGTTGAGGGTTTCCTAATTTGGCTTCTTTAAGTTTGCATGTGAATAAATACACTGGGCACTAGCCTTCTTTCAGATCAAAAAAAAAAAACATTTGCATTTGAAACGAGTTACCATACATAAGTTCTATACCGTTATCAAGAAGGAAAAAAAAAAAGAAGCACAAAAATTAAATCATCGACACCGCATTAGCCTGAGAAATCACAATGGACATCAGATTCGTCGTAGGCGTTATAGGTGAATATACATGTTTAAATCACAATGTTTAATTTTGTCGATTATTTTTTTTAGAAAATATTTATCCAAGAACACAATAGTGTTCTTGGAGATGCTAGCTTGAGTGACAATAGTAACACATAAATCTAATTTTGTGAATATCTCACTTGTGCACAGGAAATTTGACAGCATGGCCCTATTCATCTCCCCAATGTAATCTCGATCGATATCCTCTCTTACATATTTTTTGTTTTGAGCATATATATATGAATCAATGGCAGCTAGCTTATACTTGTATTAATTAATTAACAATATTGAAAGTGTTTGACAAAGAAAATTGAGAAGATAAATTGAGAGGAGAGAATCAATAGAGAGAGATTTCAGGTTTGAGCAACCATGCTCTATTTCAATTCAACTGAGTCTCATGGCCAAGAGACCGACTCTATATCTGATTACAAGAGAGAATAATCCTGAAATGTAAACCAACTAACTTGAAAAACAAGACACCACACTCTACACTAGGCACGTGACACTCACACGCGTTATTACAATCATTTAACATCTAATATAAAAGTAATTGAGATCTTAACACTCCCCCTCAAACTAAGAGTTGGTGAACTGATTCACAACTCCTAGTTTGAGTAGCAATCTACTAGTTTGATCAACCCCAAGTATTTTGGTGAACAAATCCGCCAGCTGCTCTTTTGTGCTCACGTACTTGGCGTCCAGCTCTTTGTTCAGCACTTTATCTCTTACTAGATGGCAGTCTGCTTCAATATGTTTTGTTCTTTCGTGAAACACTGGATTCTTTGCTATATACAGGGCAGCTTGATTATCACAGAACAACTCAACCGGTTCAACTTCTGCCACAGTCAGATCCTTCAATAATCTCACCAGCCAGGTTATTTCACAGTATGTGGATGTCATTGCTCTGTATTCAGATTCTGCAGTAGACATGGCCACAAATGATTGTTTCTTAGTTCTCCAAGATATAAGAGAGCTCCCTAGTAGTATACAGAATCCAGTGGTTGATTTTCTTGTCATGGGACAAGATTGCCAGTCTGCATCACAGAAGGCATGTAGTTTTAGATCACTCTTGCTGGATAATAGTAAACCTTGCCCTGGAGTGGTTTTCAAGTATCTAAGAAGATGTTTTGCAGCTTTCCAATGTTCCACACAGGGAACCTGCATAAACTGACTTAGAATCTGTACAGCATATGTAATATCAGGACGAGTTACAGTTAAGTAAATCAATTTCCCAATGAGCCTCCTATACTGATGTGGATTGTTCATTGGCTCCCCCTCTTTTGTCAGCTTTTCATGGCCATTTAGGGGTGTATATATAGGTTTTGAATAAGACATACCGGTTTCTTCCAAGAGCTCCAGTGTATACTTTCTTTGATTAAGGAAGAAGCCATCTCTAGTTCTGTCCACTTCTATACCAAGAAAGTATCTTATCTCTCCAAGGTCTTTGATTTGGAAACTATTCTTGAGATGATCTTTCAATCTTCTTATCTCATCTACATCATTCCCAGTGATGATCATATCATCAACATACACCAACAGAGCTGTATAAGATCTTCCTTTCTGCCTTGTAAACAGAGAATAGTCAGCCTTTGATTGTGAAAAACCAGCTTTGACAACAGTTTGGGAGAACTTTGCAAACCATTGTCTAGGGGCTTGCTTAAGTCCATAGAGTGACTTGTCTAATTTGCACACAAGTGCTCCATTCATATCTTCAAATAACTCCCCCTGAGAGCATTGCTTTGAAGAGGATGCAGCTTGCAACCGTTTTAGAAAAGAGTAGGCAGGTGGAAGAGTCATGAATACCTCCTCTTCTATCTCCCCATGCAAGAATGCACTAGGGACGTCTAACTGACTCACATGCCATTGTTTTGCAGCTGCAACAGCAAGCAATGTTCTCACAGTAATCATGCGGGCAACTGGTGCAAATGTCTCCGAGTAATCAATTCCTTCAATCTGAGTGAAGCCTCGAGCTACCAACCGAGCTTTGTATCTATCTCGAGTCCCATCAGCTTTAAATTTGAGCTTGTACAACCATTTACATGTGACCAAAGACTTGCCTTCAGGTAGAGGCTGAATGGTCCATGTCTTGTTCCTCTCAAGAGCTTCTAATTCAGTCAACATGGCCTCACACCATTTTGGGTGTTTGATGGCTTCAACTACTGACTTTGGCTCAGAACAATGTGCCACATTAGAAACAAAAGCAACATAGGAAGAGGAACAAGTATAAGAGTTAGGGAAAGAAGTAAGAGGGTAATGACACTTAGCTGATGAGGATGATGACCCTTTGGAGATATCTGAGACAGCTGCATGTGCATAATCTTGTAGCCAACTAGGAGCTTTATGTTCTCTAGTAGACCGTCTAAGACTGGGTTCAGGTTGAGTTTCAATGGGGACATTTAAGGTGGAGTCAGAAGAAGGATCACTGGCTTCATCAAATTGAGAATTGATAGGTGAGGGATGATAATCAGCCAAGGAACGATCATGAATGATATCTTCATGATCAAAAGACACATAATCAAGAGGAAAGTTTTGGTCAATAAAGGATGTGAAGTCATGAGAATCAGGAGTAAAAGCTGAATGTGGAGTTTTGAGTTTATAAGGAAAGACATGTTCATAAAATATGACATCTCTACTAATGAGAATGTTATGGCTCTTAAGATTGTAGACTTTGAATCCCTTCTTCCCATAAGGGTATCCAATGAAAACACAAGGATCAGATTTTGGATAGAATTTTTTGTGGTTAACCTCAGAGTGAGTAGAGACAAAACATAAGCTGCCAAACACTCTGAGATGAGTATAGGAAGGACTCTGGTTATAGAGGAGATCACAAGGGGTGAGGTTTTGTATGAGGGGATTAGGTAGTCTATTGATAATGTAAGTTGTTGTAAGAATGGCATCCCCCCAGAAATGAAGAGGTAAGCCAGATTGAATAAGAAAAGATCTTGCAATTTCAAGAATATACCTATGTCTTCTTTCAACCCTACCATTTTGTTGAGGGGTAGAGACACAAGAGCTTTGATGTACAATGCCTTGTGTTTGAAGAAATGAAGTGACACTTGAATTAAAAAATTCAGTCCCCTGGTCACTTCTAACAGTTTTAACATTAGCACCAAACTGTTTTTGCAGAAGAAGAATGAAGTTGATCAAGTGAGTACCAACTTCACTTTTTGTTCTCATAAGAAAAGCCCAAACACTCCTACTTTTATCATCCACCATGGTTAGGAAATATCTAAATCCCTCTCTAGTTGGAGTGTCATAAGGCCCCCAAACATCACAATGCAATAATTCACCAATTTCTTTTGCATGAGATAGACTAAGAGGAAAAGAATTTCTAGTCTGTTTCGACATAGGACAAACAGAGCAAAACTGATTAAAATCAGATTGAATGTCACTTTGAATTGCAGGAATGTGTTTGAGTTTTACAATGGGGGCATGACCCATTCTAAGATGCCATAAAGCAGTTCTATTAGGAACAGTATGACTAGTTTTGGAAAAGAAAATAGGTACAGAGGTACTGTCTTGATTATGAACATTTAGAGCAAGACAAGAAATATTAGGCAGCTCCTTATCATCAGGGTTCATGTAGTATAAGCCTCCCAGATATCTACCAAATGCCACCATCTTCATCCTTGCTGGGTCCTGGACAACACACAAATCAGAGTTGATAAGTATATGACATTGTGTATCATGGACAAGTTTAGATAAGGACAGAAGATTAAAGTGGAAGCTTGGTATGTAAAGGACTTTTTCAAGAGAAATATGATGAAGGTCAACAGTGCCAATATGAGAGATGGGCTTGACACTGCCATCGGGCAGATTGATGAAGGTATTTGGTGGGGCAACAACAGGATTTTTGAGAAGGCTAAAGTCTGAGGTCATGTGGTCAGTGGCACCACTGTCCATGATCCAAAGTTTAGATAGTTGAGCGACATTAAGACAGAGTTTACCTGCCAAGTGAGACTCATAATGATCAGTTTTCGGCTGCTGCAGCATGTTGATCAAGCTGCCAATCAATTTCTGATGTTCAATTGAGAGCTGTCCAGAGTTGTAGTTTGGATTTGGACACACATTCTGATTTCCCAGAAATTCTTGAGTTGCATTGACAGAGTTTGCTTTGTACTGTTGTGGTCCTCCAATGCTTCTCCTCTGCTGTTCAGGATTTTTGTGATACTGATTTTGCTGCTTTGATTGTTGTGGCTTGAGTTTGCTTTTGTGATGCCAGGAAGGATATCCAATTACTTCCCAACACTTGTCTGACCTGTGATTGCCAGAGCAGTGTGTACACCTCTCTCTTCTTCCTTTGTCTTCCTCTTGCCGAGCCATTAGAGTTGTAGTAGCATTTTCAGTTTTGATGACTGATTTCTCAGCAATTCTGTTGCTCATCTCCTCTTGCAAGAGTAAGGAATGAGCAGTGTTCAGATTGGGCAAAGGAGTGCTCATCAAAAGCTGTCGTCGAGCATTATCAAATTTCTCATTCAACCCCATGAGAAATTTCATGAGTTTATCCTCCTGTTCAGCTTCTTCACTCAGCTTGTGAAGATTACATTCACACTTACCACACATACATTTGACGGGAACAACAAGTACAGATAGCTTCTTCCATAACCCTTTGAGTTTTGTATAATAATCAGTCAGAGACATGGTTCCTTGTCGACATTCTTCAATTTCTCTCTTGATCTGGAAAATAAGTGGTCCATTTTTCTGACCATAACTTTCTTCTAGGTCAGTCCACATATCAATAGCATTATCATATTCACCAATGGTGTTGTAAATCTCCTTAGAGACTGTGTTCAATATCCACGAACAAACCATATCATTGCATCGATCAAATAGTAGAGCATTTTCATTTGTTCGAGCAATTGTATTCTGAATTATCCACAGTTTATTTTTCACAGATAATGCTTTGATCATAGATTTCCTCCATCGACGATAATTGTCTCCTACAAGTTATATGGTTGAGAGTACCATACCAGAGCTGTCAGATGGGTGAATAAACAGAGGATTCATCAGATCGGAAGTGGTGATGTGGTCGCTGCGTTTGCCATCCTTCAGTTCTCCTGGTGTTGGCCAGACGACCGGATTTGGTGGATTCGTCATCGTCGATGTTAATTTTGCTTCCTGTCGCACTCAGCTACTTCAGATTCGTCTGAGCCAAGAGCAACTCTAGCTTCGTCTTCAGGTTCGTCAGAAACCCTAGCTTTGATTTCAAATCTCCCAGTGAAATCACTGTTCGATTGAGCTCAAATCACCATGGATCTGCTGCTCTGATACCATATTGAAAGTGTTTGACAAAGAAAATTGAAAAGATAAATTGAGAGGAGAGAATCAATAGAGAGAGATTTCAGGTTTGAGCAACCATGCTCTATTTCAATTCAACTGAGTCTCATGGCCAAGAGACCGACTCTATATCTGATTACAAGAGAGAATAATCCTGAAATGTAAACCAACTAACTTGAAAAACAAGACACCACACTCTACACTAGGCACGTGACACTCACACGCGTTATTACAATCATTTAACATCTAATATAAAAGTAATTGAGATCTTAACAAACAATGTAGTATGTGTTTGGTGTTTTTGAATAATTAGTCCGACGTTCATCGACATAGTGAAGAAGAAATCAGTGCAGGAGTACAGGCCCGACCCATATCTGGCATCCGTGATATGTTGTGGGATGTGGGTGTTCTACGGAATGCCATTTATCCATCCGGATAGCATTCTTGTCGTCACAACCAACGCTTGTGGTTTAGCCTTTGAGCTCGCCTATGTCCTCATCTTTTTCTTGTTCTCGCCCATCCCTAGTTGGGTAAGTACGTTACGTACCATGCCATATACATATAACAACGTACAAAATGCAACTAATATTTATAATTCTTGGATTTTGAACATGGAAACAAAATCACCAGAGAAAGATGACCATCGCTCTTATCGCGGAGCTAGTCTTCGCTGTCACTTTGATCGTGTGCACCTTGAAGTTAGTCCATGGAACCGGCGCAAGAACCATAGTCGTTGGTTCAGTGTGCGTCGCCTTGAATATAATCATGTATACAGCGCCACTCACTGTCATGGTACGTAATAACTGTTTTCCTTTTAATTCTTATGAAAAATTAAGACTCTTAAACTATATATATATATATATATACACACGTACGTGTACGTGACATAAATTTGTATATATATCTTGTTGCATTTGTACGTTCCTTGCAGAGAACAGTTATTAAGACCAAAAGCGTCCAATACATGCCGTTGCCATTGGCTTTGGGCACCTTCGCCAACGGTGCACTTTGGCTAACTTATGCGCTCATCAAATTTGATCCCTGGATCATGGTAACATTAATATCAATCACCTACATTGCATTAGTTAATTTCGTCGGTTTTGTTTGGCAAGGAAGTAATACTAGTTATTTTGTAACTACAAGGACCGTTATAACTATCTAATTCATAATCTACTTTTTTGCCAAATGAATCTTGAGTTTTCTACTGTCGGATTTCTGAGTACTCCTTTCTCTGATTTGTTTTGTGGCAGATTCCAAACCTTATAGGAACGATCTCTGGATCGGTTCAGATTGTTCTATACGCAATGTACTACAAGACGACTAAAGCGCAAGATGAAGAAATGGAGCACGAACTTGCTCATATACCAGTTGAACCGTGATCATCATCAGTTTTTCATGTGTATGCACTTTAATTGGAGTCATAAACATACTGATCGATTGGGAACGGATCAGTACTGTACACAATCTCTCTACATACGCAATATACTGCGCGTATGAGATCGAGTTCATAGTACTCGTCGTTGTACTCGAAAAGCCTACACTCGCAACCGCGAGTCATAATTTGTAATCTGAAACAACACCAAAAGAATGGAATGGAAGCTATACGTTTGTTAATCTTGTCCATTTTTTTAATTACAACTATAACAAACTATAGAAAAAGTAAACCTAGCTAGCGCTCTCTTGAACGCCGTGGCTACCACTCGTATATATGATATGATAACTTGTGTTGAATTGATTGAAAAAGTAGAATAAACGAGTAGTCAGTATCTAATGCACATGCTCCATCACGTACTCTCGGGTTGCAAAAGTCAATAGTTATATATATTGATTGTTAGAAATCACGGTAGTCACATTAATTATATTGTACTAGTCAAGCTATGCCGGACAACATGCACCCATGCATGCTGAAATCAAATCAACGCGCTGTGTTTTACTAAACACTAATGTACTTTATTAAATCCTACCCAAAAAGAAAAAATGTACTTTATTAAAACATTTTTCTTTTGTTTTTTCAAGGTATCTCCAATTCATATCGATTGAAGATTAATCTCATTTAGAGTATTGTAAATGGCCAATGTTATGAGCGATATTTTCAATTTACTTTTTTCATACACACTGGGTGATTTAAACTTCAAACTCCATGAAAAAATAAGACCTAGCGTTTCATCTCTCTAGACTAAATGATTATTGGTTACACTATTAAAGCATTGACAAAGTCAAAAAGTAGACTAATGTACGTAGAATTTTAATTAATTAATATTTTAAAGTTATAATATAAGTAAATAAGTATTTTGGTAATTGATAGTAAAGGATATTGTTGAGAATAATAACCTATCTCACATCTAAAATTCAAAAAGATCAAACCTAGCATATATATCCTTGGGTTACTCCTTCTATTGCCAATTGGTTTTAGGATAGAATCCCACGGGCTTGTGTGCGAAGCTCATCCGCGCATGTGCGCCCGTACCGACATGTCCCCAGTTTATCTACTTGTTGGGCCCATGGACTTTCACATGGTATCAGAGCGGTTCGGTCCTGGACCCATTATCTACCTTGGGTTAGGCTTAGCGAGTTACTACTACCCGCCCATTATCTACCTTAATTATATCGACTACCTTGGGTTGGGCCTAGCGAGTTACTGTTACCCGCCCGTTATGTACCTTACTTCTACTGACTACCTTGGGTTTGGCTTAGCGAGTTACTGCTAACCTACCGTTAATCTACCTTACTAAACCTACTGATGTCCAAGTGTCAACTGGACATCCCAGTTGCACTTGAGGGGGCGTGTTGACAATAATAACTTAATTCAAATCTAAAATCCAAAGAGATCAAACCTAGCATATATACCTTTGGGTTACTCTTCCTATTGCCAATTGGTTTTAGGATGGAACCCCACGGGCTTGTGTGCTAGGCCCATCCTCGCATGTGCACCCGTATCGACATGTCCCCATTTTATCTACCTGTCGAGCCCACGGACTTTTACAGATATATTTATAATTTCAAATGAAATGAAGAGATATATTTGTAATTTGATAGGAAGAAATGAAACTTTTTTTTATCAAAAGGGAGGGGCGGAGCCCTGATAAAATTAAACCAAAAATGAACAGAGTTCACAACTCATGGGCTGTATCAGCTGATCGATAAGAAACACAAAAGCGAAAGAGGAGGTTCAACTAAATCATTAAAAGGTAAATCACTAGATAAAGCGAGGCGAGCTAGGTGATCGGTGACAACATTTGCTGTGCGGTTGACATAAAGTATCTGGCAGTTCCAATTAGCGTCCAACAGGAGTCTTTTGCACTGGATAATAAGCGAAAAGTCAGGATGAGTAACTGGCAGACTTGAATTCAGCAAGTTTACAGCAATCTTAGAGTCAGTTTCAATGATCAAAAAGGACCAATCCAAGTTGATTCCTTGCTTAATACCATGAAATAAAGTCCAAAGCTCATCAGCTCTTGAAGCACTGCAATTCCCACATTTGAAATTGAAACCGTGGAGAAAAGTACCTTGTCAGCTTCTGAAAAGTCCTCCACCACTTGCCTGTTCTGGATTGCCTTTCGATGCGCCATCCACGTTAAGTTTGATCCAGCCCTCGGGGGGAGGAATCTAAGATTTAACGGGGTTGCGGGTGTGCTTTGGAGCCGGCTTGAAGCCTTTGGCAATGCGATCCCGACAAGCCCAAAAAACATCAGTAATAGAAACAACTGTGGCTGAGAGAGATGCTAGAATGATGTGAAGAAAAAAGGAAACTAAAAAAGTGGAGAAAAATGGAATGCGAAAATGACATTGATGAACATGCTCTTAGATCTCAAATCTCATTCTTCTCTATTTTCGTCCACCTTGGCACCAACATGTCAAATATACAACCGACCACTACAAGTTTAAAACACGTGGTTAGGCATTACTTACTCACGTTCGAATGTATGGCCGGCCATATCGAGTCCACGTACCTTGTTTTCAAGCCAAGAATGGGCATTTGCAGTAAATTGGAAATTTACTTGTCCATCATATATCCAGTCCACATACCCTTTTTTTCGTATTCAACGAGTGTATTCAACGAGTGCTTTCTTATTCTTATTCCAGCTACTTCCGTATACGAGTACATAACGTTGAAACCAACATATTAGCATGTTATTTCATAATTGTTTTGTTTCATTACCAAACTACTTGTTACCAATTTTAGTATAGAAACAAATGACATTTACAAATTAAACTATAATATGTACTTTGTGTTCTTCAACCATTTGTGAAATTTCATCCATATATCCCTTCTGAAAAGTAGTTTGGCCTTCCTTCCCCACCCTTTTTAAGAATTAGAAATTTTTTATGGAAGACTCGTGTTCTATACTCTATTATCACACTAATCTAAAGCTTGTACCTATTTTGTATTGTCTTCGACCCACTATCCGTCACCCGACTTACCCATTTACCACCTGCATAAACTTAATCTAATACTCCCTTCGTTCTATTCTACTTGACATTTTAGAACAATTCACACATATTAAGAAATTCATTGAAAATATAAGAAATATGATTGGAAATCCAAATTTTTCTATATATAATAAAAAATTAATTACTAATTCATCCTTAAAGCCAATAGAATGAAAGAAAAAAATCAATACAAACACTTTCCAATACATTAATTAAATAAATACTGCAAAATGACAAGTTTTAACGAACACGGTTTTAGCTCTAAAGTGTCAAATAGAATAGAACGGAGGGAGTATATATTATATTTTAATACCTCCAACAAACCTAACAATCTAGCATTGCCTCCTCCAAATTCTACTACTCATCTAGTCATCTATCTTATTCTATTATGTAGTCTTCAACTTCCCCTCCCTCCCTCCCGACTCCCCCGATAGGAACTACCACTTCCACTCCGTTAGTCATCTTCTCCATTTTTGTCTATGGATCACCGCAGGTAACTCTCATGCACTGCTTCACCACCAGTGTTATGCACTCCGGTCACAGCCCTTCATCGCTTCTCTGCTTCACCGTCACTCCGCCAATCTTACTAACTTCAGTCGTTGCCCTTTCTTAGTGTCACCACTGGTCATTGCTTTTCTTCATTTTTAAATGATGTTAGTTCACCAAACAATTAAAGGTTATTTTCTTTCGCGGGTAACTGGTGAGTCAGATGTAGATGAAAGGTTTTACGAGTACGTAATAGGTGAATTAGATGAGTCATTTTTATTTACAGGTGGAATAGTGGAAAAGCCCTCTACACACCCATAATCTGATTCATGACCCGTCCTATATAAAAACGTGTTAAAATTTCCACATAATGTGTTGGCGTGGTGCAATCAGGCTAGCCTAATTTTTATACGCAAACATTTTGAGCCCAAATTATGCTCGCTTTGTAAATGGAGCCTTTTTTTATTAGGAAAGGAAGTAGAGAGGTCACTAACAAACAAGTGACCGCCCTAGGGCATCCTAACGGATGAGGGTAACGAAACCCAAATCATCTGCAAGTGGAAGGGAAGATACACGTCGGAAGGAGCCAGCGATGAAGTCAGCAACAAAATTGCGCTCACGGTAGATATGAGTAATACTCCAATCCTGGAACTGAGCCAACAAACAGTGGATATCCGCACGCAACACTTCAATCTCCCACGGGCAGCGCCAGTCGCCGAGCACGGCCTTGACCAGCTGCAAGTTATCGCCTTCAATCTCAATCCGGGGAATGCCATGACGAATTGCCTCGAGAAGTCCCTGGCGTAAGGCAATGGTCTCGGAGATCAGAACAGACTGACGACCGATCAGTCCTCCGTCAAAAAAGATGGGAGAGCCGTTGAAGTCCCTAAGTATGAACCCAAAAGTAGCCACGCCATCTGCACACACAGAACCATCAAAGTTAAGTTTAATATAGTCTTTCTTGGGTTTTACCCACTTAGTATTTTTCCTTTCAGTTCTTACATGACCCTTATTAGGTTGTGGGTCATTGGATTCTGGTTCCCTAGCTAGTTTCCATTCTCTGATTTGTTTTTGGGTAAATTCACCTAGTTTGCTCGCATCGTCTAGGTTTGGTCCGGTGTTGTTATCAAACACTCGCTTATTCCTGGAGTACCAAATACACCAGCAGGTGCTGGTAAGGATTTCCATTTCCTCTTTATTTATTCTTGCCCTGATTTCCTCTAAGACCTCGTGTGGGTTTTTTCCATCGGAGGAGATAAGGTCGATCGTCCTCCGTAGTTTGGGTCTTATGGTGTTGAGGGTTTCCTTTGTCAGGGGGCATGAGATCAGGATATGGTTTGTGTCTTCGCATTGGTTATTAAATGCAGTACAACCTTGTGGTACTGGGATGTGGTTTTCAGCAAGTCTCGACTTGGTTGGCAGGCCATTTCTTGCCACCTTCCAAAGGAAATTGTGCATTTTAGGTGGGACATTGAGTTTGTTAATCCATTCTAGGTTGATTTTTGGTTCATTTTTCGTGAGGTTTATCCACTGCATAGTGGAGTGGGTGGAATACCAGCCCTTTTTTCTTGGTTGCCAGTAGAGCCTATCTTGAATTTTGTTAATCGGGTTAATTATTTTGGCTATATTATCTAGGTCATCGGGATTAACAACCTTGATTAATTTTTCTATGTTCCATGAGTTGTTCTCTCGTAAGTACGATTCGACTCGTTCCTCCCAGTTAATGTGGGACTCAGCTCCAGTTTTTGGTTTTTTTTTTTTTTTTTTTTTTTGCGTAAAATGCTATTTGCGTTCATTTCCAAACCGGATAATGCTCACGCACGTGTGACGTAGATAGCCTCTTTCTGGCTTACGTCTGTACTGGACTACTGGGCTACTACTCCCCTATTTCCGTCAATTTCCATGTGTGGGAGTCAAGGATTATGAATCGCATTCAACAGTCAATAATTAATTTAATTGATTCTTACATGTTTTTTTCGTTTTGGTAGAAAAATTCCAACACATGGTGTATATTTGCCTTACTATTGATAAGTGAAAATGTAGAGTCCAAACGGCATTGCGCCTCATATACATTCTCAATTTAGACCAAAAAAAAATGTCTATCTTTTTTATCCAGATTATATACGAATTTATATTTGATAAGTTTGTATCATTTACAGAGCATTTCTAGGGTGTTTAGTAAGGACTAATTAAAGATTTAAAGAGTATGGAGGTATCATTTAATCAACAAAAATAAAGTGTAAATAATATAAAAAATATATAACTTTCTCACATTTTATTTGGAGTGCATGCTCTCATACTAGCTATATCTAAAAACTAAAAGTGTATATATATAAGCAATTAAAGTGTATATCATCTTTGCATTAAAAATGAAAATGTAAATTTAGGTTGCTGAAAAAAAAAGTGTACATTTAGTGCATGATTCGATCTGCACTAAAACAACAAGCGCACATTTAGCTATATGTACATACGGTAAATAAGTACACATTTGGACTCCGTTTGGTTTATCGTGATATACGGAAACGGAAACGGAAAAGGAAACGGAAATGAAATGAATTTAGACTATTTTTAGTGTCATAATACATTCATATAAATAAATCATCTAACAACAATCATCCCCTTGATGAAAGGATGATTGAGGTGGAGCAAACCCTTTTTTACAATGGATAAGAGGTTGTGCAAAACAAGTTGATATTTTATTGTTAATGTATCATTACACTAAAATAAACTACATTCATTTTCATTCCGTTTACGTTTTCATAAATTGCAATCAAACGGGACCTTAGTATCCTAAAATGCATTTCCACCAAAAAAAGTATCCTAAAATGCATGATAAATATGTTAAATTGTATGGTTAATAGTTTGTATGTACCTTAACTTAAGCGTACCTAGGGGATATAAGTGGGTTGGTGCCCCTCTTTTAGTCAGATTTATTACTCAGTATGTGTTTTGAATTTTTAGTTAAATATATTTTAGTTTTTTTTATTCATATACAATATATGCTTCCTTCCCTAAAATTAATTTTATTGATATTTCCATTCACGTTTAATTCTTTCCTCCCTAAAATATATTTTTTAAATAAGTATCAATTGTTTTCGTGTTTAAGAGTATATAGACTAGCTCAAAGTTGTCAGGATCAGAATCCTACGTCGAATCGTTAAGGGTCTTTTGGATCGGATGATTGAATCGTAAGATCCTACACATATATATATATACACTAAAGAAGTCGCTTTTCTGACACATGTCGGTCTCACATTCATTTCGCCTATGTGTCGCTTCCATATTCAATTCACCTATGTTTACTAATGTTCGATAGGACTATTATGTTAGTCTTGTTTGTGTGACCTTGCTTGTTTAAGATCTCTTTTCGAGATCGGTATGGATTAGTAAGGGGTGCGGGATTAACCCGACACCTCTATATAACCTACTAAGTCGCAAGGCACCATGCCTAATTTCTGCGACTTTAAGGATCATGATTTATGTCTGCTCCTGCTCGGAGGAGGGACGAGTGCATGCACCCTAGCTAAGTGCCGAAACTTCATTCCATTAAGTGGACCCAGGCCCTTTCATGGCCCCCCACACTCTTAAAAATCATTAACGTAAGTGAAAGTTTTATCACGACATAGATAAGTGCCAAAGCACATTTAAAAGAAACTAAAACCGGGCCATGATATTACAACTTGGAAGACCACCTGGCTCTCGGTTCTTAAAACCACCGTCTTTCCAATCGGAATGCTTATTCGGGCTTGTCAAGGTAGTTTGGTACTTAAGTGCCTTAAGGCCACCTCCCCGATCTAGAGCACCGAATAAGATGAGGTTGGTTGAGGTCCGACAAGGGCGCGAGAGGTTTTTAAAACTTGTATGAATTAATATCGTTCCCAACATACTTTCTATTCTAGGAAGTTCTGCAATCTCGTAGTTCTTCCGCTCGGTTTAAGAGTTATCTCATCTTGAGATTTACTCATTTCTGTCATTAAAGCTCCACTTAAAGTTTCTACATCACAAACACATCCCGGTAATCTCTCTCAAATAACGTAAATTACCATACTACCCTTTGAGAATTTCCATTCTCACGTGCTTAGTTTCCTTAGACTAATTTCACTATTTCCGCATTTTTGCATGGTATTTCTCGTCTTTCGCGACAAATGCCATACTTTAGGAAGTTCCCACTGAAGTTCGAAGCCAAAGGATAGAAGATTCGAGAAGAGTTATGCAAGGATATAAGGTCAAAGCAAGACGACATTGAAGGAAGGAAGGAAAGAATTTTCATAAGAACAAAGCATTCAGAAGATGGTGCACCGGCTCTTCCATTTTAAACCAAGCAAATCATCGTCATATGAGTTGTCTTGGGAAAATATACTTGTATTTTTAATACGTCTTTTCGACCCTTTTAATACGGGCTTTATTTTTCACTGCTATCTCATTTAATTTGTAAAACCACTCTCAATGTAATGAACGAATGTTCTTATCAATGAATAAAATTCCACTTTTAGTCATTTCTTCTTTAATTTTTGTCTCATTAAGTTATTTGTAGTCTTGAGTGACTTTGGACGGTAAAATCCGAGATCACTGGCGGTAATACCCAGTGTTACAAAATAAGGGTGTTACAAAATCCGGCTTTGTTCTCGATGGTAAGTGCCATCATCATTGATTGTTGCCATGTTGTGTAGTTATCTTCCACCAACGGCTGAGACACCAAGACGACGCTCGGTTGATCAGAGTGGTGGAAAAAGAGTGGATGATTGGGCTTCTCCCATGGCTCGGAACGTTGAGTTACAGTTGGCGTAATCTCGTTGTTCGGCATGGGGTATGATTGTAGGATCGGTTGCTTGAAAATTTAACCTAAAGTTGATACTACTAAAGAAGTTGAACAAAGATGAGTATGAAAAAGTGTTCTGTATTATGTATTTCAATTACAAACGATAAGAATACATACAAGAAAGATATAAACGTGGAAGCATGATTCTAGGGATAGCCTTATATTTGGTAAGAATACAATTATCTAGAGAATGATAAGGAGATTGTGTACAAGATATGTTTCCAAATAGATAAAATATCTATCCTCCAATAGAAACAAGACTCATTGAATAAAACGAAATAAAATTATGAGACCAATTGGTAAAAAAAATTCTCTAACTTAATCATTTGGGCATTTTTCGAACACATGATTAGCGATTAGATAAACATTGGTCATTAGTTTTTGTTTCCAATAAAAAAAACTTGAGATTGTAGTGCAAAACAAACACAATCTTCATAGGTTTAATAAATTCAACAAAAATCAGTCCAAAAGAATATAAAAATATGTAAATCAAAGTACAAAGCTCACAAATTTAAAAAAATATCAAATGTAAACTTGAAACAATACAAAAGAGATATGTACCAAAATCCATGAAGAGAGAACATAATTTGACACCGGAATCAGCCAAAAAACTAACCAAATTAGAGGAAGTAAGACGCAAAAATTATGCATGGAGAAGAACCTATCTAAAAAAATTGAATGAAATCTCCACATTTAAGAGGTAGAAGATTATCCTGTAACAATTGTTCCATTCGTTTATAAATTGCTTTAACGCGTATTATAGTCCCGGCTTTTAAAACATATGATCGAATAAAATTACTCACATATTACACTCTTAACAAAAAAAAAAAAAATCGCAACTGATTGTAATTGTTGTTGAAATTATGCCCTAATCGTCCGATTGAAAAAAGTAACATAGCCATACAGGAGAAAGTCAAAACATAAGTATAAACCAAGATATAATCGGCAGCTAAACGTCAAATCACAAATAAGCCAAGTATATGTGTTCATATTATATTTTCTCGGTCAAGTTCTTAATTTTGTCACACGAGGAAGGAGCACTGAAGGTTACTACTGTCAAGGACGAAGCATTATCAATATATATTCATTATATAATCCTTTGGGTGAGTAATAAACCTATTCATTAGAAATATTTCCTTATTATCTGTTGTTGCCTTTTTTTTTTTTTGAAACGGTAAGAATTCGGAGTACCAAACAAGAATGGTAGCCCGAGAGGCCGTTAAAAAAACGGCAGCCGTGAACGGCTAAAAGGGTCAACTAATAAGATACATAGGCAAGCAGAAACGACTATAGATAGTACAAGTTTTCGAAAAGAAGAGCAAGGGAGAACAAAATCGGGGTGAGTAAAGCACTAAAAACAGCGCCGCAGGCAACAGGTCAACCCATCCTGGGTGTGCGAAATGGACAGTTGACGTTCCCTCCACCGAAATGAAAGATCTTCAGAAGTCTCTGAGCACCAAGTGACTTGGCCTAGAATAACTCGATCCGATATAAGTCGACCACCGCTCCAGCTCTTCGAAAAATAGTACTTAAATTAAGTACGAGCCATTCTGCAAAAGAAATTTCAACCTTGCACAACAAGTAAAAATACTTGTAGCACAAGTAAGTCACACTTGCTAGACAAATAAGCCATACTTACAATGTAAGTAAAGCTAACTTGCCGCACAAGTAAAGTCAAACCTTGTCCTGCAAGAGAATTCAACCTTGCAGTGCAAGTAAGTAAAAAGATTTTAATAAAAAATCTTTAACTTGGTAATAGATTTTAATTAAGAAAATTTTTTAAGCTTGGCCTTCACGGATGTACAACATCCCATCCATTTATATTAATTATTTATTTCTTTATTATTTTCCCCAAATTATGGGGATGTTGGTACTGTACAACAAAAAGAACGGAGAATTCTTCAGTGGTGATCCTCCTGCTGACAATAGGATTGATCCAAACACACTTAATTTTCTTAATTAATTTTTTCTATTTCTTCTAATTATCCAAAATTATGCGCTAAATTTTTCTTTAAAAAAAAACAAAAGAAATTCAGTGCTTGGGCACACCGAAAACAAAAATGAACCCGTGGTTGAAGGACGGTCGTATATCAACCGGAGAAGACGCCGGACACCAAAATTGAGGATCAAGAACAACAAGGAGTTGACGATGGATAGGACGAGGACTGGTGGCTACGCCAAGTCAAAATCCAAAAGTCAAGATCCCAAAGCAGGAGATCAAACAACAGAACCAAAGGGAAAAAGGAGACAATGTTATATCCATAAAAACAAACTGGGTAGACAAAATTCAAACAATAAGTAAGGGGCTTCGTCTCTAAGCACAAGAAGAAGAAGCACAAAACTCCGGACAATTTGAAGAGTCGATTATATCAATACAGTGATCCAAAAGTTAGGGTTCTTGTTCTTAATTTAAGCAAAAAATCCAACCGAGTTCAGGGGAGATTTCAATAAAAGAATTATGCCTTCTCGGCGCAAGTTTTGCCTTCTCGGCCTATATGATTTTGCATCTACTGGTTAACATCAACTGAAAACCAGGAAGGTTCAGGGGTTGTTGTTGGTGAAACATCAACCAGCCTCATAATTGGTAGAGATAAAAGATCCATTGAAAAATTGGGGAAGATAAGAAGGATTAAGTGATACATACATTTAACCTTATCTGTTGTTGCCTTGTTGATTGAATCAATTTCTTTCTTTTTTTTTTCTCTTAACACTCCAATTTTTTTTATTCATTTCTTAAATATACCCATTATATTTTGCCTTTTGTCCAACCTCTTAGATATATGCGTTTTAAGAATATGAGCTATTAGTTATATAAGTATGAACTAGATAGTTTACAAAATGAAGTATTAAGCTAAAAAATATAAAGTATCTCAAAAAGATAGACATAAATCTTCATTCATTTTTTTATAAAAATAATTCATTTTTTTAAAACTAATATTTTATGAAAATATGGACTTTTCATTAAAACACAATCTCATGGTATATGAAAAATAAACTACACATTTACAAAAGGACGATATATATATATATATTAATTATAAAAAAAGATGAAATATTTAATATATATATATATATATCGTGGTTTGAAAAAAAATTGTTGGATCGTAATCGGTTAGCAAAAGCTTGGGAACTGACTGTTAAGCTGTTCCCAAGGCAGTGGAAGAAACAATATCGCAAGTATTATAAAGGCAGAAATAACACAGTTTCTTATAGAGGAACCCCAGTACAACCAACTAGTTGTATGGGTAAACCTCTACCTCCGCTTGGAGGATTTTGAATGACTTACTTATATTATTGATTTGTTCCTTAGTTAGAAACAACCAGATTCAAACTTCTCTGTTTCTACGAGTTCTACCTAACTCTAGCAACACTAATGAATCTTCTCAACTGAGTTCCTAAGCGAACAACAACAACTGAATAAGTAACTCAAACCTTACACCGAATCGCAGTTTCCTTGCTCCAGGGAACTTGGCTTCACCGTCGTCGAGATCAGACACTCGCCGTCGGGGACTTCTCTTCTTCTTTCTCTTTCTCTGTTGTGGGTATTTGTGAATTCTGGGAGAAGTACACAATTCGAGTACTATTCATTTGGCTTTATACTCAAGTGTACTTGGGCTTCAATCGCATTTTTCATTTGCGTCCGAAATGCCCTTTGCTTGATGCCCAAGTTGTACTTTCTCCACATGTGACTTCGATTTGAACTAGGTCAACTTCTTGAAACGATCGGACCGTTGGATCACTCGTGACAGTCTGCTCCTCAAACTGTGCCTTCATCCTGTCCAAGACAGGATCTCGTGATATGCGCTGACCGGTCCTTGTCTTCACATGTGAGTTCCCATGTCGTGGGAACTGTCCTCTTCAGAGTTCCTTTGGGAGAAACTCTTCATCGTGTAAGCTTGTGTTCTATGATCATTCATGTGAGTTTCCATTGCATGGGATCTTTCCTCTTCAGAGTTCCCTTGATGGGAACTCTTCATTGTGTGCTTCTGTGATCTTTGGTCATTCATGGGAGTTCTTTGCTTAACCTGTGTTCCTTAGAAATACTTGATCAAAGCACATTAGTTCCCTTATGTCGTTTGTCATTATCAAAACTCGGAGAACTGTATCGTTGTTCTGATGTTTAGAACCAGAGGTCCCAACATCGTCCCAACAATTTCCCCCTTTTTGATGATGACAAATCCATCACAAAAATAAGCAAGTATTTCAAGGCATGACATGCAGATGAGTTCCTACGTGTACGTGTATTCCTAGGGAGCCACTTCTAGTGAATCACTGAGTTCGTACTTAGCTTTTTATGCAATTGTTCCCCCTTATCTATAGCGTCTTCTATGATATCTTTTCAACTTAACTCATCTCGCATTTTTTGTCTTTCCCCCTTTTGACATCATCGAAAATAAGTAAACACATAAATAGGGAAAGAAAGGAACACGCAATCATACTAAAAACCATTCATTACTTAAGCAAAATATGTACATATGAACATAAGAGACAATATTTGTGGGAACAGTGAGGCTAAGGAGAAGGGAAAGAAAAGATCATGGGCTTTGTGGGAACAGGGCATCACAAAGTCGTGTCAAGACTTGTACAAGCTTTTCTTGGCCTTTAGCTATCTTTTCTTGGTCCCTTGCCATCTTGTCGAGAGTGTTGGCAATGTGTACCAACACTTGAGTGTTCCCATCCTGGGCGCCTTCACCAGATGCCAGATGTTCGTGGTCCTCCACTGGCTCAGAGTGACGCATTTTCTGGACCACAGAAATGTCCAGTTCCCTTCCGATGGTGACCTCTTCTTTGGAGGTGTCGTAGAGGCCTTCTCTAAGCAAGAGTTTCTTGATGAGGCCAGCGTAAGGAAGGGAGTGGGATTTGGAAGCCATGCACTTCTCCATGTTCCCTAGGATTATGTGAGGGAGGTTGATGGACTTTTTGAGGAGAAAGTGGTAGAGGAGAATGGCATCAGGAATGTTGATGATGAGGCGCTTCTCCTGGCGAGGTATCACCACATTGATGATGAATTGATGGGCCAGCTTAGCAATGAGGGACAGGTGATGGGTAGAGGTGCCAGTGGTGGGAACACGACCCTCATAGATCGTGTTATGAATCACCTCGATGTCGTAGTCGCCCTAGCTCTTGGAGGGCAGTTCCTGGAGGCCCTGGACAGGGACCTGTAGTTGAAGACGGATTGTGGAGGTTGTGAAGATGAAGTCATCGCCTTCGAGGGAGAGAGTTCCCTTGGTGCCATTGTCGTGAACCACAAAATTGTTGTAGAAGCGGCGCACCTGAGAGGGATCCACACTCACGACCTCGCTACAGAGATGTTCCCATCCTTGGGCCTTGATCAGCTCCCATAGTTGCCCGAGCCCGTTGTCAGTGAGTGTTGCTTCAGAGATGATGAGGGAGGGAAGGAGCTTGCGAGTCTTAGAGACATGCACCTTTTTGGGCACTGGTCCTTTCCCTCTCTTGCCCTTGGTCGTGTTCCCTCTTAAGACCGTAGTCTTGCTTTTCTGCTGAGAGGGTGCAGCCGCTTCAATCATTAGAGGGCGATCCCTTGGTGCTTAGGGTCCCTCCAACACCACCAACTGGTGTCCAGGGGTTGAGATGTGGACAGGCCCAGTAGTGGCAGGGGCCTCCTCTTACTCCTCAGCTTCATCGCTAGAGGTCCCTTCTTCATCCGAGGAGCTTGAGCTCAACTCGGTTTCTTCGTCATCATTTTCTTGATGACGGCTGCATTGCCCAACACCGTCAGTTGGTGCTGGGTTTCCTTCTTCTGGGAGCTTGTTCCCTTGGCCTTCGTAAGGCCCTTTGAGCACGCCTCGGAATTCTTCCGCGAGGGCTTTCAGTTGAGCCTCTTCTTCCGCAGTTCCCATGACTATGGGAGACTGCCCCTTGGCCTTTTTGCCGAGTACGACGGCGATTGGAAGATCGTCGTTGTCGGAGTCGAGGGAGAGGACTTTTTGGGGCGATGGAGGGGGAGATGGAAGTTTGAGTGTGGAGGGAGAGGAAGGAGGAGGAGGAGAGGTGTGTGGAGTTGGATTTGTGGGGGTGGAAGGAGGATGGTTGCTCGGTGCCTTGGGACTTGAGGTCCCAGAGGCGGGTTTTGGATTGTGAGAGGGAGACTGGGCAATGGGGGAAGTGGGTGGTGGAGGTGTGTTGTGTTTAGGAGAGAGAGGGGTAGGAGTTCCCTCGGGTATAGGAGGAAGGGATTTTTGGGAAGAGGGGGGTGTGGAGGCAGGAGCGTTGAGGTTAGAGTTCCTAGGGTTTGGGGACTCGGATAGAGAAGAATTTGGAGCAGGAGGTGGTAGGGGTTGACACTGGGATTATGAGGTCCCAGAGTCGGAGGAGAAAATGAAGGGAGGTTTGTCGACGCAAGAGCTGTCTTTGGAATAGTTGAGATTATCGTCGATTTTGAAAAACGATTTCTTTTTCGGCTCCGAGTATTGAGAAGGGGATGAGAGCTCGGAGTGTTTTCGTTTGGAGGAACGTTTGGATTTGTGAGAGTGTTTGGATTTTTTGTGTTTGGGTTTATCGTGTTTAGATGGGGGTTTGGATCCGAAACTGTCGACGATAACAGTTCCGGAGGAAGAGGGAGGTGGAAGAGATTCAGAGGTGGTGGTGGTGGAGGAAGGCATGGCAAGGGTTTTCTTTGTCGGAGGAGGGGGAGGCATGAGAGGACTCACATAGTGGTAAAGCCCCTCGATGATGACATCGCGAAGGGCGGAATTTGTCTCCTTCTCGATGTCGTCTAACTGAGAAAGGAAAAGGGTTCGAGGGTTTTTGAGGACCCAAGCTTTGATTTCCTCGAATGTGTAGATGGAGGCCATGGAAGAAATTTTGGGGAGAAGAAGAAATTTGGAGGTTTGCTTGAAATGGAGGAAAGGGAGGTTGTAGAAAGGAGATGGTTGCAGAGAAGAATCAGAGAGAAGAGCCCAAAAAAGGCAAAGGGGTTTTTATGTAGGAGACAAGGGTAGAAGGGGAAAGGTTAACCTCGATAACCGTTGGCCAATAACTGCGAAGGAGCGGTTCGGCTTCCGTAGCACGCCTGTGACACGCGTCATTTTCTTCCTAGGGAAGTCTCTTGATTTTTGAATACTTGGCCCAAAACGCTTCAGAGTCTGACACATTTCCCATTTTCCCAAGCGACGTTTCATTTTTCAGATCTAGCTGTGTTCCCTTGTGTGTACACAGCAGTTCCCATGATCTTTTGAAGGGTCATATTGAGTGGAGAGGTTCAAGGAACTCACACTCAATGTTTTTGTGAGGCTAGGGAACTCAAAAGGAGCCAGACAATTACAACTCGATAAAAGGGAGAAAGAGTTCAGCTCATGAGAAGTGTTTGTCTGGCCCTTGGCTTAGGGATGGTTTTATGATCAACCGTCATAGTGGCTTGTAGAGAGGGTTAAAGGGAACTCTGGTTGATCATTTTAGGCCGAAAGAAAGCGTTCCATTTTACATAAATAAGCTCTAGACTAGTAATTAGGGCAAAATGAAAGCAATAATTCCAAGTGTTCCCTATCATGCATTTCTAGTTAAACTAGTCATGCATTGAGGGAGAAACAAACAGGGACTTGTTTAGTTTAGAGTTATCATCCCTAGAAGCATTCGAAAACGTTGGTAGGGACGTCTGTCTAAAGCTTTAGTGAGGATGTCCGCAATTTGCTCTTCCGTTCTACAATGTTCCATAGAGATGTTCCAATTCTCAACATTATCACGTAGGAAATGATGCCTAATATCTATATGCTTGGTCCTAGAGTGATGCACAAGATTTTTGGATATGTTAATGGCACTAGTATTATCACAGAGAATAGGAACTGGGCCAAAAGACATACCATAATCCTGAAGTTGAGACTTGAGCCATAATACTTGGGAACAGCATGATGCGGCAGTCACGTGCCACTTAATTTTGCTTCTTGGATCCCCAAGAAACTAGGCATGATCCTAGGAACTGGGCCATTCCAGATGTGCTCTTTCTATCAACCAAGTGCCCTGCAAAATCTGCATCTGTGTATGCAATGAGTTCAAGGGAACTGTTCCTTGGATACCAAATGCACAAGTTGTCATTCCCTTGAAGATACCTGAAAATCCTCTTCACCTCTTTCAGGTGTGATTCCTTAGGGTTAGCTTGAAAACGAGCACAAAGACATACGGAGAACATGATATCAGGTCTACTAGCAGTTAAGTACAGGAGGGACCCGATCATACCTCGATAATTTCTTTGGTCCACACTTATACCTGTTTCATCCGCATTGAGTCTTGAGTTTGGTGAGATGGGAGTGTCAATGGGTCTGGAGTGTTCCATCCCATACTTCACGAGCATTTCTTTTATGTATTTCTGTTGATGAATATTTGTTCCCTCCTTTGTTTGAGAGATTTGTAATCCCAAGAAGAACGTGAGTTCCCCTATGAGACTCATCTCAAATTTACTTCTCATGAGGTTCTTAAATTTCTCTACAAGAATTTCGTTAGTTGCTCCAAAAACAATGTCATCAACATATACTTGTGCAATCAAGATATCTTTAGACTCTTTCTTGAGGAACAAGTTTTGTCTATAGAACCTCGAATGTATCCATGAGATAGAAGGAACTGAGCAAACCTGTCATACCATGCTCTGCGAGCTTGTTTGAGACCGTAGAGGGCCCTCTCCAGGAAGTAGACGTGGTTGGTAGTTTCTCATCTTTGAATCTTGGGGGTTGAGCCACGTATACTTCTTCCTTGAGGTGCCCATTGAGAAAAGCCATCTTCACATCCATCTGATATAACTTGAATCCTTGGTGGGCTGCATAGGCTATGAGAAGACGGATGGCCTCGATCCTTGCAACTGGTGCGAAGGTCTCGTCATAGTCGATCCCCTCTTCTTGTTTGTAGCCTTGAACAACCAAACGAGCTTTGTTCCTTGCTACGACCCCAGTATCATCGAGCTTGTTCCGAAAGACCCATCGAGTTCCTATAATGTTCTTGTTTTTGGGCCTAGGAACTAGCTTCCATACTTTGTTCCTCTCAAATTGATGGAGTTCCTCTTGCATGGCTTGGATCCAGTCAGGATCTTTTAAGGCTTCTTTGATATTCTTTGGTTCCACCAGTGAAACAAACGCATTAAAGGCACAAAAGTTATTGAGAGAGGAACGAGTTTGTACACCTCTGTCATAGGGAGTGATGATGTTGTCGATGGGGTGATCCCTTTTCTGATGGTAGTTCCTTGTTCGAATGTGTGAGACATTGACATGTTCCCTTGTTTTTGCATTTGTATCTTGAGCCTCTTCTTCTTCCATGTGATAGTTGTGCTCAACTTCTTCGCTGAGATTTGCATCAGAATTCTCTTCAGGGTTCCCTCGTTGTTCCCCCTGAACGATGGATTCAGGTGCAACTTCAGTTTGGGGAACAAGAGAGTTTGATGCATCTTGTGGTTCTTCAGTTGAGGAGGGAACTTCAAAGGAGCTTTGATCTGTGGAATTTTGATCTCCTTCGTTGTTCCCTGATTGTGGGGCATTGTTCCCACTTGGATAGTCTTCATCTCTGTTCCTTGGTTCATCCTCGTCGTCTTCTTCTTCTTGTCTGACCAGTTTGAACAGAGTTCCCTTTCCTTGGTCCTCTGTTCCCATCTTTACAGATTTTTCATCGAAGATGACATGAATGCTTTCCTCTATCTTCTTGGTCCTCTTGTTGTAGACCCTGTACGCCTTGCTTTGGGAAGAGTATCCCAGGAATATCCCTTCATCGCTTCTGGGGTCAAATTTTTCGAGGTTGTCCTTCCCATTGTTGTGAACAAAGCATTTGCATCCAAAGGTCCTTAGGTGAGAGATGTTAGGCTTCCTTCCTTTGATGAGCTCGTAGGATGTCTTCTTGATCATTGGACGTGTCATGGCTCGATTCAGAATGTAAGTGGCAGTGGAAATAGCTTCGGCTCAGAAATGTGCAGGAACTTTACTTTCCAACATCATGGCTCTTGCCATGTCTTCTAGACTTCTATTTTTCCTTTCTACCACGCCATTTTGTTGAGGAGTCCGAGGAGTTGAGAAATTGTGGGAAACACCATTGTTGTCACAGTACCTTAGGAACTCTGAGTTTTTGAACTCAGTTCCGTGGTCAGATCTGAGTGACTTGAGCTTGATTCCCATGCTCACTTCCATCCTCTTGATTAGAGTCTCGAACTCTTTGAAGGTATCTGATTTTGATCTCAAGAAAAGTACCCATGTAAATCTAGAAAAATCGTCAATTAAGACATACATGTACCTTTTTCCTCCGTAGCTTTCGGTGTCCATGGGACCAAAGAGATCCATGTGTATTAGCTCCAAGGGTCTTGTAGTGCTGACTACCTTCTTGGGTTTGAACGAGCTCCTGGTCTGCTTCCCACGAACACATGCTTCCCATATCTTGACTCCTTCAAGGTTGATTCGTGGGAGACCAATAACTAGATCTTGTAGATAAAGCTTCAAGATTTTATTGATACCTGCGTGTCCCAGCCTTCGGTGCTAGAGTTCCGTTTCATCGAGGGAACTCGCTAAGCACAGTTTCCTTGGTGGCTCAAATTCTGTATCCACCACATAGATGTTGTTAGATCTTCTTCCCTTCAAGATAACTTTGTTAGTCTTCTTGTTGATCACCAGACACTCTCTTGAATCAAAGGTGACGATGTTGTTTCCTTGATCACATATTTGAGAAAAGCTCAAGGGATTGAATCCCAGGTCCTTCACCAAATTAACATTGTTGATCTTGATTGATTTGTTGAGTAGCACTTCCCCTGTTCCTATGATTTCCCCTTTATTTTTGTTGCCAAAGGACACGTGACCTCCTTCGGCCTTTGGGTGGAGTGAGGTGAGGTTGTCTTTGTTTCCAGTCATGTGGTTAGAGCATCCACAGTCATGTGGTTAGAGCATCCCCTACAAGAAAAGTTAGTTTTTGAGGATCCAGGCAAGATGACTCTTGCCTGGTCCCTTGCAAGGGAAGACAGTCTCAAATAGCACATAATCAACAATGTTAATGTCACGAGAGTACTTGTTATAGGCAAACTTCCTATGGTTGTTTCTTTTTGTGGGAACTCTAGTGGACTTGTTGGCTTGTTGGTTCTACGTGTTCCAGTACTCATGATTTTTCTGATCTTGGGCCTTAGCTTTGGGACAGCTTTCCTTGTAGTGCCCATGAGCACCACAGTTCCAGCAGGTCTTATAGTATTCTCCTAGGTAGTACTTGGGATGGGGCCTTTGTATCCTGTACCTATCCATGGTTTCTTTGTTGTATACTCTAGACCCATTTCCCTTAGCTATTTGAACATACAACTTATGTCCAGTATTCCCAGTGTAATAATCTACTTCTCCATTTACTCCACTCTCCAGAACACGGATTTTCTCTTCAAAGTGTGCATTTTTCTGTTTTTCACACTGAAGCTCTAGGGCCCTACATTCATTTATCTCTTTTTCACTCAAAGGAGACTTTCCTTTTCTAGGGCTCTCTGACTCATACCCTATTCCGTGTCTGGCAGGGATAAACTTGGTTTGAGAACTAGAGGCTTCAGAGTTCCCTTTTGCTTTACTCAGGTTTTGTAGAAGGGTGTTCTCATCACTTTCTAGAGTCTTAAGCTCTTTCTCGAGATCTATTATGTGTGATAAATAAGACTGAAGTTTTTCAAGAAGGGGCACACAGTTGGGACATGGCTCAAGACCAGCTAGTTCAGCATTGGTATGTTCCGATTTTTCCAATTTCTTTTGCAATTTAATGTTATCTTTGACAAGGCTTGAGAGAATTTTAAGCAACTCAGGTTTTTCATAATTATTCAAGGAAGCAAGAACGGATTCAGTAGTTACCTCACTGGGTTGTTCCCTAGTGGTGTCTCCTATGGCCATTGCGCACATGTCGGGAGATGCCCAGGATTCAGGATCTTCGTCATCGTCATCGTCCCAGGTGGCGATGTAGGCCTTCTTTCCTTGCTTTCGATCGTCAGTTCCCAGCGGGCACTCCTTTGCAAAGTGTCCCTTTTTGTATCACTTGTAGCATGTGACGTCCGAGAGGTCCTTTTCAGCAGGTCTTCTTTGGGAACTTTGTCCTTTTTGTGAGTTCCATTCCCCTTTTTGAACTTTCCTTTGTAGAAAGATCGAAGAGCCCTTGTTACAAGTACTAGTTCCTCATCCTCTTCTTCTTCTTCTTCAGATTCCTCATGTTGCTCTTGAACTGACTTGAGCATTTTTTCAAGTTTGAGAGCAATTCCTTGGTGTGCCCTCGTATGTACCTTGTAATCTATCTTTCTCTTCTCATATCCCACCAGCTTTCCAAAGACCTGGTGGAGCATGAGAGCTCTGTTTTCTGGGTTCTCCTTGAACATCGTTCTTTCATTTGTCCATTCTCCAGTCAACCCATTGAAGAGTTGTTGAACCTTCATTTTGTCGGTGACTTCCTCTTTAGTGATCCCAAGGCCAGCCATCTTGGTGCAAAGTCCCTCGAAACGGGATTGGTAGCTATCAATTGACTCTCCCAATTCCATTTGGAAGTTGAAGAACTCCCTCCTTGCATTCTTTTGAAGATCTTCTCGGAGGTTTGAGTTCCCAATATGCATTTGTTGAATAGCTTCCCACACTTCGTTTGCTGTGTCCTGGTTTGTCACCCTGTCGCAGTCTTGCACCGTCATAGCATTCTTGAGGTACTGGATGGCTTTGAAGTTGGCCTCCATGCACTTGTGCTCATTCGGTCCCCATTTTGAGAGGTCATTCTCAATCGCTGGATCAATTTTGAAGTTCCCTTTCTCTATAACGCACCAAGCCTGGTAGTCCTGGCTGTGCATCCAGTTCTTCATGTTGCGTTGCCATACTTCAAATCTACCAGTGATGAGCCTTGGTGGCTTGCTGTTGTTGTGACCGACTTGGGTGAGTTCGTGAGCCATTTTTGAAACCTGCGATGCTAACACAAATCTAGAGCAACCTCGCTCTGATACCAATTGTTGGATCGTAATCGGTTAGCAAGAGCTTGGGAACTGGATGTTAAGTTGTTCCCAAGGCAGTGGAAGAAGCAATATCGCAAGTATTATAAAGGCAGAAATAACACAGTTTCTTATAGAGGAACCCCACTACAACCAACTAGTTGTATGGGTAAACCTCTACCTCCGCTTGGAGGATTTTGAATGACTTACTTATATTATTGATTTGTTCCTTAGTTACAAACAACCAGATTCAAACTTCTCTATTCCTACGAGTTCTACCTAACTCTAGCAACACTAATGAATCTTCTCAACTGAATTCCTAAGCAAACAACAACAACTGAATAAGTAACTCAAACCTTACACTGAATCGCAGTTCCCTTGCTCCAGGGAACTTGGCTTCACCGTCGTCGAGATCAGACACTCGTCGTCGGGGACTTCTCTTCTTCTTTCTCTTTCTCTGTTGTGGGTATTTGTGAATTCTGGGAGAAGTACACAATCCGAGTACTATTCATTTGGCTTTATACTCAAGTGTACTTGGGCTTCAATCGCATCTTTCATTTGTGTTTGAAATGCCCTTTGCTTGATGCCCAAGTTGTACTTTCTCCACATGTGACTTCGATTTGAACTAGTTCAACTTCTTGAAACGATCGGACCGTTGGATCACTCGTGACAGTCTGCTCCTCAGACTGTGCCTTCATCCTGTCCAAGCCAGGATCCCATGATATGCGTTGACCGGTCCTTGTCTTCACATGTGAGTTCCCATGTCGTGGGAACTGTCCTCTTCAGAGTTCCTTTGGGAGAAACTCTTCATCGTGTAAGTTTGTGTTCTCTGATCATTCCTGTGAGTTTCCCTTGCATGAGATCTTTCCTCTTTATAGTTCCCTTGATGGGAACTCTTCATTGTGTGCTTCTGTGATCTTTGGTCATTCATGGGAGTTCTTTGCTTAACCTGTGTTCCTTAGAAATACTTGATCAAAGCACATTAGTTCCCTTATGTCGTTTGTCATTATCAAAACTCGGATAACTGTATCGTTGTTCCGATATTTAGAACCAGAGATCCCAACATCGTCCCAACAAAAATTCTTGTTGAAATTTAATAACAAATAATAAATCACTTTTCCATATTTAAATTTGAATACAGGATCGATATTGGTTCAATTATATTATTTTTTGGAATATATATGGTCATTTTCAAATGAATAACATCAACAAATAGTGAATACCATGATATTTTTGTATTTATGAACATCCAAATGAATATTATATTGAATATTTATAATTTTTGTAATTGAATATACAACTATGGAGATTTAAATATATATTATATGTTACACAACTGTATATTTCGGGCTTTATCTCGTATAATTGAATATACAAACACAAAATATTGAATATTATATGTAACAAAATTGAATATAATTGTATCAAACTATACTCCGTAATATTTAGTCAATATACTCGATTTTTGTGATAGACTAGACTTATTAGTGGATCATTTCTTGCCACACTTGATGAATCACTTATGCAATTTGATCAACTTCTTCAAGTGTAGATTGTACATCATATGATTGAAAGTTGACCTTCATCTAAATAAAAAAAATTGTAATGACTAAAAAAATACAAATACAAACAAATAGGAAGCAATAAAAATGCATATGAATGGAAATTCACCAAAATTCAATTCAATTATATATGAATACTTCGGAGATTATCTTGAATTTATATTACCCGAAATAATAATAAAATATCCTATAATCTTTCATGAATATTTAAAGGAATTAAACCATAGCATCTAAAAAAAATTCATATTCAACAACCCTATAAATATTCTACAATTTTGAGCACCAATAAATTTTCATGGATCAAATAAAGTACACCCCATCACACATCATAATGATCAAACCTGTCCCAACCAAACACAAAAATCACCTAAAATTGAACTATAATTTAATCAAAACAAACCCTAAAATAAATAAATAAAAAGTTATTCCGGATGGTATCCCTGAGATTTTGAAAAGTTCGCCCCTTACTCAACTTTGATAAAAGTTCGCCCTATGCCCTTTCTTGTGTTTTTCGTAAGAATATCGTTAGTCCTTGCCGCATATGCCCTGGATATTGTCGTTTTCATATCCGAGTATGTCCAAATTAGTGCTTAATATTCTTTCTATCCCTAAACACATCCTAATTATGCTTGATTTATAATTGATTAGGATTTTTTTTAAATGGATCTTTAGCCATACTTATTCGGTCCCTGTGCAGAAAAATGGGGTCTTTAGCCTCCTCGAACACGTACGTATTGTAGGCATTGCAATTAATCGATCAACCAAGTACGTAACACTAATTTTATTTGCACGTTATTTGAATTCTGATGATGCTATCACGATGAATTGATTATTGTATCCGCTGAGTATTTGTATCATTGATTGGCTAGAGAATTGGAATCATAAAATTGGGGGCTTATCCGATGTTGGACCCGTGTGATCGGAAATGGAGGGGTGCAAAACCATGGGAGGTGTATATGCAAAGTACCGCGAGTAAGGCAACAACGATGGTCGATCTGATGGTTATGTTCGGTTATTGAACATATATATTCTAATTATTTTATATACACGTTTATTTCTATAAATTTAATATTCAAATATATCGTAAATATGTTCACAATTGTATACTTAATTTTCGATTGCATAGTTTGTTTTGTTTAAGATTTGAACTAAAATATTCAGATATACATGAGTCCTAAAATGACACATTAGAGAATATGTTCTTAATATAATTCGTTTACATGTTTTTTTTTGGTAGAAAATATAATTGGTTTACATGTTGATTTGTTCAATATTTAAACTAACATATTTAGATATAAGTACATGACTACTACAACTGCATATTCGTGAATGTGTTCTTACAATATTGCTTTGTTCAATATTTAAATTAACGTATTAAGATGTTCAACAAAATATAATGTGTTTTTAATATTCGTTTATACATATTGTTTATTTGTTACGTAAAATTTCCCAACAATACATTAATTTTATTTTCAATTTTTATAAATTCAAGATTTTCTTTTTTTATGGAAATCAACATAAATATTGATCATTCTTTTATTTTCTTTATAAATTCAAAATCTCTATAATTTAAGAGTTTCCATTTTTAATTTAAAAGTGTGGTTATCATATTCAAGTATTTTCTCTATAGTTCTAATATTATACACCCTTAATGTTAATCATTGATTATTATTATAAATTGAACAACTTCTATTCATTCCATCCTTCACAAAAATCATTTCTCTTAAATCCTTCCCTGTAATATATATGTAAGTATGGAGGTTATATGCTCTTTGTACACGCATTCTTAATATATTACACATGCCCAAAGTTACATATATCTAATTTTATAAGTTCAAATAACGGATACATGATAACATTACTAATATCCAAGAGTGCAATCTGCAGGTTAATAATTATCTGCAAAGAGCATAATATATATAGCTAGGAGTTGGATATCAACTCATGTAGTCGTCCTGCTATCCTAGATGTATCCACCCCGATTCTCGGGCTTCTTACCTGCAATTTATATAAGTTAATAATTTCCGAATAGTAAACATTGTGTTGTACTTAAAATATAAAAAGGAATGATAGATTAAAATTACTGGATATAGAAATTATAAGTAAATAAATTATATGGTTAAAATTAAATAAGACAAGTAATAATCCTAAGAATATAGCAAATTATAGTGAACGATTTTTCTAACATACATCCTTAGGACATCATTGGATAAGAATATTGAATGTGAAAATACAACCATCATCATCATTGACCCAATGAGGTTCCGTTACACGGAATCTGGGAGTTACCCCTGCACAAGAGAAAGGGGTACGCCCGATAGACCCAGAAAAAAACTGAAATTCAACTATGTGATAATAATAATTGAATTTAGTTAGAATGTACCAAAATTATTGATATAGGGACTAAATTTATCTCAAAGACAGTGCCTAAAAATCAATGAACACATGGATGCGTCCCAAAGAATGTGGAAACTAAACCCTAAGGAAAAAAAAGCATAAAACCCTTAGGAAATGGAATATTAATTAAAAATAGAGAAAGACTTGATCTAAACCTAATATGCCCCAGGTTATCCTATAAAAAGTTGTGTTTGTTAATTAGAAAAGTAGATTCCAATTTTTATAGGCTTTTGTTGTTGAGAAAATCTCACTTCTCTTCTAAAAATTTATGCCCTAGTTTCTTATTTGCAAAACTTATAAAATCCAAAAATAAAATAAAAATAATGAACCTAATAAAAAAGTTAAAATAACCCTAAATAATTGAAATTCAATAAATAATTTTCTAAATTTATGCTCCATAAAGTAATTATATATGGTAGGTTTTGGGGGTTAATTAATTTGAAGGTTGATGGGTCTTTCTTTTGTGAATTCGAGCCAAATCCTTTTACTAGACTAGTCTAGTCACTCTATGAGATTTTATACCGATTGAAGTAATGCTTTAATATGAATATAAATGTGGATGCCTTATTTCGTGTAAAATAATTTTCAAGTTATTAGGGTTTAGGATTATATATAGGATTCCGTTGTGAATTGTGATTTAGTAGATCGATACATTATACATATATACTAGGTATATTTTAGTACACTCCGATCCGTTGTGATTAATTAGGTACGTAGGTCAGTGAGCTTATACAATCTTAACCTAAGTTCTAAAAGAAAGGGCAAATGTATAAGTTTTTTTTTTTGGTAGAAAGGGCAGATGTATAATTAATATACTGTATATAGTACCTGAGCACTAAACGTGTGATAAAGCTTGTCACCAAGAGTAGCCATGTTCATCCCTACCACCTCAACTCCCTCATCTTCAAGAACCCTAACAACCTGCGACATCGCGAATCTCTGTTGTTGTATCTTGTCAATCAGAATGAATTGCAGGCAAGATCCAATTTCCGTCATTTTCAGCAACGGAAATGATCGATCAAATTCAGCGTCCATTAGGTTAAAACTTGCTTTGCCTTTGACTTTGGCTTCGGCTTCGGCTTTTCTCTGCTTAAGTTGTTGCACTCTCTCCTTCACCATCTCCACGTAGCCGGTGGCTTGCTCCAAGCGCTCCGGAACAGCCAGCCCTTCCTAGTTAATTACCGAGCGAGCCAATAATTCATTCTTTAAATCCTTAATTAATAAAGAAAAAGAAAGGAAATTAGCTTAGGACATGCATATGTAACCTTAGATGGGATGAAGTGTTGAGGAGGGATAAGAGAGAAAAGATGGTTGAGAAGAGAGTTCATGTGATTCCTTCGCCTTTTTTCGACCTCTTTTCGCGCCAACTTTGTCGAGCCTGGATTCGAAGTGGAAGGATTATCTCCTCTCATCCTCTTCATCTTCATGTATGATCCATCCATCTCGTTTAATTTATTCCTTGTTGCAATATTAAACGATGACGCTCTATTCATTATTTCATTTACGTCACCAGTACGTCAAGTCAATCTTGTGTACTCCATTCTGCAAGAAGCCAACAAGCCTAGACGGGGTGTCAAGAAATTGGCTACAGATCAGGAAACGCTCTCTTCCCAACTCCCTCTCTCACCCTGTAACCCTAGCCGCTCACCTTCCGCCGCCGCCCCTTAGGGGGTTGGAGCTGCTCCATGGCCAGGAACTCCAGGAAACGCTCCGTCAAACTCTCCTCTCTCCAAGCCTCCCCCTCCCGCCCTCAAACTCCGGCCCCCTCTGCATCTTCCCCTCTCTCCCCCGCTTTTCCTTCTTCCGAGCCTGGCAGCCCCGTCGAGGAAACCCCCTCCGACCTCATTGCCGCTAACAATGCGCGGCTTCTCAAAACCACCCCTTCGCTCCTGCCGCCGCTGCTCCCCAACCCCCCTCTGTCCCCTTCGCGCCGAGATCCTTCCCCCCTTCTACCCAACCCTTCCGATTCAACTTCCCCCCGGACCCTTCCAAACTCCTCTCTGGTTGCTCCAGCTGCTCCCTCCTCTGCCCCCAATCCTTCTAAAACCCTCTCTTTTAAAGATGCTCTTTGCAATTCTCGACCTAAACTATCTCAACCCCTTGTTCCTCTCTCCTTCGTTGAAGGAATTACTGATGGTATTATCGACTTTTCCGACGAGGATGTGGAGGAGCTGGTTCATCGTTGGAATCTCACGCTTGTGGGTGCCCCAATGGGGGGAAAAATTTCTTTTAAGGCTATGGAAAGACTGGTCTCCAATCTGTGGGCAGACATCCCCTCTCCCAAAATTCTTCTTAATGACAACGACATATTTGTCTTCCAATTTGATGAAGAGGCTCATTTGGTCAGAGTGCTGGAAAACTCCCCTTGGATGCTCTCAGGTCAAATCCCTCTTGTGCTCAAGCGGTGGAAACCTGGAATGGTGCTTGACTTCTCCTGCCTGGAAGAAATACCAATTTGGATTACACTCCCAAATCTCGACGTTCGATTTTGGTCGGAAAAAATGTTGGCTAAAGTGGGCTCTGCAGTGGGCAAGCCTCTTCTCACCGACCTTACTTCCATTAGCCAGGACCGGCTCTCATATGCGAGAGTTATGGTGGAGATATCCACCTCTTCGAAAATTCTCAGAGAAATTGCTTTTAGAGACAAAAACGGTTCACTGGTACACCAACGCCTCCATTATGATTGGCTCCCCGCTCTTTGTCATAAATGCAGTCAGTTTGGCCACTGCTGTCCTGGGGGGCCAACAACCACCTCGAGCCTGCCTAAAACCACTATCAATCGTCCAGCCAATACGGCCCCCTCTCGAGCCCCACTACCACCGTCTCAGCTTGACAAACAAAAACAATCTTTCCAACAACCCCTCCAAATACCTAATCCGTCCTGTTCTTCCTCCAAAGGCCCTCCTATTCCCCCTGCTGTGGACAAGCCAGCGGAACCCCAACCCCCTCCTCCTACTCTGGCTCCGACTCCTCCACTTCCTCTTCCCACCTCAAACTCAGCCTCCTTGGCCCCCTCTTCCCTTTCCTTGGACCCGTCTACCTCCTCCGAACCACCTACCCCCGGCTCTCGGACTCCGGCTGTGCAAGTTATGGGCAAGGGCCCACCAAATGCCATCCCACAATATGATTAATGCTACCTTAGCAGCGTGGAACATCCGAGGCCTCAACTCGGATGACAAACAAGTAGCTGTTCGCAATTTTATCTCGAGCCTTCAAGTTGATTTCATGGGCATTATTGAAACCCGTCTCCGACGGGGACATGAACTTCGTCTCGCCAAGTCCTTTCTCCCAGGGTGGGCCCACTTCTCCAATGGCCACCTTTCCGCCAATTGCCGTATTTGGCTATGGTGGAATCCTCTCAAACTCTCTTGCCTTATCCTGCATACCACCTCCCAGCTTATACATTGTTTATGCTCCTCTGACCCAACCTTTCCACCCTCTAAATCCTTTAATGTCATCTTTCTCTATGGTTCCAATGAGTTCTCAAGCAGACAATCCCTCTGGGCTGACCTCTCCCTCTTCAGTAACTCCATCACCGGGCCTTGGGCTGTCCTTGGGGATTTCAATGCAACTCTCAGTCCCCTTGAACGCCTTTATGAAAACTCCTCCTCAACCCCACCAGCACACTCCTCTGAGCTCTCCTCTTGCTTTACTCAAACTCTACTTGACGACCACCCTTTCTCGGGATCGACCTTCACGTGGGATAACCGGCATACTGATGGGAATCGTATCTGGGCTAAGCTAGACCGCATCTTAATCAACCCTGCTTGGGCAGCCTCCTTCCCTTCGTCCGCTGCCTGCTTTTGCCTTCCAGGCATTTCTGACCACTCTCCCGCCCTTCTCCAACTCTCCCCGACCTCCAAAAGACCCCCTAGAACTTTCCGATTCAATAACGCTTGGGCACTTGAAGAAGGCTTTCTGCCTCTGGTTTTAGACTCATGGAGCATGCCCATCCATGGGGTCCCAATGTATCGGGTTGTGCAAAAAATAAAGGCCCTCAAAAGCCGACTTCGCTCATTGCCAAGCTCCGCCTTTGAACACCTTCACCAGGAGGTCGATGAGGCACGCCGAACCCTGGCTGACATCCAACACGCCCAACTGGCCGCCCCCTTTGATCACTTCCTCCAAACTTGTGAGCGAAAGGCTGCCTCTGAACTACGCTTCCTCTATTCCAAACATAGAGCCACCACTAAACAAAATGCCAAGATAAAATGGGTTCGTTTTGGAGATCACTGCAACACCTTCTTTTACAAAAGTATCCAATCTAGAAGGGCTTCCTCTAAATTCTCTTGCTTAATGGATAATCAGGGTACTTTGTTGAGTGATTCAAGGGAAGTGTCAAATTATCTTATCTCCCACTTCTCCTCTTTCCTCGGGTTCTCCGCCCACCCCCCGCCACTCCCAGAGAGTGTTGTTAGCTCTGGACCTTGTCTTATGGAGGACGATCGGCTTACGGTGCTTCGGCCTGTTACTGCTGCTGAAATCAAAGATGTTGTCTTTTCCTTCGGGGATGACAGGGCGCCGGGGCCTGACGGTTACAATGCCCGGTTCTTCAAAGCTGCATGGAATGTTGTGGGCAGTGATGTGTGCGAGGCCATACTCGATTTCTTCAATACGGGTAAGCTCCTCAAATCCGTCAATCATTGCTCCATCTCTCTTGTTCCCAAATGTCCCAACCCAACCACTATTAATGACCTCCGCCCAATATCCTGTTGTTCCCTGCTTTATAAAGTCATCACAAAAATTCTTGCCACTCGATTCAAGCTTGTCATCTCAAAGCTGGTGGGACCCCAGCAAAGCGCCTTTATACCTGGGAGGTCGATCCGTCATAATATCCAGCTTGCCCAAGAGATGCTGCGTGGCTATGGCCATGCTAATATTTACCCCAGATGTGCGATTAAAATTGATCTAACCAAAGCTTTTGACTGCCTTGAACACTCGTTCATTCTCCAACTCCTCCTTCTCATTGGCTTCCCCCCCTCCTTTGTTAAACTGGTGGAAGAGTGCATCACCTCAGCCATGTACTCTCTTAACCTTGACGGATGTCTCAAAGGATTCTTTGAAGGCAAACGTGGCATCCGACAAGGCTGTCCGTTATCCCCTTACCTCTTTGTCCTGTCCATGGAATTCCTCTCTCGGCTCATCTCTCTCCACACTTGTGACCCGAATTTCAATCATCACCCTAAATGTAGCAAACTAGGAATTACGCATCTAAGCTTCGTTGATGATCTCCTCCTCTTCAGCCGAGCCGACCCTATCTCTGTTAATATCCTCAAACAAGCCATTGACTCTTTCTCCACCTTTGCTGGTCTTCAAACCAATCTCACTAAATCGCACCTTTATTTTGGAGGACTTCCCTCAAACACGCAGCTCTCCCTTGCCTCTTCCCTGGGGATCTCGATTGGCTCTTTTCCTCTTAAATACTTGGGTATCCCCCTCTATTCTAAGTCCCTTGTTGTTGCTGAATTTAACCCACTCATCCACAAAATCACGGCCCGCATTCAGTCCTGGTCCGCCAAATGCCTGAGCTATGCTGGCAGGGTCGAGCTCCTCCGATCCGTTCTCTTTGGGATCCAATCCTTTTGGGCTAATATCTTCAAGTTTCCCAATGCTGTCATATCTCGGCTGAATAGTATCCTTAGCTCCTATCTCTGGACTGGGAATGATCACGGATCGCGTCATCCTATTGCTTGGGATCAGGTTTGTAAACCGAAAAAGGAGGGAGGTATAGGCTTTAAAGAACTGCTTTCATGGAATAAGGCAAGTCTGGCAAGATCCATTTTTGAGTTGTCCAATAATGAGGAAAACATTTGGGCCTGCTGGATCAGAAGTTATATTCTTAAAGGAAGACAAATATGGCAAGCCTCACACTCACAAAATGCCAGCCCACTCTGGAATAATCTGCTGAACATCAAGGATGATCTCCTTAGGCGGGGGAACTGTGATTATATTCTCAATACCATGAGGAAGAGCAGTGGGAAGTACTCTACCAGAAACGTGTATGATCTCCTTCGTACACCCGCCAACACTGTGGACTGGTGGCCCGCTGTTTGGGGAAAGGTTAGCCTCCCTCGTGCCAAATTTTTGCTATGGATGGCGGCACACAAAAGGCTCACTACCCGTTCCAAGCTCAAGGCCTGGGGGTTGGTTCAAGATGACAGCTGCGCTCTCTGCTCCAGCCCTGGCGAGACCGAAGATCACTTATGGGGCAGCTGCAGCTACACCAACCAGGTTCTCACCATCGTTCTTCACTGGCTAGGGGTCCACTTTCCCGATACCTGCCTCGACGATTGGCTGCGATGGCTGAGTTCGGCTCCGAGGAAGCAAAGTTTTATTTTTCAAGTGACGTGTGCTGCGTTGGCACACTTGGTTTACTTTTCATGGCAAGCAAGAAATGCCATCGTTTTTGAGAATAGGAGTATATCAAGTGAGGATTGTGCTGTTGAGGTCATTAATATGACTAAGTCTTGTATTGCCACTAAGTGGGGAAAACACGATGCCAGCAGCCTTGTGTGGTTCTCTGCTCTTCGTGTCTATCCCACTTAGTGAGTGTAGGGCTTTTTTGTCTGGCCACGGTTTTGGTAGATAGCTTGCATCGGGTTCACTTCTTTTTGTGATGTATAGCTCTTCATAGGCCTGTATATTCTTGGATCCCTATTAATACAATTTATTACCTTTCCTTCAAAAAAAACAAAAAAATTGGCTACAGATTTCGACGACCAAAAAAAGAGAGAAAGAAATAGGCTAGTGAATCCACACGATCAATGATAGTGAATTTGCCGAAATTTCAAGAAAGGGACCCATGCCAGTGGGCCATGATGAATTGATGAGCCAAAACCATGCATGCATCTTTGAAATTGATTAAATGATGTTGATTGTGGAGAATACAATTATTTAATACTAGACTGAGTAGTATCTAATGTCACTGTTTCTTGTCCTTTCTTCTTTAGAATATATTAGTTAGAAATTAGTTTTCATCTTTAGTGGATGTTTCAAGTCAACTCAAATAATATTTGTGGCGACCCTAATTCTTACTCTATTAAAAAATCAAACAACTTTATTATTATTATTATTATTTTTCGATGGCAAGAGCAAGGCGGCCGCTGGTGAATTTGTTGATCATATATCGAAGTAGTGTTGCTTGCTGTCTCGCTGAGTGTCTGTGCGAATGTCAGAATGTGCAATTGATCAAGTAGAAGTAGGCAGTTGAAGTCGAAGAGTCCATCTAAATAGCATCGGGAAACTAAAAATATTAGAGTGTATATAATATTCATTGTATTTTATGTAATTTATCCCTTGGCTTGTAAGGGATGTTAGGGCTTTTACTTTAGGTTGTCTATAAGGTTTTTACGTTAAAGAGAAAAGCAATCTTTTGTGCCACAAAGTTCTTTATGGTATCAGAGCATCGGGAAACTTGTCGATCCAAACCCTAATTAATTTCAAGCCGCAACTTTTCGCCGCCTATTACCACCGGAACTCCACTGGATTTTTCGTCCACCATCACTGATTCTTTACTCATGAATCGCATCTTCTTCTCATTTTGCAAATCATGCCATGAAAAGAGGCCAAATTCATACTTAATGGAGGTGCTTTTGCTGTTCAAAGTGACCGCGCAGGCTCGAAACCAGACTAGCGCCAAGAAAGCAGCGTGCGCGGGTCTAGCAACTACGATCAATGTGACAGTGGTGTGGGTCGCAGCGACGATCAGAGTCATGGAGACCGCCCCTAGTGCACCTGTTGTCAAAGGATCGGACACGAGGCTCGAACTTGCTTCCAACTCGTCGGATATCCGGACTGGTAGTCCGAAGAGCGCATTGCACATCCCAAATTTCAACTGACGACTAGGAATGATGATGAAATTGATTGAAGCTATGACTATGGGAACAGTTGCGGGCTGGTTCATGTTGTGCAAGTTGGATCGGGCTCGACTGTGGGCGTGAACCACAACATCTCAACCAGCAATTGTGCAGTCATTGGGCTCTCCAAGAGCCAAGTCAAAAATCTAGTAAGTTATTTGTAGTCCAATTCTATTAATGTCGGAAATAAATCGGCTACATTTTCTACTTGGATTTTGGATACGGGTACATCGTTTCACATGATGGGAGACGAATCATTGCTTTCTAACATTCGAGATGTTGGAAAATCTACTATTTTATTGCCCAATGGCTCGTGCACAATGGATCGACGAGCAGGGCTACTTCAGTTTGCCGACCAAATAATTTTGCGGGACATTTTGATCATTCCAAACTTGACTTGCAATTTATTATCTTGTGCTTAGTTGTTGAGATCTCAGAATTGCGTTGTTTTAATTACTGATAAGCTATGTGTCCTCTAGGATCGTACTACAATGACCTTGATTGGAGCTGGTTAGGAACGAAATGGAGCATACTGGTAACGTGTAGCAGCATCGACTGGCCTTGCTTCACGGATTGAAATCGACTATCCAGTCTTGTGGCACTCTCGTATTGGTCACCCTTCCCTTTTAGTACTTCAACATTTACCAAATGTCAAAATAAGTGGTCACTTAGACTTGTGTGACAGTTGCCATAGGGCTAAGCAAACTAGATCTTTTTATCATGTTATTGAGTTGCATGCTTTAGACTGTTTTCATCTTGTTCATTGCGATGTCTGGGATCCATATAGGATGCCCACTTATGTTGGTGCATGTTATTTTTTAACTCTAGTTGATGATTTTTCTAGAGGTGTGTGGATTCATCTTATGGTTAATAAAAGCGAATTTGATTCATAATTTTTGTTCTATGATTGAAAGACAATTTTGTAAAAAGATCAAAAGCTTTCATAGTGATAATGGCACAAAATTCACTTGTTTGCACTCTTTCTTTGAGGAAACGGGCATCTTCCATTGTCTTTTTGGATTGATTGTATTTTACAACTGCATATTTGATAAATCGAACTCCTACTCCTTTATTGCAAAACAAAACTCCTTTTGAATTGTTGCATGGTCGACCTCCTAAGTATGGTCGTTTGAGAACTTTAGGTTGTCTATGTTATGTCTCAACTATTCTCCGACTATCTGACAAATTTGCATCTAAGACTAGGAAATGCATTTTCATAGGTTATCCTAAGGGTTAAAAAGGTTGGAAAGTCTATGATTTGTAGACCAACGAGTGTTTTGTATATGTTTATGTAACTTTTCATGAATTAAATTTTCCTTTTAAGCCTTCTTTTTAGGACAAAAACGTTTCCTTAAGTATTTGTTAGGCGTTGAGCTAGCCCGTTCTGCTGATGTTTATTCTTGTCTCAACGCAAGTATACACTTGACATTTTCACTAAGGCGGGTTTGTTAGGCGGGAAGCCTTGTGAGTTTTCTATGGAGAAGAATCATAAGCTTGGTATTTTTGTTGGCCCGGCTTATGAGGCTCCCGATCGCTATCGCTGAGTGATTGGTTGTTTGATATATCTGACGATTACTCGTCCTGAGGTCTGTTATTTCGTGCACACTCTGGCACAGTTTATTCAGGCCCCGGATATTTGATCATTTGGATGCAGCAGCTTGAGTGCTTCAAATAGCTTCGTTATTTGAAGAGTCATCCTGGTCAGGGTATCTTCTTGTCTGCTCAGAGTGATTTGCAGCTTACACCTTTTTGTGATTCTGATTAAGTGACTTGTCCTCTTACACGTCATTCGGTTACTGGCTACTTTGTTAAGGTCGGATCCTCTCCAGTTTCTTGGAAGACTAAGAAACAACCAACAGTCTCCATGTCTTCTGCTGAAACTGAATATCGAGCTATGGCAAGTGCATGTTGTGAGCTTATTTGGGTTGAAAGAGTTGCTAAACTCTCTTGTCATCTCTCATCCTTCTTCTATGCGCTTGTTTAGTGACGGTCATGCTGCTCTTCATATTGTTGCTAATCTAGTTTTACATGATCGGACTAAGCACATCGAGGTTGACTGTCATTTCATTTGTGATCTCCTCCTCGTTGGAAAAGTTCGTACGGCTCATATCCAGACTCATTCTCAGCCAACCGATATTCTCACCAAAGCCCTTGGTTCACATCAGTTTCCTCTTTTATTGGGCAAGTTGGACATTCGTAATCCACATGTTCCAACTTGAGGGGGATTATTAGAATGTATATATTATATTTATTGTATTTTATGTAATTATGTAAGAGCTTTTACTCTAGGTTGTATATAAGGTTTTTACGTTAATGAGAAAAACAGTCTTTTGCGCCACAAAGTTCTTTAAAAAAACTAAAATTTTTTTTAACAAAACGTCATCGTTTTACATAAAAGTTTAAAACAAAAATAGAAAGAAAGTGGGTTGTCTTTTCTTTTTCTCCAAGCGAGAAAGTCAAAACTAACCTAATTTCATTAATTTATTCCAATAATATACCCTCCTATTATATCTTGGCCAATAATAATCCTTTGTACAAATTTAGACAGATTTGCCCCTACAATCTACACAAATTATGTTACCCATATTTTATGTAGGTAAATTTTGTTACTTAAATTTGTGTAGGTTATTTTTGTTACATGTAATCGCTTTTCATGTAGCCCTAATTGAAATCCTAACCGATTTTAATGTAGCCGATTATCATGTAACTGAATTTTTTGTATCCTATTTTCATGTAATCGATTTTTATCTAAACCTAATTAAAATCCTAACCAATATTCATGTAATATATTTTTATACAACCGATTTTTATGTAACTTATTTTCATGTAACCTATTTTTATGTAGTTTAAATGAAATCCCAATCGATTTTAATGTAATTGATTTTCATGTCATATATTTTTATGTAACCAACTTTTATGTATACTATTTTCATGTAATTGATTTTTATGTACCCCTAATTGAAATCTTAACCGATTTTTATGTAACCTATTTTCATGCAACTAATTTTTATGTAACCTTTTTTCACACAACCAATTTTATGTAGCCCTTTAAAATCCTAATCGATTTCAATTTAATAGATTTTCATGTAATATTTTTTTAATCGGTTTTTATGTAACCTATTTTCATGCAATCGATTTTTATGTAATCTATTTTCACGCAATCAATTTTTATGTAGCCCTTTGAAATCCTAATCGATTTACATTTAATCGATTTTCATGTAATATATTTTTATGTAACATATTTTCATGTTACTAATTTTTATGAAACCCTAATTGAAATCCTAACCGATTTTAATGTCACTGATTTTCATGCAGCCCTAATTGAAATCCTAAATAATTTAATGTAAATTATTTTCATGTAATATATGTTTATGTAACCGATTTTTATGTAGTCGATTTTCATGTAGTCGATTTTCTTGTAGTCTATTTTCTTGTAGTCGATCTTCATGTAGTCAATTTTCATGTTGCCAATTTTCACTATATTAATTATACAATACGTAACTGATTTTTATGTAACCCTAAAGTACCTTCGATTTACAAACGTGATCGAGATCGATGACACCTTAAATTCCCGATCAAAATTGACAGGCGATGCCCATAGATCAACAAGGATAAGAGGTGGTGATGGTAGACGGTGAACGATAGTTGGAATTTGAATTAATTTAGATTGAACGTTTAATTTGAAATGTTGTTCTAGATAAACATATTTAATTAATTATTTTTTATGATGTTGGGATAATTTGGTATTTTAAATATAAACGTATAGTTTTGGAAAAACAAATGGAGTGGGGTATAGTTTTGAAATTTATTAATGAAAGTAGGTCTATTGTGGTATTTTTCTCTTTCTCCAATCACCACTATTGCACAAAAGGGGAAGCGGGGTGGCCGCTCCCTCAAGGTCACTGATATGCTATTGTTGTTATATATAACTAGTGTCAATTGATCCCGTGCTTGGCACGTGCTGAATAATCTAATTTAATAAAAATATTGAAAATGGTAGAATTAGCAAGATTATTTAAAATGAAATTATAATATCATAAGAAACAACATTAATTTTCAACCTAACGACTTATTTTATAATGATATTTAGTTTAAACAAATTATAAGGACAACGTCATCCAATCAATAAAAATAAATGATGAGACAATATTAGATATAGTAGCATATAATATAAAAACAATATTTATATATTAATAATCATCATACACCGATACTTTTTAAAAATTAGTATAATTCGTACTGGTTGCTAGCCATAATTTTGTAATGGCAATTTTGATGATGGCCTGTTGGCAAGCTCATGGCTCACTTTGGATATTCTAAGAATCTAAATCTAAATGTAAAGTAATCCGGCCTCCTATGACAAACATGAATAATATCAACATATATATTTTGAAGTAAAATTACACTAATTATTGATTGATTTTTATATAAAAATAAATTGCTAAGAGAATCGAAGCATGTATTTTTAAATTTCCAATCATATCATCATAGTCATGATTTTTTTTTTAATTATCTGATATGAAAAGACTTATGAAGATTACATCTGAATAAAATGTATGGGTTGGAGGGTGGTGTTGAGGAAGACAATGGTTGGTAGCCCTTGTTGTGCTCGAACCCAGATCTAGTTCTAGAAAGCACCCCCTAGGAAACAACATTTGAACCTTGATCGGGCAAAATGCAATTTTTAGTACAAAAATCAGCACGGTAACAAAGGTTTTGCAATAACGTACTAAAGAACTCAACAGTTTGAATTAGGCATTTGTATGAAACCGTCTACTCATCAATAACTTCAAAAGCGAGATCTCTTTAACAATTTTCCATGGGTCTAACAATCAAAATAATAACCATGATTAGAGCTTTAATTAGTTTAGAGTACGTAATAGTCAAAATTATCTCAAAGATGACATGATTAGAGATGGAATTTAACTTTCAATATAACTAAGTACGTTCTATAATGATAATGTGTTAATTCTGGCATAAAACCAAAGTGCTCACACACATTGAGAACATGAACGTCCATAAGGACACCCATAAAAAGGATTCAGTCCCAAATTGGTGGTGGTACTTGAGGTCTTGAGCTCCCTAGCTGCCATCCATTGCAAATGACTTCATGCCCAACCTCGTCAACTAAATAAATAGAAAACCCAAATCTCATCTACAAAACCAATTATGAGGATCCTATTGGAGACAAAAAGAAGCTTGTTGATGACTACATGAGTCATATAACTACTTTACAAGGCAAATGCAGCTCCCTTGACGAGAGATGCTCTAGCTTCGTTAAGTCGTTAGATTCTGTCAGGCAGGAATCTTTTGATTGGAAAAGCAAGTATGAACAGGTGATCTCAAAGCAAAAGGTCGAGGATGACCAATCCTGTGTTGAAATAGCTATTCTATGTTGGGCCCCTAAATATCGGGCTAAATTCCGAGGTGGGGCCACGCCGATATTAAGAGATCGGAATGAATTAAAGACATTATTTACCATTAATAGAGCATTAAATTGCATGGAGGAAACGAAGGAGTAAAAAGGAGATGTTGGAACGCATTAAACGCAGGGCGAAAATCACGGACGCCTTAAATGCCTAACCCATTGACGATTTTGCAGAAGTGGTAACTAGTCAAACTCAGGTTCAATCACAAGAACAATCAGCCCCAAGTCGACCAAGGGTTTCGGGAGCAATGGATCTTGGAGTTGCGGGACTATCGGATCTTGATGACTCTAATCATGTCATGGCTAACGAAAGACAAGTAACACGTTGTCAGGTAACTGGTAATGAAAGACAAGTAATACGTCATCAGGAAACTAGTAACACATTTCTGCTGTCCAAGAGGATGCCGAATTCGTGGCTCTAGAAGAGTGGCTTAAAGCCCTTGAGGACCGGTTCAGTCAGGTCCCAAGGGCACCTCAACCAATAGTCATGGAAAGACGAGATGGTTATATCGACTCCCCCTTCGTCCCAACTATTGCGAGAGTTGATATTTTGAGAAAGTATCATGTTCCCAATGTACCAAAGTACGAAGGAATGACTGATCCATACCAACATGTTACGGATTTCAAACAAGTAATGAACATTAGCACTGTCCCAATCAAAATGAAGGAAGTGGTAATGTGTCGTTGGTTCTGTAACACGTTATTTGGACTAGCACTAAACTGGCACTCTCACTTACCACTTGGAATTATTTCATCATTTGTTGAACTAGTTGACAAGTTTAGACTCAGGTTTGCAAGTAGTCCACGCACCAAGAAACGTTCAAGCGACTTATATCATTTGGTGCAAAAATCTATAGAATCCTTGAAGACTTTTCTAAATAGGTACAATGAGGAACTCGTCGCCATTTAAAAATATGATGCTGCAATGTCGGTAGAAGCATTGATCGAAGAGGGATATCCACAGGTAACCCCGACCTTTATCATGAATTAACTAAGTATCCTTGCTCCAACTTTGATGAAGTACAGGCAAAGGCGTTAGCACACATTCAACTGGAAGAAGATGACCTCTTTGTCGCTGATACGAGGGACGTACTACGATCTGATCGGAGGCATGGGAAGCGCGAGTCAAGGTACCGTCCATACCCTTGAGAAAGAACATGTCGTTCGAATAAATTAATGAGTTCGGGAATGCGTTACAAAGGTGGTTTTCATCATTGCACTCATGAGGGAATAAAATGCAAACAAGTTATCAATCTACTATGTAAGCAAAACTTTACTTCATGCTGGAACTAGGTATTCTTCCATCAAAAAATCGGTATGTGTACTAGTTATGAATTCTATCATGTTACATCTTTATTCTAAAAGTCCATCCATAAAGTGCGCACTAACTTTCCTATGAAGAGTATAATGTTAATACCAGAATAATCAGGACGCTTTACAAAATAATTTTATGGATGACTTCATTCCTATCCAAACTGATGACACCTAACAAGAAACAAGTAGACAACAAGTTACAAACAAGAAAATGGTTACTACATACAAATGGCGCATCAAATCAAGGAGGCATAGGAATGGGGGTGGCATTGAGCTCACCATTGGGGGTAACCCAAGTCGTGCAACATACTTTCAAACGAAAAAGCGAAAGTGGAACACGAGTCACTTATTTTCAGCAAAGTCAAGATGTAATACACAAAGATTCATCGCTTCTAAATCGCCATGAACGTGTTAAGAGCTAGCAACATAAACTTCAGGTCAAAGGTACTTTATCATTCCTTTTTACATATGTCAATACATTCTTTACATACTACACATCGGCCTTTATCGTCAGTGCTTACAACATCGTCCTTTGTAGCCCACATTTACAACATCGGCCTTTGTAGCCCACACTTACAACATCGGCCTTAGTCGCTAGTACATGAAACATCGGCCTTAGTCGCCAACACACAAAACATCAGTCTTAATTGACAGTATACATCAAATAAAAACTAGCAAGAGACGCCTTGTGACGTTACGGGCCAAAACATAGGCCCCGCCTTTCAATCAGGCTAATGTGCACACAAGACCGGTCAAAGATGCTAAGTTGGAGTATACTTAAGGCGCTCTAGAGCAAGGGGAGCCCTTAAGCGCAAATGACATGTAACAGTGTACGTGCATATTACATTTGTCATTTGTGTCATCACATTACATATACAAAAACACTCCCTTAGTACTCTTACACACGCGCGATACAATACTTACAACATCGGTCTCTGTCGCCAGTACTTACAACATTAGCCTCTGTCTCCAGTACTACACATCGGCCTCTGTAGCCAACACTTACAACATCGGCCTCTGTCGCCAACACTAAACCTCGGGTACACGTTATGACCAACGCGTCATCTTGATTAGCAGCTTGTCCTGCGAAAGCCTTCGTTCAAACAAAGCATAAACAACAGAGTACCAAAAACAAGACAAATGTTCAAAAGATGCCCCATGGGAATAATCCAAAAAAGTATCCCAAGAAGTTTTTGTAATATTCGGTAATATTTTGATATTTTTTTTCGATTTTAAGCTCCTTAAATTTCGTGTTGGGATTACTTAGGTTATAAGTAATCTCGGCTAAATAATAATATTTAATATTTTATTTTGAATTTTAGAAAATTATATTTTAAAAAGTTTTTAACTTAAATTAATTAATAATTATTTCAGGGTAAAGTTTGTAGTTAATGAGATTTGAGGGTGGATACCGCAATTTTCAATGAAATTTTGCCGACCTACGTTGATATATGTATTGTGAAATGATCGTCTTCATTCATTCTTCATGGTTAACGTAAAAACACAAAGAGAGGGTTTGAGACGAGAGAAAAATAAAAGTATTGGATTTTGGTTGTTTTTGTTGTTTTTGTTGGATCTGGTATAAGATCTCTTCTATCGGGTTCTAATCTTAAAGTACAAGCGTGGTTTGGTAAGTTTTACTTAGCTGGTGGTTTATTTAGATTATACTAATTTTTTCCAAATCTAGATCTACAATTGATTTTTATTTGAAAATTAGTCGATTTATAGTTCTCAGAGGATGTTTTCGATAATGGATTTATATTCGGTAAAAGATTTTAGAGTAATTTTAGGGTTTTGCTTTGTAATAATATTATGGAGTCCTTTGATAGGTTTTTCAGAAAGGTTTGAACTAGAAAAATGTTCTTTTATATATATAATATGTTCTTGTCAAGTTTTAAAGGATTTGAATTTATAAAAGAGAAATTATAAGACATGCTGGCTTTTCGTTGTTTTTGGATTAGAGTTTGTAGGAGTTAAAAGGCTATTATTATTCATTGGGGTTTATATATGCATATAGGAGTGTGGGTCCTAGGCCGTGATCAGAGACGTGGGGCAAAGACTGGCTATCTGTCTTAAACGGGGTTTCGCATTGTGTGATAATTAGTGGTTTCTTGGCGTTGGGAATTCGTCTTCAAGGTAAGTCGTTTACGAATTGCTCAGTTATTGATCAATTCTTGTTAGATTTCGTGTCGTGCTCGTAGGATTGATTTTGGGGAACTAACCCCTAATCGATTGCTTTATGCAAAAAGTGCTTACTTGTATGTGATATGTGTGTAAACGGATTTCAACGTGTTTTTTATCGGATATGGAGTTTTTGGAGGTTTTCTCTGTGTTGGTACCGTTCTCGGCATGTCCATGTGCGTAGTCCTCAGGGTTGAAGTGACGGCTACGTATGGTTATGTGACACAGAATCGTGCCCCTTCAAAAGAAAAGCTATCTGTGTTTTGGGCAAGTGCTCCCGAGGAGGCTTGACCCAGGGTTAGAAGGATGGAATGGTGAAGGGTGGGAGGTCGCGCCTCAGCACCTGGGGCGTAGGGTTGATAAGCACCATGGAATGGAACGGTGAGAGAATGGTTGTATTGTTCTGCTTGGACTTGTATGTATGACTGTGTATGGAAGTTTGATATGTGGTTTGTGTTTATGATCTATGGGAAGTTAATGTATGGATTTAGAACTAATATGTGTTGTAATCATGTGAACCGTGCTTGTGTGTGTGTTAGGTACTTGATTGGTTTTTAAGTATCTTACTAGTACTGTATGGATTCTAGCTTGGATTAGAATGGTAACTGACCCTTCGAGGATTTGTTTTTTTTTTAGTTTTAGGTAAAGACAAGGGGCCCATGATGGAACCTCGACTGAATGATGGAACAGGTCGTTGACGGTCGTGTCATTAGGTTGGATTCGGTGGGAAGAAATGGTGGTTACTTTTTGGTATCCTTTGAACAATGTGTTGTTTTGATAAAGAAAGGGTAGTGGTATATTAATGAAATGTTTCTAAGTTGTGTTGTAAGTTATGTTGTTTGGGTTTCATGCATGTTTTCTGTACTTGAATTCTATAAATATCGGTTGGATGTTTTATTCATGTTTTTTCGTCGTGCCCGAGTTGCAAGATCCAAGTGAACTCGTTGTCAAACTAGCCTAGGTAGTACCTAGTGAGGTCTACTACCGAGTAGTGCCCTGGTGTAAAGACGGGGTGTTACAAATTGGTATCAGAGCCAGGTTGACAATAAGGGCACATGGAACTGAACAACGAGTGTACTCGAGGTCCAACCTAAAACTAAAACCGGCCGTTTATTTCAAATTATTTCAATGGGATATTCATATTGCATTTACAAGGTAGATGACACGCCTCGACTCTGTCGTCATCAGCCGAAGGACCTCATGTAGACTAGTAAGTTATTTTGTTAACTTCATTTAAAGATAGTTTAAATAGTAAAACATTCGTTTAGAAATGGCTCCACAAACTAGAGCTAGAGCAACTAAAGCAGGAAGGAAAGGTAGTGGTAGAGGACGTGGTAGGGGCCGTCTTGGAAATAGAGAAGAGGCTCCTGCCATGGGAGAGCCACACAACCTTCCTCCTCAAGAGGAGGTTGTTGAGAATGTTGGACCTGCAGTGAATGACCATCAAAGGGGAAATGTTTCGGTTGTTGGAAATGGGCTCCATGCTAATGGAGTCAGCTTAGGTGCCACCAGTTGTGTTACCACCAGAGAGGAGTGTTGTTATCTGAGCTACACTTGCCGAGCTATTACAAAATCTGGTAGGTACTGGATTCTTACCTAATCATAATGCAACCAATTCTGGCTATCAAGGGGCTGAGGTTAGAGCACCAAGACCAGTTTTTGCACAACCGGTTCAGTCAGGGAGACCACCACGTATTCCAAGGCCAGTAGCGGTAGATGGCGTGGCTGAGCAAAGAAAGGAATACCACGAGCCTCTTCTTGATAAGTGGCTTGCAGAATTTAGGAAGACTGGGGTACCGAACTTTACTGGGGCTCAAGAAGCTGATGTTGAGCAGTGGTTAAGGAAAGTGGCATCTTCTCTCGACTCTATCCAAGCACCGGAGGAAAGAAGGATGTCTCTAGTACAGAGTTTGTTATAGGAGGATGCATTTGATTGGTGGGAGTTGAGTCGTGATCACCAGGTAAATGTTACTTTTGAGGAATTTCAGGAGAGGATTCGAGATAAATATTGTCCTGAGGTCGTGAGAACGGCTCGTGAGACTGCTTTTATGGATGCAGGGCCCGAGAACATTATCGTAGGTGAGACTATCCAAAAGTGTCAACGAGGTTTGGCAACGGGGCCCAATGCCGCTCCTACAGAGAATCTGCGGATTGCAACCTTTCTTAAGCGGTTGCAACCCCAACTGCGTGCATACGTATCTGGACTTCGACTCAAGACTTTGAAGGAGGTTCAAGATTCTGTTTTAGCTTATTCTATGTCCACCTTGGGGCCGGAACAGTTGAATGTACAAACTAGTAAGAATAAGAAGCAGAGGTTGTTTGCTCCATCAAATTCTAGGAGAGATAATCGTTCGAGTGTGTCTCAACAAAATCGGTCTGAATTTCAGTCACAAGGTCGTCAAGACCAGCCTCAACAAAGTCAGTTTACTTGAGGGTTGAGGGAGTGCTTCAACTGTGGAGACACTAGTCATATTAGGAATCAGTGTCGGAAACCAGTTCGTAATTGTTTCATATGTGGGAAGTCAGGCCACTTACAACAATATTGTAGGGTTGGAATACCCTCACAGGGATCTTCGTCGGGGTCAGTGAACCAAGGGGTTCGTCGTCAGTTCAAACAGACTCAACATGCACCAAGCCAGAGTAGAGGTCGTGGTGCGGGAGCTAGCACTACCGGGGGCAACCAACCTTGAGTATTTGAGATGAAAAGGCTTGATGCCTTGAATGCTCCGATTGTCACATGCACAATTTGGATTAAGCCTAAACCTATGCATATCTTGTTTGATACGGGTGCTACGCACTCTTTTGTGTCCTCTGCGTGCATTGATAGACTAGGGTTGACTTGCTCGGAGGGTACATCCCTTATGGTGGGATTCCCCGATGGTAGTAAGGTGAGAGGAAATAGAGAAATACTTCATTGCCCTATTAGGATTGGGGGTAGGGATTGGTTTGCACACTTTATTGTGATACAGTTGTCGCCTAGTGATGATGTTATTTTGGGGATGGACTGGATGAGACGTTATAAAGAAGTATTAGATGCACATAAGGGTACAGTCACTGTGACTGCAAATGATGGGACAATACATGTATGTCAAGATTCAGAGCAGGAGGGTCCAGGATCAGTGATCAATACGGTGAAAGCTGCTAAGTTGCTTAATGATGGGTGTGTGGGTAATTGGTGTTATGTTCTAGAAGGAGACAAGAAAGGACCGTGTATTCAAGATATACCAATAGTCTGTGAGTTTGAAGACGTTTTTCCCGATGAACTTCCAGGGCTACCTCCTCAACGAGAGGTGGACTTTAATATTGAATTAGATTCAGGAACAAGACCAATCTCAAAAGCCCTGTATCGTATGGCTCCAATGGAGATGCAAGAGCTGAAGGCTCAGTTGGAGGAGTTACTAGAGAAGGGATATATACGTCCAAGTGCATCACCATGGGGAGCTCCAATATTGTTTGTGAGAAAGAAGGATGGTTCCCTACGTTTATGTATTGATTATTGGGAGCTAAACCGAGTTCCTATTAAGAATAAGTACGATTTGCCTCGTATTGATGACTTGTTAGACTAGTTGCAAGGGGCTATTGTGTTCTCAACGGTGGACCTTAGATCGGGATATCATCAATTGAGGATTCGGTAAGGGGATATTCCCAAGACGGCTTTCCGAACAAGATACAAGCACTATGAGTTTGTAGTAATGCCCTTTGGATTGACTAATGCGCCTGTGGTGTTCATGGAGTTAATGAAACGGGGTGTTTATAGACTATTTGGATAAATTTGTGGCTGTCTTTATTGATGATATATTGATTTATTCTCAAAGTACTGAGGAGCATGCAAAGCATCCTAGAATAGTTTTGGAAGTGTTAAGACACCACCGACTATTTGCTAAACTGTCCAAATGTGAGTTCTGGCTACCAAAAGTTACTTTCCTGGGTCATGTTGTATCCGCTAAGGGAGTCATGGTAGACCCCTTAAAGATTGAAGTTGTGAAGGCTTGGTAACCCCCGAAGAATGTGAAGGAGGTACGAAGTTTCTTAGGATTGGACGGATACTACAGGAGGTTTGTGGATGGGTTTTCACGAATAGCTCAACCACTTACCAACTTGTTGAAAAAGACCACTCGTTTTGACTGGAATGATGCTTGTCAAAGGGGCTTCGATGAGTTGAAGGAGAAGTTGACTTCAACTCCAATACTTGCTTTTCCTCAAGGGAATGAAGGCTTTGTGATTTACAGTGATGCCTCAAAGGTAGGCTTAGGTTTTGTATTAATGCAGAATGACAGGGTAATTGCATATGCTTCCAAACAGTTGAAACCATGAATTATCCAACACATGATTTAGAGTTGGCAGCAGTGATTCATGAACTAAAGATATGGCGTCATTACTTGTATGGAAGTACATGTAAAGTGATGACAGACCATAAGAGCTTTAAATACATTTTTACTCAAAGAGAATTGAACATGAGACAACGGAGATGGCTTGAATTACTGAAGGATTATGATTTAGAGATCTTGTATCATCCCGGAAAGGCGAATGTAGTTGCTGATGCTCTTAGCAGAAAAACGCCTCAAGAGCATATGTTGTGTCACTTGACTGCCCAACCAGAGTTACAAAGAGAACTGATAAGGTATGAGATTGAGGTACAGATTCAGCGCTATCAAGGTAGACTAGGCCGTATGGATTGTCTGCCAACTTTAATTGAGGAAATACGACATAAGCAGGAGACTTGTTTGATGATTCAAGAGTCAAGGCAGAAAGTAAGCCGTGGAGAGACATCTGCTCTTGTATAACATGTTGATGGTACTTTGAGGTTCAATGGTCGAATATGTGTACCTTGAGATGAGGAGTTGAGACATAAGATATTACAAGAGGCTCACGCTACTCCTTATTCAATCCACCCGGGAGCTAGTAAGATGTACAAGGACTTGAAGAAATATTACTGGTGGGATGGAATGAAGCCTGATGTAGCGAAATTTGTGGCAAAGTGGTAGGTGTGCCAACAAGTAAAAATAGAGCACCAAAGACCAGGTGGAATGCTCGAACCACTTCTAGTTCCAAAATGGAAGTGGGAGGACATTTCCATGGATTTTGTCACCGGACTACGGATTAGTAGAGGACATGATACAATATGGGTTGTCGTGGACAGACTAACTAAGACTGCTCGTTTTCTGCCCATCAGAGAGACTTGGCAAGTGAGTAAACTAGTAGAGGTGTTCGTGAAACATATAGTGAGATTGCATGGAGTGCCCAAAACGATTGTTTCTGATCGTGATGGGCGGTTTACCTCCAATTTTTGGCAAAAAGTCCATAAAGCTTTAGGCACCAAGTTGCATTTCACGAATGCTTACCACCAGCAGTCAGATGGCCAATCTGATAGGACAATTCAAACACTAGAAGATATGTTAAGATCATGTGTGTTGGATTGGGGAGGAAACTGATCTGATCACTTGGAATTAGTTGAGTTTGCATATAATAATAGTTGGCACTCTTCAATTCAGATGGCACCATATGAGGCTTTATATGGGAGAAGATGTAGGACACCTCTATGCTGGGATGATCCATCAGATATTGTAAATGGAATGCCTCAGATGATTTAGGAAACAGTTGAAAAGGTGGCATTGATTCGAGAAAGTATGTTGATAGCACAAAGTCATCAGAAATCTTATGTAGATAAGAGGCGACGACCATTGGAATTCGAGGTAGGAGCACATTTTTGGGTGAGAGTATCGCCGACTCGTGGGGTTAGAAGATTTGGAGTGAAAGGAAAGTTGAGTTCTCGTTACATCGAGCCATTTGAAATTCTCGAGAGGGTAGGCGAGGTAGCCTACAAGTTGGCACTACCACCAACTTTAGAAGGAGTTCATTCTGATTTTCATGTGTCGTAGTTGAGGCAGTATGTGCCTGATCCTAGTCATAGGCTCAACTATGAAGAGTTGGAAATTGAGCCAGATCATACTTTCCAAGAACAGCCAATAGCAATCTTAGGTAGACAGTTCAAAAAGCTACGAAATAAAGAGATACAACTCGTGTTGATTCAGTGGTCCCGACGAGGAGTTGAGGAGGCAACTTGGGAGACTGAGAAGAGAATAAGTGAGAGCTACCCAGAGTTATACCCGGTTTTAGTTGAGGCGTTTGAGAATAGAAGTTTGATGGTTTGATGGTTGCTTGTAGTGTTCTAATGATGTGAATTACGTGTTGTTGACTTGTGTGAAAAACTAAGCAACGTAATGAGTTCGTTTTCGTATACCTCGGGAAGTTTCGGGACGAAACTTTCTTTAAGGGGGTAGAATGTAATATTCGGGAATATTTTGATATTTTTATTCGATTTTAAGCTCCTTAAATTTCGTGTTGGGATTACTTAGCTTATAAGTAATCTCGGCTAAATAATAATATTTAATATTTTATTTTGAATTTTAGAAAATTATATTTTAAAAAGTTTTTAACTTAAAATTAATTAATAATTATTTTAGGGTAAAGTTTGTAGTTAATGAGATTTGAGGGTGGAAACCGCAATTTTCAATAAAATTTTGCTGACCTACGTTGATATATGTATTGTGAAATGATCATCTTCATTCATTCTTCATGGTTAATGTAAAAACACAGAGAGAGGGTTCGAGACGAGAGAAAAATAAAAGTATTGGATTTTGGTTGTTTTTGTTGGATCTGGTATAAGATCTCTTCTATCGGGTTCTAATCTTAAAGTACATGCGTGATTTGGTAAGTTTTACTTAGCTGATGGTTTATTTAGATTATACTCATTTTTTCCAGATCTGGATCTAGAATTGATTTTGATTTGAAAATTAGTCGATTTATAGTTCTCAAAGGATGTTTTCGATAATGGATTTATATTCGGTAAAAGATTTCAGAGTAATTTTAGGGTTTTGCTTTGTAATGATATTATGGAGTCCTTTGATCAAGTTTTTCAGAAAGGTTTGAACCAAAAAAATGCTCTTTTATATATATAGTATGTTCTTGTCAAGTTTTACAGGATTTGAATTTATACAAGAGAAATTATAAGACTATTGGCTTTTCGTTGTTTTTGGATTAGAGTTTGTAGGAGTTAAAAGGCTATTATTATTCATTGGGGTTTATATATGCATATAGGAGCGTGGGTCCTAGGTCGTGATTAGAGACGTGGGGGCAAAGACAGGCTATCTGTCTTAAACGGGGTTTCGCGTTGTGTGATAATTAGTGGTTTCTTAGCGTTGGGAATTCGTTTTCAAGCTAAGTCGTTTACGAATTGCTCAGTTATTGATCAATTCTTGTTAGATTTCGTGTCGTGCTCGTAGGATTGATTTTGGGGAACTAACCCCTAATCGATTGCTTTATGCAAAAAGTGTTTACTTGTATGTGATATGTGTGTAAACGGATTTCAACGTGTTTTTTTATCGGATATGGAGTTTTTGGAGGTTTTCTTTGTGTTGGTACCGTTCTCGGCATGGCCATGTGCGTAGTCCTCTGGGTTGAAGTGACGGCTACGTATGGTTATGTGATAGAGAATCGTGACCCTTCAAAAGAAAAGCTATCTGTGTTTTGGGCAAGTGCTCCCGAGGAGGCTTGACCCGGGGTTAGAAGGATGGAATGGTGAAGGGTGGGAGGTCGCGCCTCAGCACCTGGGGCGTAGGCTTGATAAGCGCCATGGAATGGAACGGTGAGAGAATGGTTGTGTTGTTCTGCTTGGACTTGTATGTATGACTGTGTATGGAAGTTTGATGTGTGGTTTGTGTTTATGATCTATGGGAAGTTAATGTATGGATTTAGAACTGATATGTGTTGTAATCATGTGAATCGTGCTTGTGTGTGTGTGTTAGGTACTTGATTGGTTTTTAAACGTCTTACTAGTACTGTATGGATTCTAGCTTGGATTAGAATGGTAGCTGACCCTACGGGAATTTTTTTTTTAGTTTCAGGTAAAGACAAGGGGCCCATGATGGAACCTCGACTAAATGATGGAACAGGTCGTTGAAGGTCGTGTCATTAGGTTGGGTTCGGTGGGAAGAAATGGTGGCTACTTTTTGGTGAGCCTATAAAAGGGGAGGAGGAACATCAACAAAGGGACTGACACACGCTCTCTCCCTCTCTCTCTACGACAAAACAAAATACATACAATTGTATTTTTATTCTTCGATTATTCATCCACGATCTCAAAAGCTATTTTGCTCATCATCTTCTCTCTGGCCTACCCGTCAATTGCTCTTCTACATTTGAATGGAATCATATTGAAGTTTACCCTCGTTATTCTATATTTTTGCCTATTTATTTTGATGTCCATTATTTGACCAATTAATGTGTCTACTACTTATCATTGGTATCCTGAATCATAAGGAGTAACTCAGAACAGTGTAATTGCAATCTTTTTTCACTATTTTGGACTCATATCTCTTTCTCTACTTGTTTACTAGTTCATTTGTTATTTCTCTTCATGGATCCCTTATTATTTGCGAATTAACGTGTTTAGACTGATTTCTGACTAGAGTTCCCTCATTATAGCAGATAAAGTGTTTACGTGTTAAATCTTCCCAAAAAATTTTGTAGAGCGGGAACTGACAACTTTAAGTTTAGAGTTCAAGGTGAATTTTTTTTATAGGCACAGTTCTGAACGAGAATTATTCACTTCTTCTTTGTTTGTAGTAGATAATAAATTCTCTTTCTTCCAAATGGCTTTGAATAAACATCGCATGCCTCTAATAAGTATCCTATAGTGGCCTTGTATACTATAATAACTATATGGCATAAGCAGATATTCTACAGAACATGAAAACGGGGATCTGGTTCCTTGCTTTCAACTTTACAAGTTTTATACACTCGATTACAATGTTTATATAGACTCCATCAACTCGTTATTTCCTAGATTTATCTACTTCTTGTCTTCTCAGGCTGCTGAATCAAGGCTAAGGAGTTACGATTTTGACATTTCTGAAGCATGGTGATCACTAGATATGCAAACCAGTTCACGATGGCTCAAGCTAAATGGTAGCTCCACGTCAAAACATTAATAAGTTTAGAGGCAAGGCCTTCTTTAAAAGAACATTAATAAGTTTTGGCGTCTTATCTTCGTCAAAACCAAACCGAGAGTCAGACTCGTTTCTTTCCTAAGTCGAGATCTCTCCTTGGTGTCGACAACCGGTCATTCTTTCCAGCCAAGCACGGCCTACTGGTGACCGTAAGCGTGTTGTTTACCCGGACGTCGAATACCGCGTCCTTCGACGCCCCTTGATAAGTTGTGACATCCACATTCACTGGTCTCGAAGATCGTCAGTCGCTGCCGGTAAGTACTCCGGATTCTGGTAGTCTTTCTTGTTGTATTAGGAGAAAGCTTTTCAGTTCTGTACAGTAGTCGAGGTTTTTAGGTGCGATCGTGGTGGTGTCAACTATTGAAGAGTGCCCAAGTTCTGGTGGGTGTGGGTGATTTGGTCGTGACTTGGTGAGGTTCAGTGCACTAATTAAAATTTTTGGGGTAGAATAAATTCGTTAATTTAGGAGTTGTGTGGCCTGTTGATGGCTCGCATGGTGGAGGTTGGGCTAGTAGATTGTGGTTCTGCTTTTTCTATGTCAACCAACGCAATTTAGAAGATAAGTAGCTAGTTTAACTTTTTAATGGCGTTGTACCAAATTAAGATTAAAGTGGTCAATGGGTTTAAAAATCTAGATCATTAAAATATATTAAGTGGGTGAATAAAAGTTTTTTGATACGTTTTTTTTATATAGGCATGTGGGGAACTACGTACTTAAAATGTAAGTAGCTAATTAGTAGTTATATATATAGTAGAAAAACATTTCTATAAAGTTATATTAATTTAGTGGGGTCCGTAAAAATAGAAGTGTTGGTTTAAGGTCCGTTTAGTATAGTGGATCGTATCTAATTTAGTCTTATGCGTTAATATATACTCCCTCCATTTCACAATAGTTGTTCTTAAATCCAATTTTTTTTGTTTCAAAATAGTTGTTCATATAAAGTTTATTTCCATTTATACCCTTAGAATATACCTCACAATACACTTCTCCCAAAATTTCTTTTTAAAAGTACAAATCACTTATTGGTAATTGAGAAAAAAGAGAGAGCATTTAATAGGGGTAATTTGGAGAAATTTTTTTTCCTTAATATGTGTGAAATTTTATCTAAAAACAACTATTGTGAAACGGAGGGAGTACTTCTTTAGGGAATCACTTTTGCTCAAGCTCTTAGTTTACGTCTTGGTCAAAGGATCCTTCAGTTGAGGTAAGTCGTTTTCGACTTGCTCGGTTCTTTTCTGTCTTATTAGATCTTGTGTTGTTATTGTAGGATTGGTTTTGGGAACTAGTCCTAAATATCTTTTTGAAATGTTTTTGGACTTGCTTGTGTTGTTGTGTGCAAATTGGTTTTAAATGGGTTTCATCGGAAAGAAGTTTTCAAAAGTTTTCTCTATGTTGGTACCGTTTCCGACACAACCATCATAGCTGGCGTAGAGGAAGGGTTACCTATGTATGGTCCGTGTGACCGAGAAACCGTGCCCCTTCAAAAGAAAATGCTATCTATGTGTTTTGGCAAGTGCTCCAATGGAGGCTTATCCGGGGTTAGAAGGAAGAAGGGATGTGAGGAGTGGGAGGGTCTGCCTCTGCACTATGGTTTGGAAGACGAGATGGAGAAAGAGTTATGTTGCTTTAATCGTGCGATTATGTGTATGTGTGTTTGACTTATGTGTGACTAACCGTAATTTAGGTATTGGCCTTTAGAGTTATGGTTGCGATTGTGGATTCTGATTACTGACTATATAAAACTGCTTTTAAACGTCTTATAATTTCAGCATATTATCTAGCTTGGTAGATTAGTAGCTGACCCTTCGGGGATTATTTTTCCAATTATAGGTATATCACAGGAAACGGTGCAGGAGATTGGCTGGATGGTAGAGTGGATCGTTGACGCACGTGTCATTAGTTTGGGTTTTCCGAGTGTACTTCGGGAGGATTTATTATTACTATTAGTTTTGTTGAATTATTTTAATTGTAATTTTTTAGTGCTGTTTGGAATATTTTGAGGAAAATTCGGGAAGGGTTACTTGGTAATTTTGTTTATGCATTCGGGCATTCAAACATGTTTTATATTCAGTTTTATAAATCTGAAAGTTAGATATTTTACTTGTTTTCTCGTCGTGTCCGCGTTGTAAGATCCTAAAGTGTTGTTGTCAACCCACCTAAGTTGTACTTGGTAAGGTCTATTACGAAGTAGCACCTTGTGGAAAGACAGGGTGTTACATTCATTGTCCACAATACGAAATCCAAAATAAGAAACCGAAATTCACAAAAAATAACCACCCTTTCCCTGAACACAGAGAGAACAGAGGAACAACGTCTGTATGCTTTCTTTAGTTACGACGACTCTAGAACCAAATTTTCATGCGTTAAAGAACACATCAATGTTCACAAAGACAAAAACTGAGGGGCATCTTGAACTTTCGGTAATTTGGGGCAAAAATCTTAGTTCCATGGCAATGGGGGAGGCAAATTGGGGTTTGGGGCCGATTTGGTCTGAATAAACTAACGAGGATTCCGTGGATGGCCAATTGGGTTCCAATTGGATTTCTGAAGAACTCTTCTCCAACGAGGATTACATGGTAGACAACACATTTGAATTGGGTTTCTTCTGAAGAACTCTTCTCCTAAGGAGAGGCTAAATCTGAATTAATTGGGAAATAGAGGATCGGACCCGTGACCTCCTTGCTCTCAGTCTCTCACACATGAGAATTTAAAATGGAAAGAAAAAATGGGGAAAAATGAACATCGAACCCGTGACCTGTTGCTGCATAATTGAAATTGGATTATAGGACAACGTTATTGAATATGTATAAGTAATAAGACATTTTTTAATATTAATATATATGTATATAATTGAGTTTAATATTTTTATAAGGAAAATTTTAGAGTAATAATATGAAGATTTTATAAAATTCATAACTTATTTTCATTATATTAATAAAAAGAAAATTATTAATATAATGTGTAAAGTTTATAATATTTATAAACTTAAATCTGTTGTGATTCCTTGAAAATCAACGTTATTGAATGAACAAAAAAACGATGATAATTTATTTTATGGTTGATTGAGATAGGAACAAGTCTAAGTCGGTAATCCCAAGTGATCTTTTCGTAACCAACCAATAACAATTTCGAAACAAGTGGTTTGGGTTCGATTTCCATATAAAGTTGTTTATATATCACTCGTTTTTACAAGCATGTTACAAATTATATTATGTTTTCATGTGCTTTAAACTGTTTTATGACTATGTTGGGAACTCTTGTATCAAATAAAATGAATCTAGGATTTATGTTATTCTAGATTTATTGACATGTTATTCCTAATCGTACTTAGGTTACGCTAGATGGACTTTAGTGTCGTTGTTTTGCGATATATGTAACATCCCCGACCAAAGTGCATACGTCATTCGACATTCATATAAGATTAATAGTATATGCATAGCATATTGACATAATATATAGTGCATTTTTAAAAAGTAATATTTATTATCTAATTAAGTTTATTATATTTTAAAAAAGTTTTTAATTAAAAGTTAATTAATAATTATTTTGAGTAAAGTTTGTAGTAAAGGAGTTTCGAGGGTGAAAAGTGTAATTTCCACAAAAGTGTTGCCGACTTCGGTTTATAGCCGAACATGTCTCAATATATATATGAGGCAATGTTCTTTCATTTTAAGCTACGTAGACACCAAATTTTTTTTCAGAGAGTTGAGTTTGAAAATTGAAAGTTTTGTTGGTTGTGAGTTTATTTGTTGGATCTGATACGAGATTTTTTCTATCGAGTTTTAATCTTGAAGTACAAGCGTGATTTGGTAAGTTTTTAATTAGTTAATGGTTTATTTGGATTTTACTAATTTTCCGGATCTAGATCTACATATGCTTTTGATTCGAAAATCAGTCGATTTATAGTTCTCAGAGTGTGTTTTCGATATCGGATATATATTCGGTAAAAGATTTCAGAGTATTTTTAGGGTTTCGTTTTGTAAGGATATTAGGGAGCCCTTTAATCAAGTTTTTCAGAAAGGTTTGAACTAGAAAAATGTTCTTCTATATATATAGTTTATTGTTATCAAGTTTTAAAGGATTTGGAATTATGCATAAGAAGTTATAATGCATTCTGGAATTTTATTGCATTTGGGGTTAGAGTTTGTAAGAATAAATAGCCTAATTTGCATTGGGTTACATATAGGAGACCAAGTAATAGACCGTGGTCAGAGTCAAGGGGGAGAAATATAGTATCTGCCTTAAACAGGTGAGTATAGACCGGAAATTCAACCCTATGAGCTATATGTGAAATATGAATATATGGATATATGCGCTATATGTGGTATATGAGGTATATGAATATATGTGCTATATGAGCTATATGGATATATGTGTTATATGGATTATATGGATATATGTGATAGCTTTGAAATTTCAAGAGTTGTTTGCACAAAAGGTATGTTAACATATGGCATATGATATATGAGTACATAATGCACTTGATTGCATAGCATATTGCATGAGATTAAAAGGATCGGTGACTGTCTTGCCTTGAATTTGTATACAAAAGAGACCTACGGGTCGTACATGAGGCCTGAGATGCCTAAGAGATGGTAAATAAGCAAATGAGGCCTAAGATGCCTAAAAGTCGGCAATGGAAAAGAAAAAAAAGGTTGGTAATGGAAAAGAGTCGGTAATGGAAACCCGGGGCAGATTCAGGCTTGAACAGTTTACAGAATAAAGAATCGGAAACATCAACATTTGCATTTGCATAATAAATTCATATATGACATATATAATATGTATGAATATGTAGATTGACCAATTGCTTGGCATTGTATGAAATAATTGATGATGGTTTATATTCACTGAGTATGCGACTCACGTAAATCGCAAAACAATTTTTCAGGTTCAGCTAGTTCTTACTGACATGTGTCTCTTTTAGAGGTCACATTCATACATGTCGGTCGGCTGAAGCTCAATGCAACCTTCTCCTCCTCATTTTGCATCATAGACATATGAGTTGTAAAATAAGTTAGTGTGACAGATGTTTTGGTATGAGAATTAACGACATAGATGTGTGTGTGCAACCTTTTATGGTTGTTACTTTCTGCTATGTGCTTACATGGATAGTTGGTATATGTGCATTATGTGTTTATATAAGAAATAAGTTATTACTAATCATACGTCATAGGGTATAGGGGTGTCACAGTTAGTTTTTGGTATCAGAGCAGGGATATTATTCTTTAAGGGTATGCATTCATAAGAATTATATAGCATATATAATTGACATTAGAATTGCATTCATGAGCATGATGCACAAAGGAGAGAAGGTTCACCATGCCAGTCAGTCTATAGAAGCATCTCATACAACAGTACATGAACATACATTTCATACACATGAGCTATTAGAAGAGAAAGTATAGAGGAAATGGTAAAGGTAAATGCAGTATATCAAGAATGTATTATACGAGTGGATACAGTAGAGTTACCAGCTGATCTGATCTTGCTATTCTTGTATGAGTTTGATTTATTTTGGGTATGGATTGGTTGTCAAGACATCATGCTAAAGTGGATTGTTATACCAAAGAGGCAGTGATAGACTCGCTTGGAAAATCTAGAGTAATTTTCTTGGTGACAAACAAATGGTACCCACTTGTTTAATATCTACAACAGAAGCTTTCTATATGATCAGAGAAGGATTTGAGGCATATCTAACCCATGTTATAGACTGTACAGTTGAATGTGCTGAGCTTAGAGATATTCTAGTTGTTAAAGATTTTACTGATGTGTTTCTAAAGCATCTTCCTAGATTGCCATCAGATAGAGAGATAGAGTGACTATGAAATTAATGTCAGATACTACATCGATTTCAATTCTTCCATATTGGATGGATCCTCTAGAGTTACAGGAACTAAAAAACAGTTACAGGATTTCTTGGACAAAGTATTCATTAGGGCTAGTGTATCTTATGACTGTGCATAGATTATAGAAAGTTGAATTAGGTGACAGTTAAGAACAAATATCCATTGCCAAGGATAGATGATTTATTTGATCAACTTCAGTGTGTAAAGGTATTTTTCGAAGATAGACATTCGATCAGGATATCATCAGTAAAAGATAACTAAATATGTCATTATCAAGACAACATTCAGAATTCAATATGTGCATTATGAGTTTCTGGTAATTCTATTTGGTTTGACTAATGCACCAACAACATTTATGACTTTGATGAACAAGGTGTTTCAATCTTTTGTAGACAGATTTGTGATTATCATTATTGATGATATCTTAATGTATTCATGAAGTACAGAGGAGCATGCTAATCATTTATCTACTGTGCTACAAGTCTTGAAGGGAAAACAATTGTTTGCTAAACTGAGTAAATGTGAATTATGGTTGGATCATATGGTATTTTTAGGAAATATAGTATCTGGAAGAGGTATAGAGGATTGATTCTAAAAAGTTTGAAGCAGTGGTAAACTGAAAAGCATCAACTATAGTTATAAAAGTTCGTATCTTTCTTAGTATGGCTGGATACTACAGACTATTAGTGGAAGAATTCTCTATTATAGCTGCACCACTTACTAAATTGCTATGAAAGAATGCTTCATTCCATTGATATTCTGCATGCCAACAAGGCTTTAATGAGTTAAAGCATCGATAGACTACAATAGCAATACTGAGAATTCTTACAGGTACAAGAGGATTTGGTATTTACAGTGATGTTTCATATCAGGGTCATGGCTATGCCTTTATGCTGGAGGGAAAGTGATTGCTTATGCATCACGACAGTTGCGACCATATGAAGTTTCTTATCCTGCACATGATTTAGAGATGGCAGTAGTAGTATTTGCCCTAAAGATTTGGAAGAAATTATCTATATGGAGAACATTCTAAATCTTTACAGATCATAAGAGTTTGAAGTATTTGATGAGCCAAAAGGAGTTGAACATGCGACAGAGGCGTTGGATGGAACTATTGAAAGATTATGATTGTACAATTGAGTATCATCAAGGAAAGACCAATGTGTTAGCAGATGCTTTAAGTTGAAAGTCCAGTGGTATGATAGAAAATTTGCACATGACTTCATTATCAGATTTGATTGCTTTGCGAGATCTAAATGCTAAACTACAGTTTTGACAAAGATGAAGTATTGATTGCTACTTTGAAGATTCGGCCAATGTTGAGACAGAAAGATAAGATGCACATGTAAGAGATGAGAAGTTGATAGAAATTATAGAACTTGTTCGACAAGGTAGAGATACGCCATTTGACATTCAGGATGACACATTGATGTTTGGCTCAGATTCATAATGTTTTTCATGCTAGTATATTGCTACAATAGTGATCTGATTCGTCACATGTATTAAACTATTCAGAAGTACAACTTGAAGAGAATTAGAGTTACATAGAGGAACTGATCATGATAGCAGTTTACAGTATCAAACAGTTACAGAGGGAGATTCCGAAAGTAATGTGGAAGAATCATGGTATAGAGGAAACGACTTGGGAAACTAAGGATAAAATGAGAAAGTCATAACCGCATTTGTTTAATGGTAATTGATTCCCTATCATCCTGCATCATATGAAGAGATAGCGAATTTTGAGGACAAAATTCTTATAGAGGGGGAGGATTGTAACATCCCCGACCAAAGTGCATACGTCATTCTACATTCATATAAGATTAATAGCATATGCATAGCATATTGACATGATATATAGTGCATTTTTAAAAAGTAATATTTATTTTCTAATTAAGTTTATTATATTTTAAAAAAAATTTAATTAAAATTTAATTAATAATTATTTTAGGGTAAAGTTTGTAGTAAAGGAGTTCCGAGGGTGAAAAGTGTAATTTCCAAAAAAGTGTTGCCGACTTCGGTTTATAGCCGAACATGTCTCAATATATATATGAGGCAATGTTCTTTCATTTTAAGCTACGTAGACACCAAAAAAAAATTTCAGAGAGTTGAATTTGAAAATTGAAAGTTTTGTTGGTTGTGAGTTTATTTGTTGGATTTGGTCCGAGATCTCTTCTATCGGGTTTTAATCCTGAAGTACAAGCGTGATTTGATAAGTTTTTAATTAGTTAATGGTTTATCTGGATTTTACTAATTTTCCAAATCTGGATCTACAGATGTTTTTGATTCAAAAATTCATATATAACATATATAATATGTATGAATATGTATATTGACCAATTGCTTGGCATTGTGTGAAATAATTGATGATGGTTTATATTCACTGAGTATGCGACTTACGTAAATCGCAAAACAATTTTTTTCAGGCTCAGCTAAAACTTACTGGCGTGTGTCTCTTTTAGAGGTCACATTCATTCAGGTCGGCCGGCTGAAGCTTAATGCAACCTTCTCCTCCTCATTTTGCATAATAGACATATGGGTTGTAATAGAAGTTAGAGTAATAGATGTTTTAGTATGAGAAGTAACGACATAGGTGTGTGTGTGTGCGCAACTCTTTATGGTTGTTGCTTTCTGCTTTGTGTTTCCATGGATAGTTGCTATATGTGAATTATCTGTTTATATAAGAAATAAGTTATTACTAAGCATACTTCATAGGGTATAAGGGTGTCACAATATATATGCCTAGATTAGTGGGCTTGTGTTTGCTTACTTTATGTTATACGCGTCGATTCATTCGAAATTAATTTTGAGCCAATGCTCTACGTGTAAGACAATGGTCAATACGCGCTCGATTGATGACACGTAGGCTTGTGTTAGTTGGGCTTGCAACCCAACCATTGTTAAATTTCGTGGGGTCGTAACCCACATCCTTCTTACTTAAAAAGTATGCTTAATTCCAAGTAGAACGTTATTGTGATCCTTAAAATTCGTAGAGATGAAGTAGGCATTGTTGGCGATAATTAATATGATAGGAAGGCTAATACAAGATGGAATGCCATCCTTGCTCTCGAATTCCGTAAATCTCTGGCTCCAATCTGAATTTGCACAACACGTATGCAGTGGGGTTGGTAGAGGGAAACATGGTCAACGAGAGGCTTAATCACCCACTTGACTAAATTGTGAAACCCAAGTTCCCAACATAAGTAAACCTTTCTTTCGGAACCGAGACTCACCCTTGGGTGGCGTTCTCATTCTTTTCTTCAAATCATTGTTTTCCTATGAGGTTCAAGGTCCGAGGATGAGATCGGCTTTCACTAGTACCCGACATCCCAACTCGATCCCTTCTAAAAACCGAACCACCTTTCAAAACTCCATTTGGTTAGTCTGTCACAAGATTAATTGATCATTTGTTTTCCATGCATGGTCGGCTGATGTCCATCGCATTTCTCACCGCGACACATCAGGACTGGTGTTCTACGTCGAGGGCCATGAGGAACAGGCTTGAAGAGAGAGAAAAGGATTGAGGAGCAACTAGATCAAAGGTGGTTAGTTTGGAAACGTTTGAGGTTCCGGCTTGTGAGACCCTTCCCATTTCAATGATGTAAACGTTTGAGTTTACTCAAGTTTTGTATTAGACTTCCACACCTTTTATATATATAGGTTCGAGGTCCGAGGATGAGATCGCCTTGGGTGGTGTTGCGATTCACATTCCGACATCATTGGCAATAGGATCCCTAAGAATAAAAAGAGGGTGTTACAAAAGATAAGTACTCAATACCCCTTTTAGACGACTTGTTAGATGAGCTTAGGGGCGCTACTCTTTTTTTTAAGTTGGACCTAAGAGTCGAGTTCCATCAAATCCGTATGGACCCCAATGATGCATCAAAACATCCTTTAAGACTCACTCGGGCCATTACAAGTATCTTGTGGTGCCATTTGGGCTCACAAATACCTCGTGCACCATTCAAAGCTTGATGAACGAGATATTTAGAGAACACATGTGGAAATTTGTGTTAGTAATCTTCGATGATATTTTGATATTTAGCAAGGATTTCCTCTTGTTTGGCCAACTAGTTGATGTTAATACACTGTTTTGCTAGAATCTAGATTTTCTCGTACCAAAACCTAATCTTTGTAGAAACTCGTTGTTTTAGGACTCGTAGAACTAAAACAATTGAGAAAGAGAATTGACGGCATGTTAATTGTTTGACTCGTTGAAACTCAATTGCATGTATCCTACATATCCTTGTTCTTTTGGCTAATATCCATATAATTCATGATCATTTCATGTTCATTTTGGTTTAAGTATTTGCATGTATCATTTCCATGTTTATTATGTTTGATCAGGATAGGAATAACTAAAATGAATAACTAGTTTGAATCAATGATCACTGAACTTGATGAATTAAGTGGATACTCGAATATGATTATTTTCCTAAATTGATTACAAACTCAACTTCTGATTACTTTGATTGTTTGCTTTCCCTAGAAATAGAATACCAATCTAAAAACCCCTCATTGTTACTATTTTGAGTTGAAAAGAATATTAACTTGGAAAAAACGTTTTCTTTGGGGTACAAACCCGACTTGTTGACTATACTAGTTAAGTGACTAGGGAACTATCTTTGATTAGGCATTCATCATGTCACTTATGAAGCCAGAGAAGAAGCACCAACATCGGATTGGTTGTCACCCATTATTCTAAAGCCAAGTAGATTTCCTTGCACCGTTATGTTTGACACGATCCTCCCCATCATTTGGCTTCACAACCACCTGAGAGGTAATCATCCAAATATTGTCTTAGAAGGTCGAATTCATCTAGGGTTGCAAGTGATTTTGGTGTCAAAATCCTAGCCGAGTGTAATCCTTGAGTTTGCCTTGTTGAATGGCCTTCTGATATGCTCTATTTAGTATAGGTTAACTCTTGTATTTTAGGTATTCTTTGAGTGTGTTTAGGTTAGTTTTGAGCATAATTGTCATATGAAGACCGAAGACACGATTTGAAAAATTGCAAGAGTTTTGAAGACAAGTATTGATTTGGAGTTGTTTTGATGCCATTTTCTTGTGATGCATCATTCGGGAGCTATGGTGATCGGATGAAGCTGAATTTGGTATCATTGGAAAGCTAACTCGAAGAGTTACAATTCATGTTTGTATGACGAGTTCAAATTCCAACTCTAAATGGGTCAAAACCACCTTCGAAGTTAACACCAGAGTGCTGTCGCAAGACCCGCGCCCGCGGGTCAGAACCACGCTCGCGGTTTGTCGAGGTTCCGCGGCCGAGGAGAGGAAGATGAGCCGCGCTCGAGGTTTGTAACCGCGCTCGCGGATCGTTGTTTTTCAGCGCCCACTCGGAGTTTTATTCTATCTTATTTATCTATTATTATATCTTTAGGTTTCGGTTGTTTTTCTAGTATTTAAGCTTAGTTTCGTAGCAGACTTTGGGGGGACACACATTCTCAGATTTCAGAGCATACTTTTACTTTTTAGGTTTTGTTTCAGTTTTATTATGGAGAACTAATTTCCCTTTGGAGTTTGTTTGATCAAGGAAGCCTTTTATGTAATTCGTGAGATTCTGGTAACTTTTTTATCCCTTGGTTAATATCAAAACTCTTGTTTTTATTTATATGATCTATGTTTGATTTTATAATCTTGATCAATTTTTTTTGATTGACTTAGATCCACTATTTGGATTAAGTCTGATTGTTGTTTGTACAATCTTATTTATCCTTTAAATAACTCTTTTCGAGGATCGTGGACTAGAATTGAGAAAGAGTGTTTGATGATTATTTTATGCATGAGACTCGTAGCTTGATTGCTTAATTTGATATCCTTTTATCCTTAATACTTTGCATGATTTGAATTAAGCGTTCTTGTTCATATCATAATTTCGCTTGGACCGTGGACAAGCGGAAATCTTTTATAAGGATTGAAATTAACCTGGGAATTAATAGAAAAGTGGATAAATTGATGATCGAATGATTAAAAAGGTGGAATTGGTTGAATATACTTTGCTTTCCTTCAATTGAATTAATCCCTAATATTATTTGCATGTTTGCTTGTTTGTCTAAAATTCCAAAAAACCATGTCCTGTTATCTGTTGATTGTTCAAAATCCCGATTCTCTTGGGTTTGACCCCTTACTTGCATGCTATACTAGTTTGTAGTTTAGGGTAATTTATTTTTGATCTTGGCAACAACGACTTTAGCGGAGTCACCTTCTTTGTGTGAGTTCACTTTGAATTTTTCATGCTTGTTGTCGGTGGCCATTGCTGGTATGAAAAACTTAGTTTGCACGTGTGTGAGGCTGAGGAAAAAAGCCAAAAGTTTTTTACTTTCTCTATTATTGACTAGCTAGAAGTAGGAGGGTCACCTAGTGCATTATTCTTGCTTGCCTTTCTCTTATTTGTGGAAGCCAAATTCATGAGCATTGGATGACATTATTTTTGTCCCATGGTCAGCCATATAACCGAACTTAATAACCTTGGACCAACCTTTGATTATGCACATGAGATGCATGCTTATATGCTTGTCTATGCTTGTGTACTAGGTTAAGGAAGAGTACCATATCTGCTTCAATTTTTACCATCTTTCCTTTCTTTGAAGAAGTTATAAAAAATCAGAACTTAGCCTTAACAAAAGAAAGATTCATACTTGGTAAGAGAAAAAGAGAAGGGACATAGAAAAAATCGGATTCAATGAGTAAAAGAGGTCGGACTTCAGACCCCTTGAGGAAAATAATCCAAGCTAAGGATTTTGTTCTCTTTGTTGTGTCGTGCAATTGCATTAAAAAAATCAGATTGTAAGCTCTTATGGTACCTAGTAGCTTCCTAGATGTGAGTCTGAAGCAAGCTTGTGTGCCTTGTGTGTTTCTTGATCTCTCGAGCCATACATTTTGCTTGACTATGACCTAGTCACTTACACCTTATTTTATTTCCTTTCTAGGTCAATTTTTGGTGTTGAAGTCGTATGGTTTGATATGTTTTGTATAAGGATTTATCTTGCCTTGTGGTAGTTGTTTTGCGTTGGATTATCTAACTTGTGTACAAAATGGAAGAATCAAACCAATTCGTGAGGGACCCTAATGCATCCTTACCAGCCTCTTCACCTTTTTCTGTGGAGGCCATGTTACAACCCGTGGTGCAATCCATGCATATCCGGTTCGATTCTTTGAAGGAACGGTTTCAAGGCATAGACGAGAAAAGTCTACGCAATAGTGAGAACCAACTTCCAAGTATTAACCAAGTGGAGCATCCAACTCCAAGAGACTTGCATGTTTTTACTCATGACGACTACTTGCACCACCATGAAGAGGTGTCCACATCTTATGCTCCACGAGTACCTCGTGTGTCACATGGGCAACCTTTGGACAATGATGCCTATCATCCTTATGCAGCCACAACCAAGAAAAGATTTGGTAATGAATTTGCTATACTTTTCCAAATAATATTCTCGTATCTTCGATCTACTAACCTTAAAGAATATGGAGTTTCCATTACCAAGCCTTACGTGTGCCACCAATCCAAGGTAGATCTTTTTCCATGTCATATGTGTGTGCCACCACAACCCCGAGAACCCTTACATGCGCCCTATCGTGCGCCTATGCAACCCCATTCTTACCAAGAGCATGATCAACATCAAGGCATTAAGCTCCAAATTCAGCCCTTTGTCAGGACATCCGATGCCGATGCTTGGCTTGATTAGATAGACAAGACCGAATCAATATTCGATTACTATGGCTATGATGATGCGAGTAGGGTTGCTATTGTCGTCATCCAATTCATTGAGTTTGCTTACCATTGATGGCAAGAAGACAAGGAAGATACAAGTGTTCAAACAAATCGGGTCGATAATCAACGACGGGTTGCTATGATCGAGTTCCAGTCGTCAACCATGAGTCCATGACGAAGGGAGGGGTAGGAAAGGAACATTTATTTTATTTTAATATATTATGAAAAGAGAAGAATTTAATTTCAACTTTGATTTTTTTTACCAAATCTACTCGAACAAGATCCCAAATGTGGTATACCTACTCATTAAATTTTTTTTGTCAACGCCATATGATCCACCGACGTCATCAACTCTTATCCTACGTGGCATCACATGCTGCTCTCTCCGGCTATGTGACCTAGGGCTAGGAAAAAAACAGTAATCGAAAAACCGAACTGACAAATCGAAGAATCGATTACATTTTATGGTCAATCGAACCGAAAAAAAAATTAATCGGTTACACTTAATCAACAGATACTTTTAACGGTTCAATAGTTTCGACGGTTTGAATATGATTATTAATATTTTCACGGAAGGTTAACCGTATATAATAATATTTTTACTATATATTATATATTTTTAAAAAGAGAATTATTTCGGTTAAATTTCAAGTTTAAGAACCCAAGGAAACTTGAAAAGTAACTATGTGCATTGTTTGCATACGATAACTGTTAGGGGTGTCCAAATCCAGTTAATCGAGATTTCGGTTAACCATGATTTCGGTTAGTTAAAATCATGAACCAAATCGTGAATCACGGTTAACCGTAGTTCGATTAACCAATTTTTTTGTTTGGTTTTCTCGAATAACCGATGACCGTTTATGTAATTTTACCTTAAAATAATTAAGACTAAAATATTAAAGTTTGAATAAAAAAAGTGATCAAGCGAGACTTTTATTTTATATATGTACTTATATTATATTGTTTTGGTTGTTGTAAACAAATATCGGGAGTATTGTGTGGATTCAAATATTGTGTGTATTAATTTTTATCACATCAAATTTAATAAGCGACTCTTATATCAATGTGACGTGGAAAAATAGTGTGTAAATTGTTAAAATTGAAGAAAGAAAGACTCAAACTACATTAAACCGAAAATAAATCAGAGATAACCAATATATGAATAAAATATTAATATATTTTCGGTTAACCATTATATGTCAAGTCGTGAACCGAAACAGAACCGATAAACCGAAAATATTTTCGGTTTGATTAACCTAAAAAATAATCGATTTTTCGGTTCGGTTTTTTTGTTTTAGTTTTTTATGGACACCCCTAATAACTGTAGCAAAAAATTACCTTATTTTCGGTTAACCATTGATAACGAACTGTACGGTTATGATTATTAAAATTTAGTAACTGAAGTTTCGGTTAACCGATGTCTGGTTAACCAACCGTGCCCCACCCATTTGTGCACCTCACTTCCGTTTTGACCCTTGACGATGTCGGTGAATCCTGTAACGCCGTCAACGACCGTCAATGCTCAAAACAGAAATATCCCCAAAATCTCCGTTTCTCCACCGTCCTCTCCGTATCGTTTCAGAAGCCTTCCTCTCCCTTCTCTGCTTTCACTCGTCAGTTCAATCTCTTTCCGTCTGTTGCTGCAATCACCTCAAACATATTCTCTATCTCTCTTCATTAAGATCCTCTCAGTCTAGGGTTCCATTCATCCTATTGTTGTGGATGCCTCCTTTGTCGTCCTCTTAGAACTGAATTTGGCGTTTGGATTTATTGTCACAGCTTTACCAGAAAAAGTGTATTTGATTTCGCCGGTTGATGAGAAATCGATTCTGTTTTGCTCTCTTTCTTGTTTTCAATCTGTCAAATTAGGATTTCTACACTCAGGCGATCCATGGCTTTGCGTGGTGTCGATTTCAAATGGTTCAGCCCCTTAAACTCTTATCTTAATATCTTTATTCTACTTCTCGCAAGTGCGCGGCGCTGTTGAACTTGAATTTCACTTTTAATTCTTCTTTTGCACCTTTACTTGCAGGTACGACGGTTTTTTCTTGTCAATGCTTGCGACTAGTGTGTATCCTCATGAGTTTTCTTTTAGGGTTTTTCAATTTCGCAATTGTATTGAATTCGTGGATCTGCTTAGGAATTGTTAATTTTGTTGTTACAAGACCGCGTGTTCTGCTTGGCAAGGTTTTCTTTGACTATCTTGCTTGTTTAGAATTATAGTGGCTATAAATTGGAATCGATACCGTCTTTGTACTCATCCTCTGCACATATGGATTGTGGTATGTTTTTGTATTATTTGTAAATTTGGTTGGCAAGAGATTGGTTCTTGCTGGATTATGGTTTATAGATACTTTCCTGTTATGATTTGTTCTTGTTGGTTGTAGGTTGACTATACCACAATTTTTGTCTTCCGGCTACTGATGTTTGTGGATAATGGCTTCGCTTCTGGAATGGGATTGTAAGACCCAATCTCTTACCCAATCGAGATTTAGTGATGCACATACTTATCATGTGCCAATGGTGGCTATACTCATAAAAATATTTATGCAATGTCAGTAATGGAAATCTTATTTTCATTTTTTCTACCTCTCTGATTATTTGTGTTTTGTGTATGCATTGATGATACTAAGATTATTTATTTAAACTTAAGCTCCTTAAATTAATTTATGGAGCTTAAAGATGTTAATGACTTGAAGTTTCCTCAACGTTTCACTATAGATTTTTTTTTTTGGTTTTTCCATTTTAGTGCCATATATGCTCTTATTTTCTTAACAATTTGATGTAATATGTTATTAATGTGTATACATCGGAATAGTTAGGGATATATGTTGAGCGTGAGGATTGTATGTGGTTCTGGATGCTTTTAAAATATTATGAATGTTTTTTAAGGTTACTTGGATAAATTCCCAGGAGGTCTGTAGTGTTCTGATTCTCTAGACACTCTGGTATAGAGTAGATGATAAACCAATGAACGTTGCGACCTCACAAATATAGCCAATTGGTTTCATGAAGATAATAATTTAGCTAATTGATTTAGTAGAAAATTCTCTTTTTGAGGATTTGAAAGTGAACTCTTTTCTTACTAGAAAATGTTGCTGATAGAAGGAAATCTATTTTTTGGTGTAAAGGAGGATCTTAAGTTGCTGACTTGCTGGATGAGATGGTTTGGTTTTAGAATGTCTAACATAGCGTCTGTTTGAGAGACACCTTTCTCTGGATTTTGGTTTGGTTTTGAAATTTTTGTCCTCTCTTTGTATGTATATGAGGTATTAATAGTATTTTTTAAAAGGACATTCCCATAGTAGCAAGATATGTAAAAAATGCAAGCACAATGAAGCCGTCCTAGTGCCTACATCTTTATCAAAATCTTTAAAGTGTTGTTGTTTATGTGATGGTAAAATAACATTGTATCTATTTAATTATAGAAACTTCCTTGTTTTGTTCTTATGTGCCTGCTTGTCAATGTGTGAAATATGCCTTTTCTGTTTCTAGTGATGATGCTTTTCTCTTTGTTTGATGTTGACATTCTCATAAAGTTCACTCTGTTTAGGGACTTTGGTAGGCAACAGAGATATGCTCGTTTCTGTGGAAGAGTAGTAGTCTTGTCAATTCTCTTTTTGCTACTTTATCCCTTTCTTTGGGCCTGGACTATTACTGGTACTATGTGGTTCACTAGTGCAAGGGACTGTGTAAGTCACTTCTTATCTTCTTCAGCTGTGTGGCCATGTGTTCTTGTGGGCAGTCAGATTGATGCGTTTGTTACTCCTGCAGTTGCCTGAAGATGGTCAGAAATGGGGATTTCTTATATGGTTGCTATTTAGCTATTGTGGACTCTGTTGCATTGCTTGTTTTTGTATTGGAAAGGTTTGCGTTCTCTTACCTTCGATTCTTCCTGTGGTTCTTGTGTTGCTACTCAGTCTCTATATTTAACATCACAAGTAATTCAGTGCAAGTTTATACTTTCCTTACAGTGGTTATCACGAAGACAAGCGCATATGCTACGTGCTCAGCAGGGAATTCCTATTTCAGAATATGGGGTATGTCATTTGGTTTATGAATTGGAAGAAGGATTAATGATATTCAGATGAGGATTCTTGATGTTTTTGTGCTGTGGCCATTTTGATCATGTTATACTAAAAAAACAAAAGATTTGGCTTTTAATTGTCAGGTTTTGGTAGACATGATCCGAGTGCCTGATTGGGCATTTGAAGCTGCTGGACAAGAGATGAGAACAATGGGCCAAGATGCTGCTACATATCATCCAGGACTTTACTTGACTGCAGCGCAGGTATTTTACTGGCTATGGACTTGTGTCCTAAAAAAACATATCTGAAAAAATGCGATGTATGTAATTCTTCAATATAAAATGAAGATCATTGACTATTGAAACACACGAGCCCGCTTCTTTTCAGTCAAACAGAAATGGGACTTATGTAATCCTTTTAAATGTTGTACCCACTTGTGAATTGTGATTCCCTCTTGGCCCTTGTATTTATCAAATTCTCAGTTTACAATGTAATCAATTATCCGATTATCAATCTTGTTAGCTACAGGTTCTAATGTCAGGTTTACAAAACTTGTATTTTCTGATAGAGAGAAGCAGTTGAAGCACTTATCCAAGAACTTCCTAAGTTCAGTCTGAAGGCTGTTCCTACTGATTGCAGTGAATGCCTAATCTGCCTGGAAGAGTTCCATGTCGGCAATGAGGTAAAAATTTCTCTTACTCTACTATAAAGTTCCTGCTAGGCCCCTGTGATTAGAATTATATTTATGTACTGTTATCTGCAAGTCTTAACCCAATATAGCTAAGCACTTGTGATAAAATAGGAAAATCTCTATAATTAGAAAACATGATAAAATTGGCTTTTTTTCAGGTTCGTGGCCTGCCTTGTGCACACAACTTTCACATGGAATGCATCGACCAGTGGCTTAGGTTAAATGTGAAATGCCCTCGGTGCCGGTGCTCAGTCTTCCCAAACCTTGACCTCAGTGCCTTGTCCAACCTCCGTCCAGATTCAGAGCGTTTGACATCAGTCCGTCCTGTGGAGACTGTGGAGAACGGGGGCGTACCGGTGGGGTCCACCACCGGTGAAGTCAGCATAGGAATCGTAGAACATCCATCATCCCAGCTCAATCATGTGGCTACTGGTAATTCCTCCACACCTCCTTGTTAGATGAAAATTTTCATGGATCTTCATCTGCTCTTCTAATTTGAAGGGTTTGGTAGTATAGGTGGATCGCCATTTTCCTCTTTGGGGCCATCTTTTTGTGAGTGAAGAGAGGAGAGAACATTTATTGAATCATGCATTTTGGGATGTAGAACTGCTAACTATGTATATGTAGTATGTACTGATAATTTTTTTGTTTTTTTGCTTGTTCTAGTTGGGGTGGGGTTTCTTCCAGTTCGGTCAAATTAAATTGTATATAGAACTTGTTGAATTTGTATGACATGTGTCATTCTGCTGCTACATTTGATTACTCTGATCCCCTAAGATTTTGCTGTGTAACTTTGTGTTCTGTAGGTTTTTTTTTTAAGTAACCGAGTATGCTTGGATGTTGGAAACTTGGGAGTGTTTTTTTTGTAAATATTTAAGTAATGATGATAATGCTTACTTGCAAGAATTGGATCATCCTAGTACATCCTTCAGGAGGATCCTTAAATTAGTTCATAATCCAGATTAGTTCATACCTGAATTTGAGGAGACAAGTGGCAAGTGAATAATTTGTACGTTTGAAGATGATCCAAGGTCTAATCTTGTTTCGCAAGGTGTCTTGTCTATAATAGATCATATTAGTTACACATTATCCCCGTATATAGTAAGTAGGATAAGACAGGGCTGGAGTATCATTAATGGGTCTAGTTACTGGAGTATGCTGGTTTATGACATGACGGTGCCATATATAGTAGGATAAGAGTACCAATGTACCATTAATTGAATTGTTTGTTTTTATATAACGTGTGGATATGCTAAATTTTTTGAGTGAAATCTATAATTTCGGTGATAACAGCCAAAGATGAACAGGATTAAGGGTCTACGTCTAGGCGGCACTGATAGGTATAACGTAGCATCAATTATATGTGAATATTGGGTTATCATACCTAGTGCTATTAGGTGAGTACTTGAATGTCAAAGCTAATAATAAAAAAACTTCTTAAGTTATTACCTTTTGTACATAATTATAGGAGTATTCTAACCCCTGATTGGGAAGCTTAGAAGCATAATGGTAGTGTGCTTTCCGGCTTTATCATTACAAAAGGGACCAAGCTAACATCTCTTAGAAACCAAGTACAAGATACAATGTAGCTCTCTCATGATTTTGATTTATGACCTTCCATCAAATACCCCTGAAATTGTGCATTTTATAAGTGAACAGGTAAATTATGTCTAATTGTGCATTTTATAAGTGGGTTAGTTGAAGTGCCAATTTAGGCAATGTGATGTAGCGTTTTCATTCAAAATGAGAATGTAAAATCAACTGAACGATCCACATTGAGGTGCGAATCTTCCTAAATTTATTCTTTGTAAGAAGTGTGGTACTTTTAATTTTATATTTCCCTAAAATCTTAATCTAATCAATGATAAATCATTTGAGGCAATGTTTCTTTGTAACTTTGTATTATTTGATGGATTCATGTTAATCAATAATTATAAAACTAAATGAATCCATATCCAAGTTTATCATCACATACCTAGCTAATTGACGGAGCCTCGTACTACTATATTCACCGTATTATATTCATTGATAGTCATCATTAAGTTTGACGAAAAAGATACTAGTAGTTAATTAAGACATCATAATGAAAGTTGATTAACAAAATCACAAAAGAGGTAGCAATAATTGACATTTCACCTTTTGTTTCTCCCATCTGATTTGTTAAACTATGTCATAATTCGTAACTCACCGAATGTATAAAGAAAGATACAACCATTTTATAACCAACCGAGTTATAAAATGTTTTTATTATTATTAATGATTGACAGATAATTTGTATGTCACATTGATTAGAATCTACACACCTAACTCTTTTAAAACAACTATTGTCAAAAAAAAAAAAAAAAAAATTAGCTTCTGTCGGTGCACCCATTTTTTTTTGTAACAAACATAATACTGCTAGTTATGACTTAGGAGTTAGGACTGAAGAATTACTTTCTGGTAAAAATATGAATAAAAAGCAGACAATTGTAATATACTGTACAAAATTTATTCTTTTTTTTTCTGTAATTATACATTAAAAAATTATAGGTGCAAATAATTACATTTGTGAAAGAAAAAAATTAAGCCAAAAAGTATTCACAGTACTCTACGTTTATGGGCACATTGACAACAAAATTAAGTCAAATCAAAATACTTATATAACTGTAAGCAGAAGAGTTTTTTTTTTTCTAAGATTAACAAAAAACTCTAAAATCTTATCTTGCAAAATGTAACCCAAAGTTTTCATCGAACTAATTCATTTTAACCAAATCTGTTAAATTTATACGGAGTATTATAATATGGCATAATCATGAATATAAAATTTTCTTTTTTCCTGCATAATTTAAAACATTCTTATTAGCATACAATTGCTGCTATTAAAATTTCTTAAAATCCAATACAATGTTGTTGTCAATTAAGGTTTGCAGGAGATAGGTTATAAAAGTGTTTTTAATTGATTGAAATAATTAAAACAACACCCGCCATAGGTTAAAAAACGGTTTTCAATTGATCATAAAAATTAGTGAAAAGGACAAATAATTCCCATTGCGATTAGCTACAAACCGACGCCCAACTATTTCTCTGGCACTAGCCTACACTTTTCCCCTTTTACCCTTCCATCTCCAAAAATTCCTCTTCCTGCTGTCCTCTTTTTTCATTTCTTTCTTAGAAGAATTTTTTTCCCATTTTTAGGTTTTTAAACTCTTTCTACGACGAAGTTTATATATACTCCGTATTGTTTTCTTTTCTTTTCCTTCCATCCCTCTTAAAATCCCATTCCATTGTCACTCTCAAGACTCCCATTCTCTCTGTGCAGAAAAAAAACTCATTTATTCAACTCCCATGGTGGATTTGCATCTGTAAAAGGTCTGTATAACTTTTCCTCCTTTTTATTCTTCAGTTGTCTTACTCTTCTGCATTCCTTCTTATTTTGCCCCTTAGTCCTCAATTTTTGTTTTTGCTTCTTCACTTTCTCTGAAGATTACTCTTTGGTATTCTTGACTTTGCACTAGTTTGAAAGGAAATTCTTTTTGCTTTCTGTGTATTTATGTGGAGCACAGACTAACAGAGTGAGATCTGTGGTAGTTTTTCACTTTCTGGATGAAAATTTGTACGGTCTATAAACTAGTTTCAGAGAGGTAAAAAAAAAAGAATTAATTTTTTTTTGATAGTTCTCTGTGGAGAATAGAGATCTGCGTTACAGAGCAGTTAATGAAATGGGTCTTGTCATTCTTCACCGAATTCCTGGTTTTGTCGTTTCACATTTTCAATTTCATCCGTTACTAATTTGACTGGATCTGTTGTGGATAGGAACAATTCACAACTAACTGCTGCAAATTAGCGGTTTTTTCTTTGTATTTACTGCTGACATTCTGCTTTGAAACTAAATTTACCTTCTTTTTTCATAAACTTGTGTTGCAGATAGTTGAATACTGTTTTGTCGTCATCAAATCTGAGTGGTATGAACACTGTAGCTGTAAATATGCCTGGTGTGGCTTCTGATTCAGTGATGAATGGCGATGGATTCGCAACTGTAACAGCAAATGGCACTCCTGTAAAGGAGAATCATCCTGTTCAAATCAATGTGTCTCCCAAATCAACTTTGAGCCCTAGAAGCCCTGGAAGTGTTCAAGAGGAAGGCCATGGTGCTGATGGAGTTATTGACACCTCCATTGAACAGCTCTATGATAATGTCTGTGATATGCAGAGTTCAGATCAGTCTCCCTCTAGGCCTAGCTATCTCTCCGATGGAGACGAGTCCCGGATCGATTCCGAGCTACGTCACCTTGTGGGCGGAGAAATGAAAGAGGTGGAGATTATGGAGGAAGAGGTTGCAGAGATCCAAGATGATGAGATTGATCATGATTCTGATTTAAAGAAGGAGAATGACTCAATGGAGAAGTCTGATAAGACAAGATCTCCTCCTAAACAAGAGAGTTCTGATTTGGTTAATAAGCAAGTTAGTAATAGGAATGTGAAGACAGCGAAGAAACAAAGGAATTTCCCATTGGCTGGTCCTGATTCTGCTTTGGATAACCCAGATCTTGGCCCGTTTTTACTCAAGCAAGCGCGGGATTTGATATCATCGGGCGATAATCTTCGTAAGGCACTTGATTTTGCAATTAGGGCAGCGAAATCGTTTGAGATTTGTGCAAATGGGAAACCGAGTTTGGATATGGTCATGTCTTTACATGTCACTGCAGCTATATATTGTAGTTTAGGTCAATATGGTGAGGCGATTCCGATTCTGGTTCAGTCGATTGACATCCCGGCTCTTGAGGAAGGACAAGACCATGCTCTTGCAAAATTTGCAGGTCATATGCAGTTAGGCGACACTTATGCGATTCTTGGCAAACTTGAGGATTCGATCTCTTGCTATACAAAGGGGTTAGAAGTTCAGATACAAGTGTTGGGTGAAAATGATCCTAGAGTTGGGGAGACTTGTAGGTATTTAGCTGAGGCTCATGTTCAAGCAATGCAGTTTGATGATGCAGCTAAGCTTTGTGATATGGCTCTTGATATTCACAGGGAGAACGGGTCACCTGGCTCATTAGAAGAGGCGGCTGATAGAAGATTGATGGGTATGATTTGTGAGTCAAAAGGTGATCATGAAGGTGCACTTGAACATCTTGTGTTAGCGAGTATGTCCATGGCTGCAAATGGACAAGAAGGAGATGTTGCTTCTGTTGATTGTAGTATTGGCGATACGTATCTGTCTTTGGCCCGATACGATGAGGCTATTTTCTCTTATCAGAAAGCGCTCACTGCTTTTAAATCCACTAAAGGAGAAAATCACCCTGCAGTCGCTTTAGTGTTTGTTCGTCTTGCAGATTTGTCGAATAAGACGGGAAAGATAAGAGATTGCAAGTCATATTGTGAAAATGCACTCAGAATCTATAACAAGCCAATACCCGGAATCCCATCTGAGGAGATTGCCAGTGGGTTCATCGACGTTTCTGCAATATACGAGTCGTTGAGCGAGCTTGATCAGGCAATTAAGCTTCTCCAAAAGGCGCTTAAGATATACAACGATGCTCCGGGTCAACAGAATACGGTTGCTGGGATTGAAGCACAGATGGGTGTCATGTATTATATGCTTGGAAATTACAGTGAGTCGTACAATTCACTTAAAAACGCCATCTCAAAGCTACGTTCAAGTGGGGAAAAGAAATCTGCTTTCTTCGGGATAGCGCTTAATCAAATGGGGCTAGCTTGTGTTCAGCGGTACGCCATCAATGAAGCTGCAGAGCTTTTTGAAGAAGCAAGAACAATTTTGGAACGAGAGTGTGGACCGTATCACCCTGATACTCTTGGTGTTTACAGCAATCTTGCTGGCACATATGATGCAGTCGGAAGGTATAATGCTAATGCCAAATCATCTTTCTTTTTTTGTTTAAGCTTGTTTATTCCATTTTCATACAAAGATTTTAGCAGTTTTATGCATCATATTAAATCAAATGCTACATTCTGAATTTCAATACCCGGTAATGCATTAAGTTCTTTATACTGCGTGACATCCAAACAAACCCTTAGTCAAAATCTCCCGAATTCTTGGTTTGCCAGGTTGGATGAAGCAATAGAAATCCTAGAGTATGTTGTAGGAATGAGAGAGGATAAGCTGGGAACAGCGAATCCGGATGTGGATGACGAGAAGAGAAGATTGGCTGAGTTGTTAAAAGAAGCAGGCAGAGTCCGGAGCAGAAAAGCAAGGTCACTAGAAAACCTTATGGATATGAACACACAGACCACTACAAAGAAAGGCGGTGTCAAGGTTTGAACTAAAGATTTGTCATACGGTAAATCTATGTATTTATTCATATCCTTTTATCATATAGTATGAAGCTATATTCTGAAGAGAGCATAAGAGAGTACCAGAGAAGGTGATTTGGCATTGTTAATCAGATTCTTATCATACTGCATGACAGAAATAAGTTGTATTGATTCAGTTTGATGTGTCCTTGATGTAATATGGTGTATAAACAGTCTTATTTTGTATTTCATTGCTCAAGTCTTACACAAAGTGCCAAAGTAACAATTTGTAAGTAACTATCATGATTTGCATATCAGATTATGTGTCATGGAACTGTCCATCTGTGATCTCCTCTTATCTTTATTTTTTTGCTAGCTCAAGATTTTGGGGTAGAATCTGAAGTTTGAATTCACCTTGAAGCTTCTCAGTTTTCAAGCTCTAAACATGTGATTACACATCACATGTAAAATGTGACATGTAGGAAATTTAATGGTCCTGCATTCACTACAAATTCCAAAAGAGAAGAAACTGGATTTCTTAATGAGATTTGGACTATTCACATGTTACAGCCTTAGATGCCAAAAATAGATGTGGATATGGGATTCAGCTGGTTTGATTTGGATAATGAATTTTATGAATTACAAGTTGCATACAACCTGTATTGTTGGTGTTGGGTAGTGGTGACAGAGGTTAGACAGCCCTTTTCCCAACTAGATGAGAAGTTGATTGTTCTTTATTCTACCATTGTCTGTGGAGGGAATATATATTGACTAGCTTAATCATTGCACCCACAAAAGCCACACCCATCTTCCCAATAGTTAGATCTATACAAGAATCAAGATCTAATAATTTTTCAAATTAGATTTTGAAGTCCCCACGCGTAATTTTTTTAGTAGATAAATAATGAAATTTGTACTATTTTTTCTTTTTACACTTTAAGATGTTTTACCCCTTTATAAAATTTACATTTATATATTTTTTTTAATAAAAGCATTCCAAGTATATTAACCAAAAGCTAAATCCTCCAACAACCCAGTATAGAAATCACTTGGGAAATAAAAATTAAACAATTAGACAATGGGAGACGCCAGTAGCCACCAACTGAGCCAATGTGCAGCCCGGTTGGCGCTCCGTCGCACAAACTCCCAAGAACACATCTCAAAATCATAACTAGAATTAATAATGATAGCCACCAAGTCACCTAAAATTGTCCGAGGGAGAGAACCTTATTTGCACTTGTTGATTAGAGCTTGACAATCAGTTTCCACCCGAACATGTTCCAGCTGCATATCTCGAGCCAACTGCAGACCCCATAACACAGCCTCCCCTTTCACAATTTCAATGCTTGAGCCACGTTGAATCCTTCTAGCGCCTACAAAGACCACTTTCCCCAAAATATTACGACCAACAACAACAATCCCACAGTCATGGCCGTTGACCAACACATCGCAGTTAATTGTAACCCAACCACTGATAGGTTTCTTCCATTCCGCTGCATCAGACTCACCATTCCTCGTGTTGTCAAGCTTTAGCTAGGCTCTTCTATGCTCTTCCAACCCACGTAAACTTGCATCAATGAGAAATTCTACCTCCAAGCACATCCCATCAAAAATATGTCGGTTTCGAGCCTTCCATAATTCCCATAACAACATCATCCACACCCTTTGAGATTCTACATCATGGTACGACCGCACTCTATCAGCCCAATCCAACAAAGTTGAAGATCCCCGTCTGATAGCATGCATTTAGGTGTTAGTTTTAGGGCATATTTATGTTTAAATCTTAGGTAGTTGCATGCATTTTGCTTAGTTTTTGTAGTTTTTGTATTTCGGTGTCTACTCTTGTTTTTTTTCATGTTTTTAGGATGTTTTGAGGAGTAAGGATTGGTTAAGTTGAAGGATACAAGATTGGAGATATTCAAGTGTCTTTTCCAAGGATATTCAAGCCATTTCTGATGATCATTAATGCCCAAGAGGTTGTGGAAAAGAATGCTTAAATCCGGGCCATCCATTGAAGTTGTTATTTCGACACCACTTTCTTGTGACGCTTAGTTCGGGAGCTACGGTTATCGGATGAAGCTGAATTTGGTATCATTGGAAAGATAACTCGAAGAGCTACAATTCATGTTTTTATTGCGAGTTCAAATTCCAACTCTAATAGGGTCAAAATAGCATCCGAAAGTACCGTCAGAATGCTGTCAGAGACAGGCCGCGATCGCGGCTAGGTTTGGTGGCGATCGCGGCCTAGCTGGATCGGACGCGCGATTGGATTTCTCCGCTTAGTTTAATATTTTATATTTTATATCTTTTTAATTTCGACTTGTTCGAGACTATTTTAGGTTTACCTTTTAGACTTTATTGGTATTCTCTCTTAGACCTAATTTCAGACTTTAGTTTTTCTCTCTTATGGAGAACTAAATTCCCTAAATTCTATTCGAGTTGAAGCTTTTCAGACTCAAGTTGTTATGAGATTCGTCTATTCAGGTTTTTTCTACATGTTATTTCAACTGTCTTGTGCGTAATTATTATTGATTGTATTGATTCTTTCAGGCCTAGCTAACTTGTTGGAATTAATATTATCTATTGCTAGATCTAGGTTTTCTCGTAGCAAAGCCTGATCTTTGTAGCAACTCAAATGATTTAGGACTCGTTGGACTAAAACAATTGAGAAGAAATTTGAATGCATGTTGATTGTTTGACTCGTTGGAATTCAATTGCATGTATCTTGTTTATCCTTGTTCTTAATGCTAATATCCTTATTATTTATGATCGTTTCATGAATTGTTTGGATGTTAAGTTGCATGTCTCGTTGCCATGTTATAATTCTGATCAGGATAGGAATAGCCAAAAGAAATAACTTGTTTGAATTAGGATCAATAACTTGAGAAAGAAAAGTGGATACTTGAATAGGATTGCTTTTCCCTAATTGATAAAAATCCAAACTTTTGCATTATTTGATTGTTTGCTTTGTTTGTTTCAATTCTTTGTTTCTAGTTTTAATTCCAAAATCCCCCCTTTGTTACCTCTTTGAGTTGATAATAATAAAACTTAGGATACAAGTGTCTCTTGGGTTCGACCTCGACTTACTGAATATACTAGTCTTGTAACTAGGGAATTATTTTTGATTTGGCATCAACGATTTCTAGCCAGTCACCGTCCCACGACAGCAAGTTCCGGGAACATCTTGCATACACACTTTGGTAGAGTGCAGTCTCGTAAGCTATGCAAGGTACTCTCAACCGCCCAACAGATCTCACATAAACTGTTCTCCATAATTTTCCTCTTAAAAAGATTTGACTTACAAGGGAGAATTTCCTTGCAAGCTCTTCACATGAAATCACGGGTGTAGGGAAGAGCAACCACTTCCACATGCATTCCAAAGAAAGACTATTCGAGGAGTCTCCCATATTCGATTTCATATTCCTTCTTTCCACACTCATATGATAAGCCCTTTTAACTGAAAAATTCTCATCTTTAGTGAAAAACTACTACAACCGGTCTTGATTTGAATTCGGAAGAAGGTGAATATTCAGTGCAATTTTTGTATCATCCTCACGTAAGCATCATCCGGAAGAAGGTGAATATTCAGTACAACTCTTAGGGTCGGATCCCCTCCTCTTAAGTTACCTATCATCCTAAAATAAAGTGGATTTGGGATCCATTTATCTTTCCAAGCATTAATTGATGTCCCGTTACCGACTTTCCAAACCAACTCGTCCTTTAAATAGATTTTGCTTTATGAATACTTCTCCAAGTATAACTAGGTGAAAACCCCAAAGAAGATTGCAAAAAGGAAGTAATAGGGTAATACCTTGCCTTCAAAAACTTTGCAACGAGAGAGTCGAGGTCAATTATTAGTCGCCACCCTTGACGCGCCAACATGGCCAAATTAATCTTCCAACTGCCTGAACCCCAACCCGTCGTGGTTTTTTGGTTGGCTCATTATCTCCAAACTCATCCAATGCAAACCACCTTTGTCTGTCTTTGAACCCCACAAGAACCCACATATGAGTTGTTGGATCTCCTGGCACAATCCTATCAGAAGCTGGAAGCAAGCCATAGTATAAGTTGGTATAGACTGCAAAACCGACTTTACTAGAAGATAGAGACTGCGTCTTCAAACTCTTAATTTTCCTCCACATCTTTTCCTTAACCTGCTCAAAAATAACCTTCTTAGACCTTCCGATCATAGTGGGCAGACCAAGGTAATTTTCTTTCTTTTCAACTTCTTTACTTTCGAGGATGCCTTGAATTACATGTCTCAAACTCTGATGACACCACACCGTCATCTATGTCCGCACAACAAGAGGAGGAGGCTATGAGTGTTCGCTCAGATGGGCATATATCACCCGTTCTCGGGCTTAGGCCATTGTTCGGGCTACTACTTCAGTTAGTTTGAGAGCTCAACTACAATTCACTCAACATGTCGAGCCACACATCGCCATATGCTCGGTAGTGACTTTATGTGACGGATCATCACTGGCCTAGCCGAGCCTTAATCGGTGCCTATGTATTTATTTATTTTATTGCATAACTTAGACATTATTTATATTATTGTTATGTTTTGTTTATTAGTGCACGTTTGTCTCGGTTTGCATATCGAGACTAGTCCTTGTTTTCATTAAGGAGAGCTTTCTCTATAAAAGCCTCCTTACCCTTCTATAAACTTACTTTTGGATTATTGGAAATTGAGATTACTCTTGCCCTAGTCCCTTACTCTCTCTTTTCCACGCCTCTCTTGCTCTCTTTTCTTGCATTTCTATGTACAACACAACACACAACTTTGTTTTTCGGATCTTGTTTTGAACACCGGATTCACTCGAACACTAGGACTGACTAACACCGGATCCATTGTGCCATCATCTCGACAACTCTCGCACACTCGATTCGGTCCAACGCCGGATCTGGTGTGGCCACGCTTCGGCACCACCGTGCCAACGCTCGGATCTACTAATGTCATTGGCACGCTCTTGGCACCACCTAACGTGTCAGAACTTGGATCTTGATGTGCCGCCTGACACTCTTGCTTGCTGCAGCAGATGCTTAACCGACGCACCTAGGGCCTCATTCGACACTTGTTGGCTTGGATCTCGTGAAAGACATGCAAGCTGACCCTTCAGAGTCATCAATTGGTATCAAGAGCCACTTGTAAGTCATCTTTAAACTCTCGTAGATCCATGTTAATTTATGCAAAAACTGACGTCACGTTCATTGTTTGAGTATTCCGACCTTGAATCCTTGTCCTTGTCCTCGTAAGCAAGTCTTACAAAGGCATACTTGCTTGAAATTTTTTCCCTTCCCCTAGCATGATGAGATGTGATGTGAATGTGATTGATATGTGCATGTTAATTGATTAAAAATGCCATATTTCACTTGTTCAAATTCAAAGTTGCTATTGCCTTGTTCTTCATGATGGTGGCCGATTATGGTTGATAATCTAGCTAAAATTACTTGCTGTTTTACGGTTGTTGATTCCGTCGCTTGACTCGGATCCCTGACGGTTTGTGTGTTGAACAACCGTGCTTGCGAGAGGGACCAGGTCACGGTTCAAGTCGTCTCCCGCAAGGCCGCTTGCTCGGTTCATGCCAAGGTTTGATCTTCGGAACGAATATCGGAATTTGTTTGATCAACACGTTCTAAGGTTCGATACTCCGATCGAATCTCAGAGTTTGTGTGATCACCCTCTATTCTACAGTCGCGGGATGTGGGTATGTGCTCGCGGGTCTTTGGTCCGCTGTCGCAGACCTGCTCGTTGAGGGCACCACGCTCGATTTCGCTTTGTGCGTTTGCCCCCAAGGTCACAAAAAATCACTTCTTGATCTTCTAGGATTGATTCCAACACCATTATTGCATAGATCGAGTACTCGTTTCCCACAGACGGCGCCAATTGTTAGTGCACAAATATTCGCCTTTAATGCACTAGTTGATTATTCCCTTCTTCACCTTCCATTCCAATTTCCTCTTTAACCTAGAAACTGCAAAACAATGGACAAAGGGGGTGGGGACCCCCTAATTCACCTCTGATGCCTAAGTCCGACGAGCAATTGTCGATTGAACATCGAGGTAAAGGATAAGACTTGCGTGCGAGCTCAGTGAATATGAGGTGCTCTTCATACATGCATTTATAATGAAGGAGAGAGGAGGGGGCCAAAAATCAAACCCCTAGGGTCGGCCAATGGTGCCTTGTCACCCAAGCAAGCGATATCTTACTCCACACTCCACGCGAAAATTCTATCTTTAGACTATGATAGAATCTTCCATCATAACGAATAAATGTCATATTTAATTTTATATTAAAATACTTAATGATAGAAAAAACATAATAAATAAAATAGCTTTATGGCGAAAGATAGCGAAAATAATTATGTCGATTAATTTTACCCGCTCCCACCACCTAAATTTCATTCATCAACCCTTATATATATAGAATCACGCTCTTGTGAAATGCCTTCTTAGAGTAAATCATGTGGTTATATTTAAACCGTCTGATTTGAAAGAATAAATTGTCAGGATTTAATTTAAAATGGGTGCAAATAAATTGTATGGGTGTGATGCACCTGATTAAAGAGAATCCCGCTAGAATTATTTTCGTAATTTCTGATTTGGTTCAAATCTCTTAATTATAGGGGAAAAACCACACTTTCCATTTGAAACATGTTCTCTCTCCTGCACAAACCATATTTTGTGCAAATCACTTGATTTTTGGTTGAATAATTATTATTCTCTTAATAAGATCTCTCTCTCTCTCTCTCTCTTCTATTCTAGTTACAAATCTCTCTCGATTACAATTTCTCTCCCATGGTGGCGATTTTGAAAGATTTGAAGAACTCCGATGAATTTGTTTTTCATATATAGAATTGCGATGGATTTTAGAGGCGTCAACTCTGGTGGATGAAGAGGAGGAAGAAGTGAACGAGAGCAATTACACATCGGAGGATGAAGGAGACGAAGATTATAGAAGAGGTGGCCTATTAGGTATTATTGTTGTGTTTAGATTGTTCATCTATCATGAAAAATTGGAATCGAAATCATAGATATTGATACTTGAATTTACTAGGGCTGGGACTTTGGACCCGAAAAACTGAAGAACCGAACCAAACCGAACGATTCGGGTCGGTTTGTGAAAATAAATGTGGTAAAAAAATCGGTTCGGTTATTTAAAATAATTCGGGTTCGGTTCTCGGGTTTAAAAAAATAATAAAACCTGAATACCCGTAGATCCCAATTCCCCAACCCTAAAATTTTAATTAGTTGTACTGTGGTAGTGCGAGTTTCGACTTTCACTTTCGAGACGCCGAGCCTTAGCCGTCGTTCCCGTCGAAACTAGAAGGTGTTCCCGTCGTTCCCGAGCCCTAGCCATTGCCATTTGCAGAACCCTCACCGGCCGCCTACGAGTCGTCGGCTGCCTGCGAGTCGCCGGCCGCCTACGAGTTCCTGAGCCCTAGCAGTCGCCGGTCACGCCGTTCGTCTCGTTGTTTACAAGGTGACCTCAGTTTTTGGATTATAACAGCCGCCAATTGCTATTGAAGATAGGATCTTCAATTTTGCACAAACTCAGCCGTGTTCTTCAATTTTTGCTATTTTGCAAAATTGAAGATAAACTGAGGTCGCCAATTGTTTGTTGACTTGTTCTTCAATTTTGCTATTGAAGATAAACCTCAGATGAATTACTGAATTAGTTTGTGATAATCGTAATATGCTAATTGAGCTATGGTGTGTTGGTTGTGTTATTAGTAGGTTTGAATTGGCTCTGTTTTTACTTTTTAGCTTACTGAATTTTAGTTTCCCCTTCTCTTTTTTTTTTACTTGGAAATGGTTTTCTTGATTATTTCAATTCTTTGACAATTTGTTTAACTTGGATATTTGAGGAGTAAATCTTGCTTTCAAAATTAAAGTGAACTGAACAAGTGAACATCACTAATTAATTGACGTTGAAGTGATTTATGTACACGCTTGAATATGCTACCTAGCTTGGATCGGAAACTAATAATGATATGTAGATTTGTGAAAGTTGAAGTGATTTGTTTAACTGAACCTCATATTTAATCTTGCTTTGATTAGTGGTTTTACTGTTTCAGAAATTTCCTAATGGATGCTTCAACACAACCAGAGGGCGATGTTGAACTCAATGAAGTGTTTGGTTCCGATTCAACCGAACCGAATTTAGGAACAGAATAAACCAAATAAAGGAATGTGACTAAGTTCGATTAACCGAATTAACCGAAGAACCGAACCGAATAAAGTTCGGGTACAGTTATTACGGTTCCTGACTAAATTTCGTAGGAACCGAACCGAACTAAAAAAAAATTTACCCTGCGGGTAGGCTGAAAAAACCCAATAACCGAAGTATCCCAACCCTGGAATTTACGTTTTTTTATTAAACAATAGGGTGTTGGATAAATCTGGCTTGTTAAGTACAAATGGAAAGTGTGAGTTGATTTATGGTTGGTATAGAGTTGTGTTAGTTTGAGTTGATTTTGCAATTGCGTTTTTTTATGGGGAGACTATATCGACAAGGTTAAAAACAGATTTTTGACTTTGTTTGGATCGAATTTGCTCATTTAAGATATGCAATTGGTGTGTTCACTGATGTACGTTTTTTGTAATGCATAGATAAGAATGGCGAGGTCTCCCAAGGTCAAGAAAGACAACAAATGCAAGCATGAAAAAGGTATGATTTTTTTACACTAAAGAAGCATTATTGTTCAAATGAATGTATTTTGTTATTCAAGAGAAATAAAATTGTTTTTCAAATCACGTAACATTAGAATTATTCAATTCATTGTAGTGAATTATTCTATTGTTTTTACACAGACTGATGTATAACAATATAGAAGAATTCAAATATTTTTCAGAGTATTAATCATTGTTATTCATAAGTAGTGTAATGATTATTCATAGCATAACTTAATACACAGAATCTTAGCTTTTTCACTATATTAAAGATTGTTTTTCAGAAGCATTGTAATTGTTATTCAATAGTATAAATTATTTATGTCAATAGTCAATACATTCTAATAATACTAGTGAAAACCATTGAATAAATTTAGCTATTCGGGATGAGCAATGTTGTTTTTCAACTACTTTCATTTAGTTATTCATATTGATATTATTGTATCCATATATGAATTGTAATTATATCAAATAAGTTTTGTGTTAGCATTTGTGTTTAAACGAGTTTTCAAATGGAACAGGTGGTAATGATCAACAGTTCACAGTTGGACATTGGAGAAAAGTCAAAGCATACCAAGGTCCAATTTAAAAGACTTCGCATCAGGGAAAACGTTCCAAATGATGATAATGTTGATGTATTTGACCTCGGTCCAAAAAAGAATTGTAATTCATAAGCATTGTAATTGTTATTCATAAGCAGTGTAATGATTATTGATAGCACAACTTAATACAAAGAATCACATATTTTTCACAATATTAAAGATTGTTTTTCATAAGCATTGTAATTGTTATTCAATAGTATACATTATTTATGTCAATACATTCTAATAATACTAGTGAAAACCATTGAATAAGTTTAGTTATTCAGGATGAACGATGTTGTTTTTCAACTACTTTCATTTAGTTATTCATATTGATATTATTTTATCCATATATGAAATGTAATTGTATCAAAGAAGTTTTGTGTTATCACATGTGTTAAACCGAGCTATTCAAACAATCATATTGAGTTATTCAAACATCGATTATAAATATTTTATGATTCTATAATTATTCAAAAAATCAAATTGAGTTATTCAAACCTCGACTATAAATATTATACAATTCTATAATTATTCAAACAATTATATGAGTTTTTCAAGGACCATTATCTTACTTATTCAAAAACATAAAAATACTTATTCAACAAACAATAGCAATTGTGCAGTAGACACTTCCAATATTACGTGATTATTTAAATCTCATATATTTTATATTCTCCTAACAACTTCTTTTTTTCAATTAATTGATTTTATTTTTCTATTTCCTAATTACTCATCCAGTCATCAATCTTCCTAAAATCAGCAACTTCCTTTTTCAATTAATTGATTTAGTTTTTCTATTTCCAAATTACTCACCCCTTTTTCCTAAAAATTAGCACCTTCGTTTCAAATCAACGTGGATATGATTCTCTCCTTCCTTCCCCATTTATCCTATTATGCTCCCTAATTAATAGTGCTCTAGTGAATCACCATCTTAGAGTAAATCATGTGGTTAAATTATAACCATCAGATTTGGATAAATGGAGGGTGAGGATTGAATAAAAATAGGGTGTAAACATGTGTGGTGGGGGTGATACACCAGATCGAATTTTAAGGGAAATTAAATTAAATAGAGATTTTCAATATGATTCAGTTTCCTAAAATTGTGCTATCCCGTTTTTAATCTCCTCAAATATTCAACGCTCTCTCCTCTATCCATTTACAATTCTTTTCTCGTTCTCTCTCTATAGGTTACGATTGGGAAATCGTTGAAGACGCCGGTGAAAACCATAACAACCATCATCGACTTTCACTAAATTGGTAAGTGAACATTCAAATACGAGTAGATTTATCGAAAAAATGAATCAATTCTAGCAGAAATTTGCGGTATTAGGTTAAGAATGAAGAAAGTAGAAGTTAGGTTTTAGTAGGCGATAGAATTGCTTTTGCATTTGGGTTTTTTGTTGGGTAGATTATATTGAATAGGTTAAATCAGATTTTCACTTTGTTTGGCCAGAAATTGAACATATTTAAGATATGCAATCCCCCGAAACGTGTGGCATGTTTTTCATATATTCATTCTTTGTTTTTCATATATATGTACTTTCTTTTTCGTATATACGTATTTTGTATTTCGTATGGATGACATGAGATAATGATCAATATTATTCACAATAAATACTATGGTTTTTCAGTAGTAAAGATTAATTAGATAAGCATATGAAACGAGTGTTTTTCAATATGGATAGTATGGTTTTGCAACATTGATATGTGTATGACAGTTTTGCAATTGTTTTTCAAGTCTTACAATATACTTTTTTCTCTTTAAATGGTATGGTTTTGCAACACCGATATCATTTGTGTTTAACCGAGTTTTCAAATGGAACAGGTGGTAAAGATCAACAGTTGGACATTGGAGAAAAGTCAAAGCGTACCAAGGTCCTATTGAAAAGACTTCGCACCAGGGAACATCTTCGAAATGATGATAATGTTGATGTATTTGACCTCGATCAAAAAAAATTGTAATTCATAAGCATTGTAATTGTTATTTCAAAAGCAGTGTAATGATTATTGATAGCATAAAATACAAAGAATCACATATTTTTCATAATGTTAAAGATTGTTTTTCAGAAGCATTGTAATTGTTATTCAATAGTATACATTATTTATGTCAATACATTCTAATAAAACTAGGGAAATCCATTGAATAAGTTTAGTTATCCAGGATGAACAATGTTGTTTTTCAACTACTTTTATTTAGTTATTCATGGTAAGACGAATACTTATTCAACCTAAATAATGCAAACGTTAAAACATGTTCAATTCTACAATTATTCAAACAATTATATTGAGTTATTCAAACCTCGATTATAAATATTTTATGATTCTATAATTATTCAAACAATCAAACTGAGTTATTCAAACAATCAAACTGAGTTATTCAAACATCGGATATAAATATTATACGATTTTGTAATTATTCAAACAATCATATTGAGTTTTTCAAACATCGACTAATAGATATTCAATGATTATGCAGAGTTTTTTTATTTGTAAATTCGTTTATTTAATTTTTCTATCATTTGATTATTTAATTTTTCTACCATTCTTATCAATCCCTAAAATTATACAACTGCCATATATATAAAAATCGTGGGGCTTACAAGATTTTCTAAGATTCTGATCTTAATTTTTCAAACTATTTATTATTCTTTCCCCCTGAATTTAAGCAACCTTCCTTTTTAAATTACACGTGAAAATCATCATGTACATTCCCCCTATTTTTCTACTTCTCACCCTTTAATATTAACCTTTGATTTGGGTTAATCCAACGCACAATATGTAACCACACATTGCACTATAAAATGTATTGCATGTACCGGAGCGCTCCCATATATATATATATATATATATATATATATATATATATATATATATATATATATATATATATATATATCAATATATGTGTATGTATATCACACTTTTCTCATAGAAGATGTGCGTATCTTAGTGACATACTCTTATACAACAATGTGTCACGTGGAAACATAATTTATTAATATATTATACATGCATGAGATGGATAACAACAAGCATTCATATGCAATCGGACATCACACTTTACTTAGTCTAATACAATACGTACTATTTTACATCATTATGGAACAATTAATAAGTAATTGTCCACCTCTACGCACAAAGTTGTGGAGTATACTCCACAACTTTGTTATAATTAACCAAAGCACCCGTGCATTATTTGCTCAAAATAAAAAGCACCCACCTGTGCATTATTTTTTTTAATCTTGAACATTGTCCGTAAGAAGAGTTGAAATGGAACTTTCATGATACTACCATAAAGTCTTAACCGTTTGATTAGATGCCCGAAAATTTACCCGTGCATAATTATGAATCCTTATTATACAAGGAGTACGTAGTACAGTATATGGAAGACTAAGCCCTTGGTGGGCCGATTGACGGTGGGCCCGGGATGACAAGTGGGCGGTCAGAATGTCCTTTGGGCCACACCAGAAATTGTCCGTCCACGAAGTCATAGTAGCCCCCTAGTAACATCAATTTCTTATCCTCCACCCCTTGTTTCACGTAAGGGTAGCTCACCAGATTCTTCAGCGAAAAGTTCACTGCTTCCTGCATCCCACAATAACACACAACACACTAAGTTCAGTACTCACACCTTTTAACGTTAAACGTACATACTTCAACGTTTAACTTGTATTGTCAAAGACTAAAAGCAGTATACATGTAAACCCAATAAAATAAGTAGTAAAAATAACACACCAAATGATATTTCAACGCCTCGTCACAAGTGTAACTAGATCAGGCCAATTGACAAAATAATCAAAACTCCTAAACATGACTGTTGGTGTACAAAATCTCGCCTTCAATTCGTATTAAATACACCAATTAAGAACTCCACCTCTTCAGCTCCTCTTCAATCTCTTGACCTAGTAAACCTGCAAAACAATGGACGGGGACCCCCTAATCCACCTCCGTTGCCTAAGTCAGAAGAGCAATTGTCGTTTGAGCGACGAGGTACAACAAGAGAGCGGTGAAACCCTAAACAGTCGAGCTAAACGAATATTAGCCTGCCTAGGATTTCTGAATATGCCGATGTGCACATGTGTCTCTCCCTACATGCCTAGGGCATGTATTTATAGCGGAAGAGGGAGAGACAGGGGGGCCGAAAATTATATCTGTAAGGCCGAAAATATTATCCTCTTTGGGCTGACCAACTGCCTTAAAGCCCAAGTAAGAAATATATAGTTATATATAGATAGATATGGTTGTTTTTATTTCAAAGATATATATATGATCACATGTAAATATTTTTTCTTATCTTTTTTTTTAATCTATCTCTTACAATTATAATAAATATAATGTTCTTTTTATCTATTTTGGTCAAAACTACTAAAATTATTTTATCTTTATGTTTATTTGTGGATAAATTTTCGCAAATATTATTTTATCTTTGTGTTTAGTTGGAGACAACTTTTTTTACATAATTAACTATTTAAAATTATTATTTTAATAAATGGGTGATGTGACGCAACGTGGTGGCAGAAATTGCTCCGGCTTTAGTTATTAGTAATAGATATTAGGTAAAAATTATTTTAATATTTTTAAAAAAAAATTAAATTACCAAATAATGATGAAATTTACCAATATTAGTATTTATTTTTGGCCGACAATATTAGTATTTTTAATATTGACACACATTAGAAAATTGGTAAATTAATTAACCTTGTCAAAATCGAATGGAGGGACCAAGTTTGCAATATTGCGAGCCATAAAGGCTTGTCCCGGGAGGAAGTTGAGGATGAACGTAGGGCTAACTCGAGAATCCGAGCACGCGAATACCAGAAACTGCCAAATTTAATAATTAATTTTATACCATTTTAAATACAAAGTACGTATGAATAAGGTAACGCTAATTATATACTAGTACTGTATAAAAACTATATATTACGTACATGAGGTGTTTGGTCATGCTTAAGCGGCTCATAAAACCAAGGATATTGCCTGCATTAGTCATGCATTAGTCTTAAGCATTTACTAATATGAATGAAATTAAATTGAATAATTGAGGAACTATTGGTAAACTGATTGATTCTGAAGCTCATGAAGCCCTTCTGAATCTTGTCGATAGGATCAATTGGCGGCTTAGATCCATCGGCATCCTGGAGTTCTTGGATCAATTTCTGAATCTTGTCTACGGCGACTTCATTTAGTTCATTCTTCTCACTTTAAGAAATTCAGACAAACATCAATAATTTTAGTTGTACGTAAAATTTGTATGTATATAATTCAAACAATCATGTTACAACAAAAATTAATATATAGAAGCTGTGAAAGTGTGTAACCTGATCAGCTTTCGGAGGCCTTCAATTGCCTTCTCCAATGGATATCCAGCCATTATTAAGAATTTCTTACGAACACATCACATAAAATATAAGTAACGGGACGTAAGGAAACTATACAATGAACAGTGTGTGGAATATTACACATAGTTGTATATATTATGTATGATAAAATTGTTTGTAGCAGATAACTGATTTAGGATAGCATCAGAAGAGCTGGGTGAACTCTAACCTTATTTTTTTCTCAGAAACAGTACAAGTAGGGAAACTGGAGACAGATTGCAGTGAATTTACGTACAAAACAAAGCTGTCTTGCAGTCCTATTTATAACGAGATCGATCCCGGACGGACACTGTAAGTTGAGATAAATCCCCTTAGGGTTGTCATTGTATTACGTATAATATATATATAGGAGTACAGGATTGTGTGTGAGAAGATATCGTAACAAGATATGAGATCTAAACAATACATAAATATTCTCCTATAATATATTTATACTAACATCCCCCCTAAGTCTGTAAGTGAGGTTCCCGAACACACAGGCTGGTCCGGAAGTCTTGAAACAGTGGTAAAGGCAACCCTTTAGTTAGGACATCTGCAAATTGAAGGGCACTTGGTACATGGAGGACTCGAACAGCACCAATAGCTACTTTGTCTCGAACAAAATGTAGATCAATTTCAATGTGTTTAGTCCGTTGATGTTGTACCGGATTGGAGGCCATGTAGCAAGCACTCACGTTATCACAAAATATGATGGTAGCTGCTGTGATTGGTGAGTGTAATTCATGGAGCAAACTTCGAGCCCAACAAGATTCCGCAACGGCATTAGCCACTGCTCTATATTCGGCTTCCGCACTCGATCGCGCTACTGTCGTTTGACGCTTGGACGACCATGAGACAAGTGTTGAACCAAGATACAAGCAGTAGCCGGAGGTGGATTTCCGCGAGTCCGGGCATCCTGCCCAATCGGCATCGGAGTACGCAGTGAGGCAATCGGTTTTGCCTTTAAAGAGCTGCAGCCCCAAGTTCATTGTTCCTTTTATGTACCGAAGTATGCATTTAAGGGCTAGAAGATGTTTTTCTCGGGGATCATGCATGAATAAACAACAGTGCTGTACTGCGTAGCTAATGTCTGGTCTTGTGAATGTCAAGTACTGAAGAGCCCCTGCAAGTGATCGGTAATGGGTCGGATCAGGAATGCGATCGCCGGCGTCTTGTCCTAGTTTAGCTGAGGAGTCAACCGGTGTTTTGTTGGAGTTACAATCAGACATATTTGCTTTGTGAAGAATTTCAGAAGCATATTTCTCCTGACTCAGATGGAGGCCGGATTTGTTGCGTGTTACAGTAATACCCAAAAAATAGTGCAGCTCGCCCAAGTCAGACATGGAGAATTCTTTGCTTAAGGCAGATATGATCTTGGTCATGAAATCAGTAGACGAGGCAGTCAAGACAATATCGTCAACGTACACCAGTAAATGAGCTTCAAGTGTACCTGATTTGTAGATGAACAACGAGGGGTCGGACCTACTGCCATGAAATCCAAGTCGAAGCAAGAAGTTAGCAAAGCGTTGGAACCATGCTCTCGGGGCTTGTTTGAGTCCGTAAAGGGCTTTCCTTAAACGACACACATAATCCGGATACCGGGAATCAATGAAGCCTGGAGGTTGCTGACAATAGACTTCTTCTTTCAAAGTGCCATGAAGGAATGCGTTTTTGACATCAAGTTGATGTATAGGCCATGATTTTGCAAGAGCCAAAGATAGAACAATTCGAACCGTAGCCGGTTTAACTACAGGAGAGAAAGTTTCCTCAAAATCAATGCCCTCCTGTTGAGAATAGCCTCGGGCTACCCATCGAGCCTTGTAACGCGCTAGTTTGCCATCTGAGCCATATTTGTGCCTGAAAAGCCACTTGTCGCTAACCACATTAGCATGTAACGGTTTTGGAACGAGGTCCCATGTCCCGTTTTTAATCAAGGCATTATATTCGTCTTTCATGGATTGTAACCAGTGGGTATTTTTGAGAGCGGATTTGTAAGTTTTGGGTATTGGGGAGACAGAGGAGGTGAGATTGTATATTGGTTTGGGTTTGAAAATACCGGATTTTGAGCGGGTACACATCTGATGTGTATTGGGCTGTGGGTTAGGGTTTTCCGCAACATCTGGTTGTGAAGATTGTGATGACTGCGCTGAATTAGGAGAAGGTGGTGATGATGACTGGTCGTTTGGATTGATATGTGAGGACGGGGGTGAATTTGAGGAAGGATTTGGTAGGTTGAGATCTCTTTGACTTTGACTTTGAAGAAGATTGTGCTGATGTGGTGATGGGCAATCAGTTGAAGGGATATCTTGTGGGGCTGCTGCATTATTTGAATGGGTAGGATTTGGATTTATTTGGATAGAATATTGGGTGGGTAGTTGAGAATTAGATAAGGAAGACGTGGAATAAGGGGTTTTGATGGTAGTTTGTTCCATACTTAATTTTAGGAAATCATAATCATGGTTATCTAAGGATTTAGTTTGGAACGGAAATATTTTCTCGTCAAAAATAACATGATGAGATATTATTATTTTATTAGAATGAAGATCCATACAGCGATAGCCATGGTGATTTTTGGCATATCCTAAGAAGAGACACGGTGTGGAACGGGGGGAAAGTTTGTGTGCCATTGTAGAGGAGAGATTTGGGTAACATAAGCAGCCAAACACTTTTAAATGGGAATATGAAGGGGTCTTTTTGTATAGAACAGAATGAGGAGAATGGAGGTTTAATGTTTTTGTGGGAAGAATATTGATTAGATAAGTGGCGGTATTAAGAGCTTCGACCCAAAATTTAGGAGGTAGGTGGGCTTGAAATAACATTGTTCGAATAACATCATTTATAGTACGGATCATGCGTTCGGATTTTCCATTTTGTTGTGAGGTATGTGGACATGAAAACCGAAACTGTATGCCGTTTTTGAGAAAGAAATTATGGAAAGATGTGTTATCGAACTCGCGACCATGATCGCATTGGAGGCTTTTTATGGGAAGGTTGAATTGAGTTTTAACGAGAGAATGAAAATTAAGAAAAGTGTGGAAGACATCAGATTTATTTTTGAGTGGAAAAGTCCATATAAAATGAGAAAAATTATCAATTAAAACAAGATAATATTTGTAGCCTGATATACTGTAAACCGGTGACGTCCACAAATCGCAATGAATTAATTCAAAGGGAACATGAGATCTTGAATTGGAAGAAACAAAAGGCAATTTAATGTTTTTGCCAAGCTGACATGACTGACAAAGAGGATCAGAGTGATCTCTTTTGCTACAAGAAATAAAATGACTAGAGACTAATTTATTGAAGACTTGAGCACCGGGATGTCCAAGTCGTTGATGCCACACTTTTTGAGAGGACGACAAACTGGCCGTGAGGGCGGAAGAGATGACTGCTTTATTTGATGGATGAAAGGGGTAGAGATCACCATTACTATTGCACCGATGGATCACGTTCTTGGTTTTGATATCCTTCACAGAAAAGCCAGAGGGGTCAAACTCAATAGAACAATTATTGTCTGATGTAAATTTACGAACAGAAATCAAATTTTTGACTAAGTTCGGGGTTACAAGAACATTATTGAGTTTTAAAGGTGGATTGGTGGGAAGAGTGGTATGGCCGAAATTTGTGATTGGGAGATGGGATCCATTGCCCACGATTACACTAGATGAAGAATAAATACCAGGATTAAAAATGGGAGAGAGGTTACCTGCGTTCGAGGTCATGTGAGAAGAGGCCCCGGTGTCCATGTACCATCCGTTGTCAGTAGGAGAGTTGAGATTCATGTTGTTCATGGCGTTGTAAAATGCAGCTTGATCCCACATATTGTTTGCTTGACCCGTAAACATAGAGTTTTGAGGAGTCTGAGGACGAGAACCAAGAATACCGGGCCGCCAGTTTTGCTGCCATAGGGCAAAATATGGTTGTTGTTGCCAACCATTGTGCCATTGCTGATTTTGACCACGACCTCCATTGTTATTGTTTCGACCGCGCCCTCGGCCCCTGCCTCGTCCGCACCCACGTCCACCGCTGGAGGAGGAGTTGTCTTTCGGTGGTTCTGGGGTAGCAGGAGGTTGATCCGGCTTGTCAGCCGACTTGGGTGGCGGGGTCGGGCCGGTGACCGTATTGAGGGCAGTCTCCTTAGACTTGTTGTGAGCTCGCCTAGACTCTTCAAGTAGGAGCATGCTTCGACATTGATGGAAGGTCGGGAATGGCGTTTGTGTGGGAATGATAGCGGCCATGGTAGAGAAATCATCATTAAGGCCAGCGATCGTTTGCAAGACAAGGGTCTCGTCAGAGACGGGATTATCCACATCATTAAGGCCATCAGCATAGGTCTTGAGTTTTTGACAATACTCAGTGACCGAGAGAGAACCCTGAGAAAGATTCCGAAATTGCGCCTCGAGTTGTATGGCTCGACTCTTTTTGTTGTCTCGGAAGATATTTTCAATGGCGGTCCAAATGAGTTGGGTGGAAGCGTTGGGTTTCATGACAATATCGAAAATGTCCATGGATATGGAGCCATAAATCCATGACAAGACGATGTAGTCGAGCATTTGCCAATCCGGATCAACAGGGGGTTGACAACGGAATTATCAACATGGGATTTGAGAGCAAACTTGCCAAGAGTGACAAGAAAGAGTTCACGCCATTTGGCGTAATTGGAAGAGGTGAGATCCAATTGGATAGGAACATGTGTTTTGATAGAGGCGACATGAAGAGCCTGAGAAGAGGCTAAGGTTGTTTGAGTAGTGGTTGTTTGAGTAGTGTTTGGAGGGGTGACGACTGGTGGTGGCGGAGGGATGACGACTGGTGGTGGCGGTGGTGGGTCTTGGTTACCACCAGAGGTGACGCCATTGCCATCAGTCATAGTCGGAGGTTTTAGGAAGAAGAGAGGAGCGTAAAGAACAGGTCAAGGAAAGGAGCCTGATACCATGTAAGTTGAGATAAATCCCCTTAGGGTTGTCATTGTATTACGTATAATATATATAGGAGTACAGGATTGTGTGTGAGAAGATATCATAACAAGATATGAGATCTAAACAATACATAAATATTCTCCTATAATATATTTATACTAACAGACACCCCCACAAAAAAAAATGTTAAATAAAAAATCTGGTTCCGTCCATTGGATATGGATCACTAGGTACGTGTAGAGAAGAAATAAGGTTGGTAATCACGTGGAAATGACAATGATATGTTGCTACCCTAGCTAGAATTACAAATGACTCGACTCGTTGGACCACCTCCATCATTAATTTCTGGCCCCAGGATCAAACCCTACAAGTCACGATAATGGACTCCAAAGAATTACTGTGAAGAAGTAGAAATCTTGCTAGAGCCGGCGATCTCATCTCCTTCCATTATCAATCAGCTACCACACCCCCTCTATCAGTCTCTCCCTTACTACTCACATACGTCATCAGGAAGCTCGAAACCCGTGTTGGACATGCTCTAATGAATACTCCTCTCGTTTGGTCAAGGGAGCAAATCGGTGTTGTCTAGCTCAAGTGAAAAGTGAGCTTACCCCGTCCAACAATACTGAATACTGAAGAAAACGTCTACGGTCTACCAACCATCAAGTGTTAAGCGCAGGCGTGACGTCCATTTTGGCCCAAATGGTTGCATAGGTCCAAAAGCTCAATTGTAAGTTATAGTCCACTCACCCAAACATAGAAAATTACTCTTACACAAATCTCTACACTTATTACAAATACATTGTCATTGAGAAATGTTGAAAAAAAGTATATAAAATCTAGGCTTTCTAGAGAGAGGGCTAATGCCAAAAAGAGTAATCCTAAAAGCTAATTTGCTTAATTGGAATTTAGTAGATCGTTTTTGTCCTTGTTCTTGACAATTAAGCCACCAAACTTGGATGGGTTCGTGTTATTTTGTTTGCTCTCCGTTTGTGCTTAGATTGTTTTACTGGATTCCGGGTCCAAGCTTTTTATAACTCTTGGTTTTCCTTATCCTTTTCTTGCTTTCTGAGAGGCGATGACAATGAGAATAATTTTCCGATCGACTTTGCTAAATTTATGTTGTTCTCCAAGATTGCACTTTGAGTGTCTTCCGTACAAGAGCAATGTGATTTTTGTGATTTTGAAGAAGACAAATGGCCCACGTGGCTTTCTATGGAACTATATCTTGTTTGTGTTTTATGTGAACTTGGAGACTTCTACGTGGCTTTGGTTAGGCCTTTGTTTGTTTTTGGATCTTGGGCTTTGGCCCTTTTTATTGGGTTTTGTTGTTTGTTGAGCTTATCCCCTTTGTCTTGTTGGGCTATTTTGGTGGTTTGTTTTGGACAGGTGTGTGCATGAGCCTTGTTGTTTGGTTCGAATTGTTTGTGACTTGGTCGTCTTTTAAGTTTGACCCAAAGCACGGTTTGTACAGTTTTTGAGGTTTGGCTCTAGGATTGGGTGTAGTTCGTTGTGATTGGCGCGGTTGTATGGACATTCTCAAGGCTGCTAAAGATCCTTCATCCCGGCGGAGGCAACGTCAAAATTCCACTTCTTCATATTTGTCCGCTTTGACCCGAATGCTATAGATGTCGATCTTTAGCCCCTCGTTTATTCCACTACTCATTTGGTTTTAGTGTCTTTTTCGTCAGTTATACTTACTTTTCGTGTTTTGTTTTTTTGTGTCTGTTCTTGTCGGTTTTCCGACTGCCGTTTACTCGGCCTCTCAATTTATCGGGTTGTCCGATACAAAATTGAGAAATGTTGAAATGCATGTTGCTCTAAACTAACTACCCAAATTTAACTTAAATTAAAAAATAAAACAAGATTAGGGATCAAAATAGATAGACAACTGAATTTATTCATAGACATATCGAAACAGGGGGAAAAAGATTGGCAAAACTCAAAAGGCAAGATAAGGCAAAAACTACAAGCACCACCAAAAACTTACAAGGAAGAAGCAGAAATCTTCCTAATGGCGATCTCATCTCCTTCCATTATCAGTGCATCAAGCACAGTGCCAAACCTTTGCAAGGCCTCCGGTGGCAAGCAAACCGTAGCCACCACGCCCCTCTCCCCCTTCATACTCACATACGTCATAAGGAAGCTCGTAAGCCTAGAATTGGCCAGGCCCCCATAAATGGGCATTCCCCACCCGAAGTCGACCCCGTCGAACCCGCCACGCGAGTCCGACAAGACGCAGCACTGCGGTTGCACTACCGTTAGACGAGGCCGCCCTCTGATCACCATCAGATCCGCCAATGATCTCATCTGCTCATCTGTTATGGCTGCCTTTGCCTCCTTCACCAGCTTCAAGGCGAATCCGAGCGGGCTTTCGGTGATGTTTTTCGCCGTTGAAACTGCTGCTGTGTAGCCAAATGCGTTGCCATAGTAGGCTGTTAATGGCGGATTCATCCTCGCTCTCGCATTCACTGTCATCACCGCCCGCACCTAATTTGCCAGGATCCATTTGAATTTCAATACACAATTCTAAGGCTAAATTCATAGCCGACTTCGATTTCAAAACACACAATTAAGAGCAGGCCTACTATTTGGTGGATCAAATTAAAACGAATTTCAATGAATTTTGAATCAAATGCGGCTGTTACCAGAAACGTCAAAATTAGGATGTAATTTACCTCTTCGTTAGGGTGCAATTGGAGAGCGAGGGTTCGACAGCGCCAAATCGTAGCGGCGAGGAGATCGAAGGTGGAGTAATTGCCATGGAGACGCAGAGAGGCGAGTTTGCGGAGGGAAGAGATCTCTCTGGGGCCGAAGAAGAAGCTACGGCAGCGCAGTTCGTCGATGGGGATAGCAGGAGTGATACCGACGGCTAGATCTTCGTACTCGCGGTGCGTGCATGTCACGCGCAGCGGGGATCTGGCGCTCAAGACCTCCCGGTTCCAGAAGGGCTGGATCCGCGGCTGAGACGCGCCGCGCGCTATCTCCGCAGCGGCGTTGAGGAAGAGCAGAAGGCCAGTGGCGTCGGACACCGCGTGGTTGAGGCGGACTGCGACGATGACACCTCCGCAGAGCAGGCGCGTGACCTAATACAGTAAATATGTGACGCCAGCGTTTTCCGAATTAATTAATCTGATGAATTGAATAATAAGATGTTAGACCTGAAAGAGGAGGATAGGGGAGTGAAGAACAGAGGTGGAGCCAGGGACGTCAGCGAGAAGCTCCTGCCAGCAAGGGAAAGGAGGGAAGAAATCCTCGTCGTCGAACTCCGACAAGCTGACGTCAGCCTCCGCCTCCACCAGCATCACCCCCTCGCCGGTGCAGTCCACCACAAGCTTCCTCCCGGCCGCCTCCCTTAGCCTCCCAGCCAGCGGGTGGTAATACACCAGCGCCTCCGCCACTGCTTTCCGTATCACCTCTACTGGATCGTCCACGTGTCCGACCGGTTTCCGGTAGACAAGAATGACTGGGATATGGTAGCGGAGGGCTTCTTGGTCGTCAATGTCGGAAAGAGGTTTCAGCTGGCGAGGGGTCGGCCTCGCTGGCGGTACAAGCTCCGGCTCTCGCCTTCTCACGGCGAACTTGAGAGATCTTGATCTCCTCATGGAGTTAGGCAGTGTACAGTGTGCTAAGGGTTTTAATTATCAAGAGTACCAAGAGTTATTGTGACTCGTGAGGCGTTAGTATATGATATAATGAATGTGATATTTTTTTTTTAATGGATAGATCCACGTTGGTGGTAAATCCGGGTACGTGAACTAGCCGGTAAAATGCACGAACCAAGTAAATCGGTTTACACCAATCGATTAGACCTAGTGATAGGAATAATGATAAGACTTGATTTTTCAACAAGTGATATTGTTGTATAGAATTGTAGATATATAGTAGACGTAAATAAATTGGATGAATGTGTTGGGACGGTGTTGGGACCTCTGGTTCTAAACATCGGAACAACGATATCATTCTCCAGTTTTGATAATGACAAACACCATATGGGAACTAATGTGTTTTGTCCAAGTATTTCTAAGGAACACAGGTACAACAAAGACAGTTCCCATGCTATGGGAACTCCCATGAGTGGATAAGAAACGCAAGCATACACGCTGAAGAGTTCCTCTCAAAGGAACTCTGAAGAAGACAGTTCCCATCGTATGGGAACTCATATGCGAAGCCAAAGACCGCTCAGCGCAAATCGCAAGATCCTGTCTTGGACAGAATGAAGGAACAGTCTGACGAGCAGACTGTCACAAGCAATCCAACGGTCCGATTAATTCAAGAAGTTGACCTAGTTCAAATCAAAGTCACATGTGAAAATTGTACACTTGGGCTGCAAGCAAAGGGCATTTCGGACAACACGAAAGATACGATTGAAGCCCAAGTACAACCGAGTATAAAGCCAAATGAATAGTGCTAGGTTTAAGCACTTCTCCTAAAACTCACACATACTCCCAGAGAAAGAAAGAAAGAAGAAGAGAAGTCCCCGGCGACGAGTGTCCGATCTCGACGACGGTGAAGCTAAGGGATTTTCCTTTTGGTACCCCTGTGGTATAGCCTTTTCCTTTTGGTGCCCAAAAAAAGAAGTTATTCCTTTTGGTACCCCCGTGGTTTTAACACATTCCTTCTCGTAACCAAAAGTTGCAATTTTACACTTTTCATCCAATTTCTGTTCAGAAAATTAAAAAAAAAAAGAAAAGAAAAACCTATTTTTTTGCTGAGTTGGCTATTTTTATTTACCCCCAATCTGCTGAGTTGGATTGAATCACTTATCTCGTGAAAACCCTATGTTCGACCAGAATATAGAAGGCAAAGTGACTCTCGAACGGACGGACGTTGGAGATTGTGGCTGCCCCTAGGAGTGTCCATATAAAACCGAAACCGAAAAACCGAACCAAAAAACCGATTATTTTTTCGGTTAACCAAACCGACTTTTTTTGAATTTTCGGTTTGGTTAACCGAACCGAAAATATTTTGGTTTATCGGTTCGGTTTCGGTTCCCGACTTTACATTTAACGGTTAACCGAAAAACCGAAAATATATTAATATTTTATTCAAATATTAGTTATCTTTTATTTTATTAGTAGTTAAACTCTATAATCTTTAACGTGTTAATTTAGTTTGTATTTCATTCTTCAATTTTAACAATTTACACACTATTTTTCCATATTACATTGATATAAGAGTCATTTATTAAATTTGATGGGATAAAAATTAATACACACAATATTTGATTCCACACAATATAGTATATACTCTCGATATTTGTTTACAACAACCAATACAATATGATATAAATACATATTTAAAATAAAAAGTGTTACTTGATCACTTTTTTTATTCAAAATTTATTATTTTAGTCTTAATTATTTAAGGTAAAATTACATAAATGGTTATCGGTTAACCGAGAAAACCGAACCGAAAAATTGGTTAACCGAACTACAGTTAACCGAGATTCACGGTTCGGTTTCGGTTCATGATTTTCACTAACCGAATTCATGGTTAACCGAACTTCGGTTAACCGAAATCACGGTTAACCGGGTTTGGACACCCCTAGTTGCGCCAACCAAGAAGTCGTCGGTGCTGTTACGGTCGGCGACGCTAGCTGCAGGTGACGAGCTTTGAAGGGGCGAGTTTGAAGGGGACGAGTTCGTCGGTGCTGCTACGGTTCGAAGGGGACGAGTTCGAAGGGGACGAGGTCAAATGGGACGAGGTCGAAGAGGTAAAATTTTCTAAAATCTAACCTATTTAGCTTGTTGTATGTGTGAAATTAGTGATTCAATTTCGAATTAGGGTTTATAGTAGGAGAAATTGGGGTTCATTGTTGACTATTGTGAAATTAGGGTTTTTAATTGTGGAAAGTGAGAAATTAGGGAAATTCGAGTTCATTGTTTGCTATTGATGCTAGTTTATGTGTTTTTTGCTCTTTCGCAGTAACTATTGTGGATTTGTGGCTGATTTGTTTAGTGATTTAATTTCAATTAGGGTTTATGGTAGGAGAAATTGGGGTTCATTGTTGACTATTGTGAAATTAGGGTTTTTTTATACATTTCATCTATGTAGAATAATTATATCAACAGTAATTCAGGATGCTTATAATTTGATTAAAAAACAGTGAGGATGCTTATGATATGATTTTATTGTTAGTTTTAATGAATGCAGAATGGAAGACAAAATAGTGTTAAGAATGTGTCACAAGTTGGATCAATACATGGATATTGTGGTTGATGACCCAGATAAGTGTAATATATTGGATGCGTTTATTGAATTGTTGGAAGGTGCTGCAAAAAAAGGGATTTGTCTGCCAGAAAACCCAACTTTGTGGTATGCTCATGAATTAAAAGTCACAAGTTGGAACGGGACAAAAATCTCTTGGAGATGTTTAGATTACTTCATGGCAAGAAGTTGATTACAATTTCGGTTGGTTCTATGGATTTCCCATGTGAAACTTTGGTATTGGCAAGGGGATTGATTGAATCAAAGATGTCTTCAGGGGATACAAACCTTCCATCTTCCCATCATACTATTTCATCCACGGGATTTATGGGTGAAACACAGCCACAACCTAATAGTCAGCCACCTAGGAAAGCAGTATCTTTTGATGTCCCAGTATATGACCTGCCCAGCCATGGTACAATTGCCCCTTCAGGACCAAAGGATGCATCCGTTTGTTTGCTTAAAAAAAATTCCATCTACGTCTGCAAGAAGAAAAGGAATCTACGTTCCAAAGGGAAAGACCTCCTCGTCTAACAATGAGCTAACTTCTAGTAGCCTTAGCCGAACATGAGGGATGTTGCATACTAATGACAACATGGGAGATGATATTGATCTTATTGCCGGATTTGATAGTGAAGATGAGGATTATGTGCCATCAGACAATGCAGCAGAGGAAGTGGTTGATCCTCTTGAGAATTTAGGGAATGATGATGAATTAGTTGAAGAAGGTGACACTTGGCTGGTTAATGTTGAAGATGGATATGATCCTGAAAGATCCAATGAATGGAAATTTGATAAAGAGAATTATTTTGATAGATTATATCAGAATGATGAGTTTTATGCTGATAATCGATTTGGAGACATTGTGTTGAGACAATGGATGATTTTCTGTGATAAGGATCACTTTACAAGTGTCTTGAGGGAGTTTTGTATTCAAGAAGGATTTTCCACCATCACTACAAAATCTGACACGAGTAGACTTACAGCTACATGTGCTTCTATAGGTTGTGAATGGAGGATGCATGCATCTAGATTGCCAGATGGACACACTTGGGCTATTAAGTCTTTATCGGGTGCTCATACTTGCTCAAGATTGTTCAAGTACAATCCTATGGCCACTGTAAGTTGGGCAGTAGGAAAGTTACTGGAAGATTTCAGATCAAATAGAAACTTGTCAGGAAAAGCCATAAATGACAAATTATTTAAGGAATATGGCATCAATTTGAAAAAAACGGCATTGTATAACACAAAGAAGTTTGCATTGATGAAGCTTGATGGAGACCATGACACTTCATATTCTAAATTGTCGGCTTATTGTGAGGTTCTGAAAGGTACTAATCCTGGTTGTAAAGCTCACTGTGCTTGGAGAGTGGCTGAGGAGCTTCCCAAGAAGCCCATTCAATTTAAGAGCATATTTGTGTCCTTTCAGCCAATGATTGAGGGTTTTCGGGGATGTAGAGCACTGATCGGTATAGATGGAGCCCATTTGAAAGGAAATTATGGTGGAGTATTGTTGTCTGCAGTTGCTTTGGATGGGAACAATGAAATTTCCCCCCTTGCTTATGGTATTTATGACAATGAAAGTAAGAGCACGTGGTCATCTTTTTGTTTCACTTGAAAGATATCTTAAAAGATGATGCGAGAAGCAATTTGACAATTGTGTCCGATAGGCAAAAGGTAGTTGAATATTCTGATTTTACTTATTAAATTTGAGGTTTTATTACATATTTCGTATTTTTGGGGTTAATTTCAGGTATTTATGTGAAGGGTATTGAAGGTGCTTTAGATGATATTTGGCCCACCGTCGCTAGGAGATATTGTTGTAGACACTTGTGCGCGAACTTCAAGAAGGTTTATCCAGGAAAGCTAATGCACCAGTTATTTTGGGGAGTTTGTGACGCATATTCTGATTTTTGCTACAAGAAGGCAATAGAGAAGTTGGAAAAATTTGTTGGTTGGGCTGCTGTCAAGTGGTTGCATGAGACAGGAGACATTGAGCGGTGGATAAGGCACAAATTTGACCCGACACTGTGTTCTGATGAAAATACAAGCAACTTTGCGGAGTCTTTTAATTCTACGATTGGAGTTGATAGGGAAAGCCCAATATTGAGTCTTCTGGAAGGTATTGTTGTTCTAGTCTTTCAATTTAAGAGATTAGTTTTTATACTATCATGTGGCAATTAAATCTTTTTCACTTGTCTATTATATAGGTATTAGGCGAACACACATGGTTAGGTATGTCGGGAGACAAGAAAATGCTCAAAATATGTCACTTGATGGAATTACACCCAATATTGTCGAAAAATTGAATCATAACGAAAGACAATCGCGTGGTATGAAGGTATGTTCATCTGAATCTGAATTTCTGTAATCTATATTTCTGAATTTCAAAGCTGAATTTCTGTAATCTGGTTAGGTATGTCTGAGCGTTAGATGCTCAATTTATATAATCTGTATTTTTGAATTTCTATAATCTATAATATCTGATTTAGATGTTGAATCTGTAATCTGCAATTTGAAAGATGTTGAATCTGTAATATCTGATTTAGATGCTGAATCTGTAATCTGTATTTTGAAATATGCTGAATCTGTAATCTGTATTTTGAAAGATGCTGAATCTGTAATCTGTATTCAGCTTCTGTTGTTTGTAAACTGAAAATTCAGTTTCTGTAATCTAATTTGAATATTCAACTTCTGTACTGTAATCTGATTGTGTAAGTTGATTCTATAACTAAAAATTCATCTTATGAATTTGAAAAATTCAGCCTCTGTATATGTAAGTTGAATATGGTATTACAGATTAATTCAGCTTCTGTTGAATCTGGTATTTGAAAAATTCAGCTTCTGTTGTTTGTAAGTTGAATCTGGTATTTGAAAAATTCAGCCTCTGTATATGTATTTGAAAAATTCAGTTTCTTGGTGTATTTTTGACAGGTCTTGAAAGCATCACAAACAGAATGTGAGGTTAAGGATGGGTTTTCTTACTTGCCTGTCAAGCTCACAACTCGGACTTGTGCTTGTGGAGTGTGGCAAATTTTTGGGACCCCGTGCAAACACGCTATTAGGGCCATTAAAGAATTGAGGACAAGAGTGCCCTTAGAAGAGTACGTTTTGGATGGTTTTCAAAACAAGCATACAAGATTGCTTATCAAGCTAATTTTCACCCAGTACCCGATGAAGAACAATGGCCTTCTTATGATTTGCCCAAGATCAACCCTCCAACCATGAAAAGGGGAATAGGTAGGCCATCAAGGAACTGAAGAAGAGATGAGGGTGAAGTGCGAAAAGGAAAGAGGTCTGGCACAGTGCGTTGTGGAAAATGCATATGATAGTTTCTAACGTCCATAAATTCTGATTTTAAGGCATTCGGGCATAATGCGAAGACATGTAAAGGTGGAATGACAGCGAGAGAGCTTAAAGGAAAAGGAGTCCATGTTGAACAAAGCCAAAGGCAGCGTAAAAGGAAAGTGCAACCCGAGCAGTCAGAACTTGAAGGCGATGTTATGGGATCAGCACCATGGCAATCTTGAGGGAGCTTGTTGGTAGAAAAAACAGCTTAGATTAATGTAGCTAGCCTACACATTTGCACCTTTATTTTTTGTTAGAATTTGGTGACATGGTGGGTGATTCTTAAGGCTGAATTTTGTTGATGTTGTTGCATTTTGGTGAGTCCTTGGAAATGCTGTTGCAAATGAGCTCTTGATGATGTTGCTTATACACTGAAGCTTCAAATATAAATTTCATATAAAAATGAGCTTTATTTTAGTTTGGTGGATTTGCATAATTAAACTGGTGACTTAGAAGCTAGCAATGATTGGGATTCCAAGAAGAGTGAACTTGAATTTAAACTGGATGGAAGAGAATCTGGATGACATTATACCCATTCACTGTTCTAAAAATCCTTTCTAGGCCCCGTCTAGGCCCCGCCTAGGCGCTGGAAGGTCCTCGCCCGCCTAGCCATCCAGACCGCCTAGGCACCCGTCTAGGCGTTAGGCGGTCCCTCTCCGCCCAACGTCCGCCTAGCGTTTTTTAGAACATTGTACCCATTAATTATGCCCATGAATTTGAACTGTTGTTGCATTTATACCCATGAATTTGAACTTGCATAATTAAACTGATGTTGTATTATACCCACGACTTTGAAATCATGCTTAAACTTGTATCTTTTGGCACAAGATTACAACATTACATGATACCATTATACCCATTAATTATGCAAATCCACCATTAATGGACACAAATTCAAGAACCAAATAGGCAGAATATATGCCTTAATTGAGCCTATACAACAAAAGCATATTCAAAGCTAATCAAAATGATATCCATCCCACTTAAACTAATCACTACATAAATTAAAGGAAACCAGGTAGCTGCATTCTTTCATGATTAAGTACTCCAAGTACATAATATGGTTCTTAATTAACTAAGTACAAACTTCTTCATAATCACTTGTTTAACATAATTACTAACATGACCAAGTACAAAATACATGCCACTTTCACAACACCTTGAACAAATGAAACAAGCTCCTTAATGCCATTATTCAATTCCACGAGCTTCGTAATGACATCTATATCACTTTGAGAAGCCAAACCAATATCATTTCGAGAGGAACTTTGAATCCAATGCTCGTCATCCAACCATCGAAAGAAATTACACTCATCGCATTTATAGTACAACCTATTCGGGTTTTGCGATGACTTGGATATCCTAATGTCAGCTCTTTTTGGTGGTCGACAATTGCAATATTGATTTGTAGCTCTTTGTCGTGTTGAATATGTTGATGATGAACCACGGGAATCCATGTGTTCAATCCTACAAACAACAACATTTAAGAGAGAAATAACCAACAAATACTACAAATTACACACACAACCATGAATGATCAAACAACAGAGCTTCAAAGAGCAGAACAAATAATAGAATCAACCACAATAGTGCTTCAAATCAGCCATTAGCTAAACAAATACATAATCAACGATTATACATACATCCATTATTGCCATTAACTAAACAAATCAGCCACAAATCCACAATAGTTACTGCGAAAAGCAAAAAATATATAAACTAGCATCAATAGCAAACAATGAACACGAATTTCCCTAATTTCTCACTTTCCACAATTAAAAACCCTAATTTCACAATAGTCAACAATGAACCCCAATTTCTCCTACCATAAACCCTAATTCGAAATTGAATCACTAATTTCACACATACAACAAGCTAAGGGGGCGTTTGGTATAATTTCGGATATGGTATGGGAATGAGGTATGGGGTTGAATAGGTATGGGGTTGGAATCTCATACTTAAAATTGTGTGTTTGGTAAAAAAAATTAGGGATAAAATTAGGTTAGAAGTGCACAACCTCCTTTATCAGCCTCCTTTATCATCCTTCTCTTCCTCCCATGTCCATTTTCTTCTCTTTAATTCCTTTTTTTTCATTTTTTTCATCCTACTACAGTACTACCCTTCTTCCATATATATATTGAAAACTCCATGATAAATTGAGTTTGTAAACCAATTTTCCATGTATTTTGAATCTAGGGAAAAAAATACGTAATTAAGGAAGAGTTGGGGGAATATAGTGTTGGAGTAACAATCTAATCGATCTTCATGAATTTCTGATTTTCTTTATCTCATTTGGACACTTGTTAAATTTCAGTAATCTGAAAAAAATGAAGGTAGGGAAGTCGAGAAGTGGGTGGACCGAAAGGGGTAGAAGGTTGAAGACGATGAATAGGAAATTTGTGGGAATGAATTTTAAACCCGGGGTAAGGGGTGGGTTTGAGAACCCGATACCTATCGGGTTTGAGGTATCGGTTTGAAAATTTAAAATCACCGTACCAAACGTTAGGTATCGGGTTTCCATTCCAGAACCCGATACCTCATTCCTCATACCTGGTAACCAAACAGCCCCTAAATGGGTTAGATTTTAGAAAATCTTACCTCTTCGACCTCGTCCCGTTCGACCTCGTCCCCTTGCAACTCATCCCCTTCGAACCGTAGCAGCACCGACGAACTCGTCCCCTTCGAACTCGCCCCTTCAAAGCTCGTCACCCGCAGCTAGCGTCGCCGACCGTAGCAGCACCGACGACTTCTTAGTTGGGGCAGCCACAATCTCCAGCGTCCGTCCGTTCGAGAGTCACTTTGCCTTCTGTATTCTGGTCGAATAGAGGGTTTTCACGAGATAAGTGATTCAATCCAACTCAGCAGATTGGGGGTAAATAAAAATAGCCAACTCAGCAAAAAAATAGGTTTTTCTTCTTTTTTTTAATTTTCTGGACGGAAATTGGATAAAAAGTGTAAAATTGCAACTTTTGGTTACGGGAAGGAATGTGTTAAAACCACGGGGGTAACAAAAGGAATAACTTTTTTTAGGGCACCAAAAGGAAAAGGCAATACCACAGGGGTACCAAAAGGAAAATCCGTGAAGCTAAAGTTCCCAAGAGCAAGGGAACTGAAGTGTCAAGGTGTAAGGTTTGACTTTCTTGTTTTAGTTGAGTTGTTCGCTTAGGAACTCAATTGAGAAGATTCATTAGTGTTGCTAGAGTTAGGAAGAACTCGTAGGAACAGAGAAGTTTGAATCCGGTTGTATGTAACTAAGGAACAAGCAATAAAATAAGTAAGTCATTCAAAATCCTTCAAGCGGAGGTAGAGGTTTACCCACACAACTAGTTGGTTGTCGTGGGGTTCCTCTATAAGGGAACTGTGTTCTTTTTGCCTTTTAATACGTACTTGCGATATTGTTTCTTCCGCTGCCTTGGGAACAGCTTAACAGCCAGTTCCCAAGCTCTCGCTAACCGGTTACGATCCAACAATTGGTATCAGAGCAGGCTGCTCTAGATTTGTGTTAGCATCGCATGTTTCAAAATGGCTCACGAACTCACCCAAGTCGGTCACAACAACAGCAAGCCACCAAGGCTCATCACTGGTAGATTCGAAGTCTGGCAATGCGACATGAAGAACTGGATGCGTAGCTAGGACTACCAGGCTTGATGCGTTATAGAGAAAGGGAACTTCAAAATTGATCCAGCGATTGAGAATGACCTCTCCAAATGGGGACCAAATGAGTACAAGTGCATGGAGGCCAACTTCAAGGCCATACAGTACCTCAAGAATGCTATGACGGTGCAAGATTGCGAAAGGGTGGCACACCTAGACACAACCAAGGAAGTGTGGGAAGCCATTCAACAAATGCATATTGGGAACTCAGACCTCCGAGAAGATCTTCAGATGAATGCAAGGAGGGAGTTCTTCAACTTCCAAATGGACATGGGAGAGTCCGTTGATAGTTACCAATCCCGTTTCGTGGGACTTTGCACCAAGATGGTTGGCCTTGGGATCACTAAAGAGGAAGTCACTGACAAAATGAAGGTTCAACAACTCTTCAATGGGTTGACTGGAGAGTGGGCAAATGAAAGAGCGATGTTCAAAGAGAACCCCGAAAACAGAACTCTTATGCTCCACCAGGTCTTTGGAAAGCTGGTGGGATATGAGAAGAGAAAGATAGATGACAAGGAGCAAAAGAGGGCACACCAAGGAATTGCCCTCAAACTTGAAAAAATGCTCAAGTCAGTTCAAGAGCAACATGAAGAATCTGAAGAAGAAGAGGATGAGGAACTAGTACTTGTAACAAGGGACCTTCGATCCTTCTACAAAGGAAAGTTCAAAAAGGGAAATGGGAACTCACAGAAAGGACAAAGTTCTCAAAGAAAACCTATTGAGAAGGACCTCTCGGACGTCACATGCTACAAGTGCTACAAAAAGGGACACTTCTAAAAGGAGTGCCCGCTGGGAACTGACGATCGTAAGCAAGGGAAGAAGGCCTACATCGCCACCTGGGACGAGGACGAGGACGAAGATCCTGAATCTTGGGCATCTCCCGACATGTGCGCAATGGCCATAGGAGACACCACTGGGGAACAACCCAGTGAGGTAACTACTGAATCCGTTCTTTCTTCCTTGAATAATTATGAAAAACCTGAGTTGCTAAAAATTCTCTCAAGCCTTGTCAAAGATAACATTAAATTGCAAAAGAAGTTGGAAAAATCGGAACACACCAATGCTGAACTAGTTGGTCTTGAGCCATGTCCCAATTGTGTGTCCCTTCTTGAAAAACTTCAGTCCTATTTGTCACACATCGTAGATCTTGAAAAAGAGCTTAAGACTCTAGAGAGTGATGAGAACACCCTTCTACAAAACCTGAGTAAAGCGAAAGGGAACTCTGAAGCCTCTAGTTCCCAAACCAAGTTTGTCCCTACCAGACACGGAATAGGGTATGAGTCAGAGAGCCCTAGAAAAGGAAAGTCCCCTTTGAGTGAAAAAGAGATAAATGAGTGTAGGGCCCTAGAGCTTCAGTGTGAGAAACAGAAAAATGCACACTTAGAAGAGAAAACTCGTGTCCTGGAGAGTGGAGTGAATGGAGAAGTAGATTATTACATTGGGAATACTGGACATGAGCTGTATGTTCAAATAGCTAAGGAAAATGGGTCTAGAGTATACAACAAGGAAACTATGGATAGGAACAGGATACAGAGACCCCATCCCAAGTACTACCTAGGAGAATACTATAAGACTTGCTGGAACTGTGGTGCTCATGGGCACTACAAGGAAAGCTGTCCCAAAGATAAGGCCCAAACTCAGAAAAACCACGAGTACTAGAACAGGCTAAATCAACAAGCCAACAAGTCCACTAGAGTTCCCACAAAAAGGAACAACTAGAGGAATTTTGCCTATAAAAAGTACTCTCGTGACATTAACATTGCTGATTATGTGCTATTTGAGACTGTCTTCCCTTGCAAGGGACCAGGCAAGAGTCATCTTTCCTGGGTCCTCAAAAACTAACTTTTCTTGTAGGTGGCAGTGAGGGGGAACAACACATGGGTCATTGACAGTGGATGTTCTAACCACATGACTGGAAACAAAGACAACCTCACCTCACTCCACCCAAAGGCCGAAGGAGGTTAAGTGTCCTTTGGCAACAAGAATAAAGGGGAAATCATAGAAATAGGGGAAGTGCTACTTAATAAATCAATCAAGATCAGCAACGTTAACTTGCTGAAGGATCTGGGATTCAATCTCTTGAGGGTCTCTCAAATATGTGATCAAGGGAACAACATCGTCACCTTTGATTCAAGAGAGTGTCTAGTGATCAACAAGAAGACTAACAAAATCATCCTGAAGGGAAGAAGATCCAACAACATCTATGTGGTGGATACAGAATTTGAGCCACCAAGGAAACTGTGCTTGGCAAGTTCCCTTGACGAAACGGAACTCTGGCACAAAAGACTGGGACATGCAGACACCTTCAAAGAGTTTGAGACTCTAATCAAGAGGATGGAAGTCAGCATGGGAATCAAGCTCAAGGCACTCAGATCTGACCATTGGACTGAGTTCAAAAACTCAGAGTTCCTAAGATACTGTGCCAACAATGGTGTATCCCACAACTTTTCGGCCCCTCGCACTCCTCAACAAAATGGTGTGGTGGAAAGGAAAAACAGAATCTTGGAAAACATGGCAAGGACCATGATGCTAGAGAGTGGAGTTCCTCCAAGTTTCTGGGCTGAAGCCATCTCAACAGCTACTTACATTCTAAATCGAGCCATGACAAGGCCCATGATCAAAAAGACATCCTACGAGCTGATCAAAGGAAGAAAATCCAACATCTCTCATCTAAGGACCTTTGGATGCAAATGCTTCGTTCACAACAATGGGAAGGACAACCTCGGCAAATTTGACCCCAGAAGCGATGAAGGGATAGTCTTCCCAAAGCAAGGCGTACAGGGTCTATAACAAGAGGACCAAGAAGATAGAGGAAAGCATTCACGTCATCTTCGACGAAAAATCTGTGAAGATGGGAACAGAGGACCAAGGAAAGGGAACTCTGTTCAAGCTGGTCAGACAAGAAGAAGACGACGACGAGGATGAACCAAGGAAGAGAGATGAAGACTATCCAAGTGGGAACAATGCCCCATAATCAGGGAACAACGAAGGAGATCAAAATTCCACAGATCAAAGTTCCTTTGAAGTTCCCTCCTCAACAGAAGAACCACAGGATGCATCAAACTCTCTTGTTCCCCAAACTGATAATTTACCAGAATCTAGTGTTCAGGGGGAACAACGAGGGAACTCTGAAGAGAATCCTGACAAGAGCCTCAGCGAAGAAGTGGAGTATAACTGTTCCCGTGAAGAAGAGGATGCTCTAGACGCAGATGAGGGGACAAGGGAACAAGTTGATGTCTCACATATCCAAACCAGGAACTACCATCAAAAGAGGGATCACCCCATAGATAACATCATCACTCCCTACGACAAAGGTGTACAAACTCGTTCCTCCCTCAATAACTTCTGTGCCTTTAATGCCTTTGTCTCATTGGTGGAACCAAAGAATATCAAAGAAGCCCTAAAGGATCCAGACTGGATCCAAGCCATGCAAGAGGAACTCCATCAATTTGAGAGGAACAAGGTATGGAAGCTAGTTCCTAGGCCCAAGAACAAGAACATCATAGGAACTCGATGGGTCTTTCGGAACAAGCTCGATGATATTGGGACCGTAGCAAGGAATAAGGCTCATTTGGTTGCTCAAGGCTACAAAAAAGAAGAGGGGATCGACTATGACGAGACCTTCGCACCAGTTGCCAAGATCGAGGCCATCCATCTTCTCATAGCCTATGCAGCCCACAAAGGATTCAAGTTATGCCAGATGGATGTGAAGACGGCCTTTCTCAATGGGTACCTCAAGGAAGAAGTATACGTAGCTCAACCCCTAGAATTCGAAGATGAGAAGCTACCCAACCACGTCTACTTCCTGGAGAGGGCCCTCTACGGTCTCAAACAAGCTCCCCGAGCATGGTATGACATGTTTGGTCAGTTCCTTCTATCTCATGGATACATTCGAGGTTCTATAGTCAAAACCTTGTTCTTCAAGAAAGAGTCTAAAGATATCTTAATTGTGCAAGTATATGTTGATGACATTGTTTTTGGAGCAACTAACGAAACTCTTGTAGAGAAATTTAAGAACCTCATAGGGGAACTTACGTTCTTCTTGGGACTCCAAATCTCTCAAACAAAGGAGGGAACAAAGATTCATCAACAGAAATACATCAAAGAAATGCTCGTGAAGTATGGGATGGAACACTCCAGGCCCATTGACACTCCCATCTCACCAAACTCAAGACTCAATGCGGATGAAACATGTATAAGTGTGGACCAAAGAAATTATCGAGGTATGATCGGGTCCCTCCTCTACTTAAATGCTAGTAGACATGATATCATGTTCTCCGTATGTCTTTGTGCTCGTTTTCAAGCTAACCCTAAGGAATCACACCTGAAAGAGGTGAAGAGGATTTTCAGGTATCTCCAAGGGAACGACAACTTGTGCCTCTGGTATCTAAGGAACAGTTCCCTTGAACTCATTGCTTATACAGATGCAGATTTTGCTGGACACCTCGTTGATAGAAAGAGCACATCGGGAATGGCCCAGTTCGTTGGGTCATGCTTAGTCTCATGGGGATCCAAGAAGCAAAATTCAGTGGCAGTCTCCACAACTGAAGTCGAATACGTGGCTGCCACATCATGTTGTTCCCAAGTATTATGGCTCAAATCCTAACTTCAGGATTACGATATGTCCTTTGGCCTAGTTCCTATACTCTGTGATAATACTAGTGCCATTAACATATCCAAAAATCTTGTGCATCACTCTAGGACCAAGCATATAGACATTAGACATCATTTCCTACGTGATAATGTTGAAAATGGGAACATCTCTATGGAACACTGTAGAACGGAAGAGCAAATTGCGGACATTCTCACCAAAGCTTTAGACAGACGTCCCTACCAGCATTTTCGAATGCTTCTAGGGATGATAACTCTAAACTAAACAAGTCCTTGTTTGTCTCTCCCTCAATGCTTGACTAGTACAACTAGAAATGCATGATAGGGAACACTTGGATTTATTGCTTTCATTTTGCCATATTACTAGTCTAGAGCTTATATCTGTACATTGGAACTTTCTCTTTTTGGCCCAAAATGATCAACCAGAGTTCCCTTTAACCCTCTCTACAAGCTACTATGACGGTTGATCATAAAATCAACCCTAAGCTAAGGACCAGACAAATGCTTCTCATGAGCCAAAACTTTTTATCCCTTTATCGAGTTGCAATTGTCTGGCTCTTCTTTGAGTTCTTAGCCTTACAAAGAAATTGAGTGTGAGTTCCCTCAACCTCTCCACTCAATATGACCTCTCAAACGATCATGGGAATTGGTGAGCACAAGCAGGGGAACACTGATAGATCTGAAAACTGAAACGTCACTTGGGAAACGGGAAATTGTGTCATAAGTAGAAGCATTATGGGCCAAGCGTTTCAAATTCTCGAAGTGACTTCCCTTGGGAGAAAGCGACGAGTGTCAACAGCGTCCTACGGAAGTTGAAACGCTCCTCCGCATTCATTGGCCAACGGTTATCGAGGTTCTTCTAACTTCCCTTTCTACCCTCGTCTCCTTCTCCCACATAAAACCCCCTTTGCCATTTTTGGGCCCTTCTTCATCATTCACCCTCTGCAACTCATTCTCTCTAAATCCCTCTCACCCTCTACTTCGAGAAAACCTCCAAATTCCTTCTCTTCCCAAAAATCTTTCCATGGCTTCCACTCACTCATTCGAAGATATTAAAGAATGGGTCAACAAAAATCCTCACACCCTCTTCGTCTCCATGCTAGCAGACATCGAGAAAGAACAAGATCTTGTTCTTCGCGATGTCCTCATCGTAGGGCTCTACAACTATGTGAGCCCTCTCATGCCTCCTCCTTCTCTTCCTCCTCCGGCAGCGCAAACTCTTCTGATGTCCTCCTCCACCACCACTTCCTCTCAGTCTCTTCCACCTCTCTCCTCTTCCGGAACTGTCATCGTCGACAGTTTCGGATCCGAACCCCCATCCAAACATGAAAAACCCAGAAAATCCAAGTCCAACAATCCATCCAAACACCCTTCAAAATCCAAACACAATTCATCCAAATGCAAACACTCCGAGATCTCTTCCTCCTCTCTTTACTCCGAAAAGAAGAAACCCTTCTTCCGATTCGATGAGTACCTTAACTGCTCCAAATCCGACTCATGTGTCGAAAAACCTCCTTTCATTTTCTCCCCTCCTTCTGACTCTGGGAACTCTCAATCCCAGCGTCAACCTCCACCCCTACTCAAACCGCCTCTCTACCAGAGTCCTCAGACTCTGGGAACTCTACCCTCAACGCTCCCGCCTCCACACCCCCCTCTTCCCTTCCTCCTATACCCGAGGGAACCCCTACCCCTCTCTCCTCCAAACAAAACACACCTCCACCACCCACCACCCCCATTGCCCAGTCTCCCTCTCACAATCCAAAAACCGCCTCTGGGACCTCTAGTCCCAAGGCATTGAACAACCCTCCTCCTCCTCCTCCTCCTCCTCCTTCAACCCCCAAAAATCCAACTCCACAAAATTCTCCTCCTCCTCCTTCTTCTCCCTCCACACTCAAACTTCCATCTCCCCCTCCTTCAGCCCAAAAAGTCCTAAACCTCGACTCCAATGACGACGATCTTCCAATCGCCGTCGTACTCGGAAAAAAGGCCAAGGGGCAGTCTCCCATAGTAATGGGAACTGCGGAAGAAGAGGCCCAACTCAAAGCCCTCGAGGAAGAATTCTGAGGCGCTCTCACAGGGCATTCCAAAGGCCAAAGGAGCAAGACTCAAGAAGAAGGGAACCCAGCACCAGCTGACGGTGTTGGGCAAGGCAGTCATCATCAAGAAGATGACGAGGAGGAAACAGGGCTGACCTCCTCCGAAGATGAAGGGACCTCCAGCGATGACGCTGAGGAACACGAGGAGGCCACTACTGCCAAAGAGCTTGCTGGCATCCCAACTCCCGGACACCAACTGGTGGTGTCGGCACAAGCCCTAGAGGAAAGGACCCTACCTCTGATGATTTAAGCGGATGATCCCCCTCAGCAGAAAGGAAAGACTACGGTCTCTAGGGGGAACACGAAAAAGAAGGGGAAGGGAACCGCTCCCAAGAAGGTGCACGTATCCGAGAATCGCAAACTCCTTCCCCCTCTCATCATCTTTGAAGAAAAACTCACAGAACAAGGGCTAGGGCAACTGTGGGATCAAATCAAGGCCCAAGGTTGGGAACACATCTGTGAAGCGGCTGTGAATGTGGATCCCTCTCAGGTGCGCCTCTTCTACAATCACTTCGTCATCCAAGACGAGGGCACCAAGGGAACTCTCTCCCTCAATGGCGACGATCTCATCTTCACAACCTCAACTCTTTGCCGCCAACTACAAGTCCCTGTGCAGGGCCTCTCTGCCTTGCCCACCAAGAACTGGGGCGATTTCAATAGCGCTGAGATCTACAACACGATCTATAAGGGCCGAGTTCCCACCATTGGCACATCGACCCATCACCTGTCCTTCATTGCTAAGCTGGCCCATCAATTCATCATCAATGTGGTGATCCCTCGCCAGGAGAAGCGCCTTGTCATCAACATCCCTGATGCCATTCTCCTCTACCATTTTCTCCTCAAAAAGCCCATCAATCTCCCACGAATAATTCTAGGGCACATGGAGAAGTGTATGGCTTCAAAGTCTCACTCCCTTCCTTACGCTGGCATAATCAAGAAACTCATGCTCAGATAGGGCCTCTACGACACCTCCAAAGAGGAGGTCACCATCAGCAAGGAACTGGACATTTCTGTGGTCCAGAAAATGCGTCACTCTGAGCCAGTGGAGGAACAAGAAAGGCTGGCATCTGGTGAAGGCGCCCAGGATGGGAACACTCAAGTGTTGAGGCACATTGCCAACACTCTCGACAAGATGGCAAGGGAACAAGAAACGATGGCTAGGGGCCAAGAAAAGCTTATACAAGTCTTGACACGACTCTGTGATGCCTTGTTCCCACCAAGCCCATGATCTTTTCTTCCTCTTTTTTCTTAGCCTCAATGTTCCCACAAATGTTGTTTCTTGTGTTCCTATGTATATACTCTGCTTAAGTAATGAATGGCCTTTAGTATGATTGAGTGTTTCTTTCTTTCCCTATTTATGTGTTTACTTGTTTTCGATGATGTCAAAAGGAGGAAAGACAAAAAATGCGAGATGAGTTAAGTTGAAAAGATATCACAGAATATGCTATAGCTAAGGGGGAACAACTGCAGAAAAAGCTAAGTACGAACTCAATGATTCAAAAGAAGTGGCTCCCTAGGAACTTGCGTAGGAACTCATTTGCATATCATGCTTTGAAATACTTGCTTATTTCTGTGATGGGTTTGTCATCATCAAAAAGGGGGAAATTGTTGGGACGGTGTTGGGACCTCTGGCTCTAAACATCGGAACAACGATACCATTCTCCGATTTTGATAATGACAAACACCATATGGGAACTAATGTGCTTTGTTCAAGTATTTCTAAAGAACACGGGTACAGCAAAGACAGTTCCCATGCTATGGTAACTCCCATGAGTGGATAAGAAACGCAAGCATACAAGCTGAAGAGTTCCTCTCAAAGGAACTCTGAAGAAGACAGTTCCCATCGCATGGGAACTCACATGTGAAGCCAAAGACCGCTCAACGCAAATCGCGGGATCCTGTCTTGGACAGAATGAAGGAACAGTCTGATGAGCAGACTGTCACAAGCAATCCAACAGTCCGATTAATTCAAGAAGTTGACCTAGTTCAAATCGAAGTCACATGTGAAGATTGTACACTTGGGCTGCAAGCAAAGGGCATTTCGGACAACACGAAAGATACGATTGAAGCCCAAGTACAACCGAGTATAAAGCCAAATGAATAGTGCTAGGTTTAAGCACTTCTCCTAAAACTCACACATACTCCCAAAGAAAGAAAGAAAGAAGAAGAGAAGTCTTCGGCGACGAGTGTCCGATCTCGACGACGGTAAAGCTAAAGTTCCCAAGAGCAAGGGAACTGAAGTGTCAAGGTGTAAGGTTTGACTTTCTTGTTTTAGTTGAGTTGTTCGCTTAGGAACTCAGTTGAGAAGATTCATTAGTGTTGCTAGAGTTAGGAAGAACTCGTAGGAACAGAGAAGTTTGAATCTGGCTGTATGTAGCTAAGGAATAAGCAATAAAATAAGTCATTCAAAATCCTCCAAGCGGAGGTAGAGGTTTACCCACACAACTAGTTGGTTGTCGTGGGGTTCCTCTATAAGGGAATTGTGTTTTTTCTGTCTTTTAATACTTGCGATATTGTTTCTTCCGCTGCCTTGGGAACAGTTTAACAGCCAGTTCCCAAGCTCTCGTTAACTGGTTACGATCCAACAGAATGATACTTAAATTGAGACAAATATTTAATTCCGAATTTATGCTCGATAAATTAAAACATTTGCGAATATATGCTTCAGACCCAATAAGTAATATTTTGTTATCCACGCGAAACACATTCAATCCAATCTCAATAGTTGCTTGTATCATTATACTGTAACTTTGTTGCAAAAAATTTCATGGCAAAATCAATAGCTTGATTTGTGATGAAGAGAAGCAACAACTTATAGGGAAAAGTTGTTGGTTAGAAAATTCAAATAATATTTGTATGGGAGAATTTACCTAGAGAAGTCAAAGTTAGCATCTTTCCAGCGATATTTAAGAAGTGCAATAACACTAGACCTGTCAAACGAGTCGATCAGATCGGGTTTGGGTCAGGTTATTTCGGTTTCAGGTTGAGTCGGGTTCATGTCGTAACGAGTCAGCAGTCAAATCGGGTCGGGTTATTACGGGTATTCGAGCGGGTCGGGTCGACTCAACAGTTTAAGAAAATCGAATTTTTTACTATTATTAAAATATTATTTTATTTAAAAATGATATTTAATAATAATCTAATATTTTAATATATTTTAATAATAAAATATATTATAATTTTCAAAATATACTATATATATTCTAAATATATAACAAATCCGGTCAACCCAACGGGTCTCCGGTCTATCGAGTTTGGTTTATTTAGGATTTCAGGTTCTAGTTTTCGGGTCTTGTCATAAAATTTTCGGGCGGTTTGAGTCGGTTTATCGGACTGGATTAGCTTTTGACAGCTCTAAACAGCACCCACGACCGAAAATACAGCTTTCACTCTCTAGCAAATGTTGAAGGAGAAATTCATTATAAAGTACATGGGAATTCCTTTGAGGATCATAGTTAACAATTTAAACAGCATAATAACTACCTTAATGAGAAAGATGCTAATATACACATTGTCATTTACTAAAAAAAAATGAATTAGTTTAGTAATTTTTAAATTTGTATATATATGTTTAAATTTAAAATTTATATAAGATTTAGTTCCAACTTATATAATTTTTGTCATTATAATATTAGATTTGAATATATTAATCAATAAAATATAAAACTAATCAAAGTAGAATAAGATAAGAATGAATATAAGATTTAATTATTAGTTTGTAACAAACCTATATAAAAATAAAATAAAATAATTATCAATATCTCTTTTTTAAATTAGTATTAAATTGTTTTTTAAAGTATTGATGATGTGGTGACACATAGGCGAATTGAATATGGAGGTGACGCACATGCGAATTGAATATGCGGTCGACATGTGTTAGAAAAGTGACTTCTTTAGTATATAGATAGATAGATGGTGTGAATATTTATTAAAGTGTGAAATAAAAATAAATTCCGGATGATACCCTCGAGTTTTATATTTTTCCGAATGTTGCCCAAACAAAAATTATTCCGCAAAGTATCCCTGAGTTTTGCCCGAGTTCGCATCGTGCCCTTTTTTATAATTTCTTTCAACTTTTGTTAGAATGTTTATACAAAAAGGAAATAAAAATAAAATACAAGTAAAAAAAGAAAAGTAAACAAGTAAAAGTAAGAGGAAATTGGAATTGATAGTCTTTCCATAGTGATTTAAGGTAAATATACTCTTTCCTAATTAATTTTACTAATTAAAATATCCCCTAATGTGATTCTATACTGATTATTCATCAACCTCCGCCTAGATTTTACTAAAGTAGCAATTAAAGCTTCGCATAATAAATGTTCTCCTCAACCTGATGACGACGACGTCGGTTCTCCTAAACCTTCAAAGACGACGACATCGGTTTTTACTCTCCCCTGACGCTCGTCGTTATCGCCACTCCGCCTCCGCCAAGCCTAGCCCTAAGCTCCCGATTTCCTCCCAAAACTACGATGTCTAGATCTCGACGACGCCCTCTCTTCTTCCTCCCCTCGAGCAGCACCGCGATCGCCTTTTCCGCGCGCTTGGACTAGCCTTCGACCTCATTATCTCCCAAAACAACCACTTCATTTCCGATTACGACGCCTTCGACCTCTCGATTTGTTTTACTCCTCTCTTCTCAGTATATATCATTTGCTTGTTTCCTTTTTCTTTTTTATTTGTCTTTTATCTTTATTTCCGTTTTTTAAAAAGCAATCAAACGGATGTTGAAAAAAATGGTAAAAAAAGGGCACAGGGCAAATTCGGGATAAAACTTAGGGATATTTTGCTGAAAAGGTTTTTTTTGGCACCATCCGAAAAAGTATAAAACTCAAGAGTAGTATTCGGAATTTTCCTTAAAAAAATCAACGCCCAGAATTATTTTCATTAAAGAGAGATAAAAAAAAATAACATTCATATATTTTTTTCTGAATTATTAGCGTATTTTTTAAAAAATCCGTTTTTGGGGACACGTGCATCTTATATATTGATTTCGTCTTAGATATGTATCAAAACTAACTCTATGTGCATGAAAATTGATTGTATGTACATCGATTTTGATTTTTTTAGTTTTTAACCTTTTAATTATATGTATGAATACTATAGTTAGCTAGTTTTTAATGTACATACCGTTCGTTTCGATGCACATGCAAAATAACATGCACTTTTTATTGTTTTGATGTTCATGTGGTTAATTTTAGTGCACCTACATAATAAGGCACACTTTTGTGCATTAGTTTCGCCCTAAATGTGCATCAAAACTAAATGTTTGTGCATAGATTTCAAACTTTTTATTTTTTTTAATTTTTTAACATTTAGTTATGCGAATGAATACCATAGTGAGTTAGTTTTTTATGCACATGTCACTAGTTGCAATACACATGTAAAATAACATACACTTTTGGGTTCTTTTAATGTACATATGGTTGGTTTTAATGCACATACATAATAAGACACACTTTTTGTACATTAGTTTCACCTTGAATGTCCATCAAAACTAAATATATGTCCATTAGAACTACTTTTGTGTGCATCAATTTTTTTTACCCACACTATGCATCGATTACGAACTTTTTTATTAATTTTTTCCATATTTATGTGCATCAATAAGGTTTTTGCATAGTTTAGTTAATTTTGATGCACATACCAATAGTTTCGATGCATATGCATGAATAAGATGGACTTTTCGATTATTTTGATGCATATTCGGCGATTTATGATGCACATCAGCACATGCATAAATAAGGCACATTTTTGTGGTATTTTGATGCACATATGTTGAAGGGTTTCTTGAACAAATAAATTTATATTCAAGACCCCGCTGAGTACAGCGAAGTCAGGTTCGTCCACGGGAATGAGAATAGGGCTGAGAGATTAGTTGATAAACTACGAAAAGCAAAACAAACACGAACAAACAAGGCCCGAACCGAGCTGATTGGGGTCGTGCACGACCCTATGAGGGTCGGTCCTGGGCACTCAAACACACGAACAAGCACAAAGGAGAGCTAGGATTAGGGGTGTCAATCGGGCGGGTAGGGTCGGGTTTGGGTCTGGTCAATTCGGTTTCGGGTAAGTTCGGATTTAGGTCAAATTCGGATATTTTGAAAATCGGGTTGGATCATTTCGGGTCGGGTCACCCAATTAATCGGGCAAAGTCGGGTTTGGGGTCAATTTCGGTTGGGTCATTCGGTTTTCGGTCCAACTTGATTTCGGATAAGTCCGGTTTCGGGCTTAGTTAGTTTCGGATTTAGTCGGATTTCGGGTGATTCGGGTTTCGGGTTTTTCGGATTTTGGGTGAATTGGATTTCGACTTTGACCGAATTTGTGGTTAATCTCATTTCGAGTAAACGGATTTTGATTCAAACCATATATCGAATGATGATTTTTCGTAGTTTAACTACTCTAGGGTCTAAATATTTAATGTAACATTTAAATTACAAACATAATTATACTAAATATTCACTATCATTAATATTTTAAAACATAATGAAATTTCGGATGCTTTCGGGTCTGGTAACTTCGGATTTTCGGATGGTTTCGGGTCGGGTAACTTCGGATTTTCGGATGACTTCGGGTCGGGTAGCATCGGATATCGGGTTGCATCAGGCTTAGTCCATTCGGGTATAATCGGGTTTGGGTTAATCTCGAGTTCGGGTTTTTTCGGATTCGGGTCAAATTTGTTCGGGTCAAACATGTCTCGGGTAACAAACTTTTTATTTTTTCTCGGGTCGGGTCGGGTTCGGAGTCGGCCGGGTCAGGCGGGTTTCTCGGGTCGGGTCAAATTTTGACAGCCCTAGCTAGGATCGAGCACGGCCTTGGTGGGGTCGAGATCGAGTCAAATTAACGAGTTTTAATCAATATAAGAAGGCAAATCCTAGGGCTAGGGCTACCACAACAACAATCACACATGCTTTCAACAAGAAATCACAACTATCATGCAATTACGATCATAGAAAAGTCAAATTTCGCAAACAATTCAAGTTATTCAATCAACTTTCGCAAATCAAACAACTTTCTATCTATCTTTCAACATAGGAATATCAACTTTCGCAAATAATCCTATTAGAACTAATCAAGCAATCAACTTTACACTTTCGCTTTTAGGTAAGTTGCAAGACATGCCTCAACTGTCGCAAAGGAATTTAGCACATGATAGATAGATATGATCTTCAAGCATTCAAATCATAAATTCACGTTTTAGACATGCATAATTGTGTTGGGTTTCCACCCAACCCTAGAATCTAAGAAGACTACTCACACATAGCAAAGAAAAAAGAAGACATGATCAAAATAAACAAACCAAAATTCAAATTGAAAACTAAGAAGTCTTACAAATTTCTCCAACTTGTTCTCCAAGTCTTCCTCCCAATGCCAAAAGCGAATCAAAATCTAACTAAAAACCGGAACCTTGAACTAAAGGGTTTAGCCTCCTTTTATAGAGAAAAAGGAGCCCTAATTAAACTTGGAAATAAGATAAAACAACCTTCCTAAAAATACAAAGATAGAATATCTCTAAAAGATCACGGACGTCCTTGTATTCGTTCTTTTCGAAAAATACATTAACAATTAGCCACGTCCTTGTATTCGTTCTTTTCGAAAAATACATTAATAATTAGCCAAAAATTCATTTGTGTCATATTCTTCCCGCTTTTAGGTGAAATCATTCATGCTCTTGATTTCTCCCCATAGACCGATTATTGTTTATTCTCAATTTACACCTGGGTACCCATTCACACTAAACCAGACCCATAAAAATATTATTTATTATAAAATGTAAAGTAATTATTATCATTTGTTTGAGTTTATAATCCCTAATTTGTCATTAAGTTTATATTAACGTGAATGTTAGCAAAAATGGCTTACAAAATTTGATTTTTTAATCGATCAGTATTCTTAGATTCAATTATTGAAATAAAATATATTTTGTTCGTTGTGAGGCCCAAATAATCAATTATTTTAAATTTGTACATTTTTTTATAGGGAAAGGAATTTGGATGGTCACTAACAGGTTAGTGACCGCCCAAGAGCATCATGCGGGATGAGGGTGTGCAAACCCGAGTCAACTATAAGTGGAATAGAGGAGATGCATCGGAACGAGCCCGCGATGTAGTCCGCCACCGAATTGCACTCACGGTTGACGTGAGTGATACCCCAATCCTGGAAACGAGCCAACAAGCAGTGTATATCCGAACGAAGTAACTCAATCTCCTCCGGGCAACGCCAGTCACCAAGAACGGTCTGATGACCTGGCGTAAGGCGATGGCTGTAACACCCCGGTTTTTCATACCGGAATGCTACTCGGTAGTGGACCTCGATCACATGGGTTCACTTAAGCTAGTCTGACAACAAATTCACAATATGGATCTTTAAACAAAGGCCTAGTACAGATTAAAGTTCTCTCAGGAGTTTTATTACAGTACTCTAGGGGGTTATTGAACCCTTGTTATATGTGTAGCCGAGAAAAAACTCTCAGGGGTTTTTAAAAACCCCCGAGAGACATACAAACGCTCAGGGGTTTTTATAAACCCCCGAGAAATATTTCTAGGGGCTTTCAAAAGCTCGCGATAAATATTTCTTGAGTTTTTTTTTCAAAAAATCCTCCAAAAGCACTTCTTGGGGATTTTAAAAAACCATTGAGAAATTGTTCATAAATTTCTTTTTACAAAAATTGTTTAAATCATTACACAATACTACCATGTACCGATTTACCAAATAAGACTCCAATGTTTAAATAACTGTCTAAGGTCGATTAAAACAAAGCACTGTTCTTACAACTGATATTTGAAGTTCCAAATAGTCCAAAACAAAATGAGATTGTCTACTGAAAGTCTAAAAGCCAAGTTCCAAATTCTAAAGTCCAATAAAACACTACTAAAATTCTATAAACCAAGTTCCAAATGCAAATGTAAGGGCTATTACGCATTTTGTGTCTCCAAAGATTGCAACCATTCCTCTCGCAACTCATCAATGAGATGTATGTCATAGCAAGTCGTTAAGTCGTTGAATCTTTAAAATAGTGCAAAATCAAACATATATGCTTATTGGATGGACATTAATTGTATACAAGGATGATAATATATATATGTATATATATATATGTATATAACAACAATGACAACAACTAGCATATGTTCATAAGCAACCGGAGAAGAAACAACTTGGTCTTCAATTCAAATCCTTGAGACGCTACTATTGTGCAGGTGTAATGTCAATGTGTTGTATCAGATAATAAATAGAGGCAAATCTCATAAATTAGTAGCTAGTATTGTTATTTGGGTGATAAATGATAATGAAATCCAAGTAAATCTAGGAGAGGCCAGTGGGTGGAGCTGGAGTTAGCAACATCATAAACAGAGTTTAAGAACAACAAGAGTCCCAGGATTAACTAAGCTCATTGAAAAGAAGTAAGAGTTTAAAAAACAACAATAGTCCTAGGTAGTAACGTCATTATGCTCCAAAAGAAGCAAGAGTCCCAAGATTAACTAAGCTCACTAAAAAGGACACAGTTTAAATACCAACAACATAAACAGCAAAAACACCACGCTCAATGAACAAAAAAATTTAGCATTAACCATGAACATGTAGAAAAAAATTTAGCATTAACCATACATGACCTTCATGATCCTAGCTTTTATTCATTATTCTTTTAGAGCAATTCAAGAACATACCCAATCAAGAAGATAGAAAAATTCATCCTTGGGTCTGTAATTGGTGTTGCTTTTCCCACTTACAGTCTCAAGAATGACTATTCCGTAGCTGTATACGTCTACTTTATATGTCAGGTAGCCCCTCATTGCGTACTCGAGAGCCATGTATCCTCTGAAGAGATCAATCCATAAGCAAAAGAAAACTTATGAGCAACAACAACAACAACATAATTACGATACATGTAAGATCATACTTAAAAGTGATTGAAGAAAGCAAGGATGAATCACTCACATTGTTCCTGCTACCCTTGTGTTGATATGTGTCTTCTTCCTCATCAAGCTTTGCCAAGCCGAAGTCTGATATCTTGGCATTGAAATCCTTATCAAGCAGAACATTAGTAGCCTTTATATCCCTGTGAAAAATCTTCAACCTTGATTCTTCATGAAGATAAGCCAATCGCCTCGCTGGTGCCCAAGCATATGTTCTTCCTTGTGGGCCAATCCAGGTTTAGTTGGTGCAGCTCACACTCTAAGGAACCAATAATGGTGCATTTGATGAGTAAAGTTACATTAAATAGACGAAGAGAAAAGTATTTATGCACTTGTCACAAGGAACTTACTGAATAAGGCACGGGCAAGGCTATTGTTTTCCATGTACTCATAGATCAACAACAATTCTTTCCCTTCAACGCAACATCCATGGAGTTTGACAAGATTTGGGTGTTGCATAGGCAAGAAACTCTAATTATGTAAATTGAAAACTATTAAATTAGGATAGAATAATTTCAGCAGAGTAAATGAACCGAAAATAACCACTGCATGGCGAGCTAGTAAGACTAGAGCGCTATTATTCAAAATTATCAGTGATGGGTGAGTCATGCACCACAAAGCATACAATAAACCAAAAAATGAATGTTGAAGGGCATTATTGACCATTTTCTTCTTTTCTTCCCAAGAAAAATGTCAGTTTGAGAACCAGAAGTGATACTATAACAGCAGTTGAACCGACTACAAACAATAGCTCCGATAGACAATCCTTCATCAGTCTTGAAGTCTGCAAGATATGTTCAAAATCAGAGTTATTGACTAGTAAAAGGTTGAATATTTTGAAAAAGGTTTTTTTTTCTTGCATATAGCAAACTTTACTTGGAGTGACCATTATGGCCGATATAAGAGGCACGTAAACTCCTCGACTAGGAATAGCATTAGTTCCTTTTCCTCTCCAATACAAGTGTATTTCCAGAGTACTTCCATCAACAACATCTTTGAACTCTTTTTCAGTATTCCCTTTCCAGCAACACCAGCTTCCTCCATAAACTCTTATTTGTCAAAGACAAAAATGCAAGACAGAGGCTGGAATAAAGAGAGTGGCTTCTTTGCTCATCTTCAGCTCTACGCAACTAAGGGTGACACATAATTTCATATTTTGCTTTTACACAGATTCAAATTGGAAGAACAATTTTAAGAAAAATGAAAACTGTCCAGAAAACATACCAACTTAAAAAAGTAGAAGAGCAATCCAAAACATTGTTTGCATGGAGCGTATATATTTCAGATGATACAGTGACCTCTGCAGCAGTCACTGAAGAGCTCCATACCAACCGTGTAGTTGCTTATTATAGCAATCATCACTATTACTAAGACAACTCTTATTTCTCTCATAGCATGCTTGGTTTCCCTGTTATATTCAGATAAAAAAATAATTGAGAAGTGAACAAAATAAAACAAAAAGATTATAAGAAGACACACACGAGATAATCAAAGTCTCACCCTGCCTTGAGGCTGAGACCTCAAGAAAGCAACATCATCTTCTTGCTGGAAATCTGCAGGCTTCCATTTCCTAAAACCATTCTTTGGCAACTTAGGCTTGGGAGCAGACTCCATGCTTTCAATATACAGAGAGACTTGGCACCCTTCTCAACGACTCTTCCACTTGTCCAGTAGGCAACTGTGAAGCTAATTCATCATCACTAATTTTAATATTCCAGGAAGACATATCAGCACTCGCACTAGCTGATCTCCTATGCCCAGAAAGTTTCCCATCAACAGCTTGTGAGCTTGATCTTTTCTCATTTGTTCCTCTAGTTTGAACATCTGTTTTATTAGGCCCATCCCGTCTGGACGACCCACTAAGCAAGATATGACGAGCAGGCCCAAGAGGCTTCATCCAAGTAGAATAAGAAGAACGCCTAAGTAAAGAACCATGCACCTCGCAAGGTACCCTCCTAACCTCGGGAACCATACACCTCGCAAGGTACCCTCCCAACCTCGGGAACCATACACCTCGCAAGGTACCCTCCAAACCTCGAGAACCATACACCTCGTAGAAGAATTTCCCAACCTCTAGAGCACCTCGCATCCCCCGGTCCCAGGGAACTTATGCCCTGCGGCCCTCGAGGTGAGGCCCCCATGCCATGGGGTTGTGATGATGCCCAAAGTAGTAAAATAGCAGGTGGGCCCGGGGCACCCAAAAACAGATAACCATGACGGGACTTCCAAGGATAATTCGGGGTCCCATGCTCAAATCCCCCATTTATTAAAACAAAGTTCCTACCCTCGCGAGGTCATCCGAAACCTCGGAGCGAGGTCTAAACCTCGCCACCGACTCTACTGACACCCCCGCCTACACGGACCACTCAAGGATGCCGCCCCCCGAACCAATCACCATCTGCCTCACCTCCGGACCAATCAAGAGCCTCCATCTCGGACATCCCACATCGGACCTTGGCCAAAACTCGACTCCCCACTCCTCTATAAATAGAGGAGAACCTCGTAGGAAGAGGGGGTCAAAAAACATCTTGAACTCAAGAACTATCTTGCTCGTTGAAGATCGACGTGATAGAAACATCGTCACAAGACCTCGCTACAGACAAGAAGAGTCCACAAAAAGACTTCAAGTCACACAGAGACCCCGTTCACACTAAAAGACCTCGCTACACAATCTCACAAGACTCTACACCACACTCGCAGAGTCCACCTCGCCTCAAGATCAATCACGCTACATTTAGGCGGTAGAATCTCTTAGCAAGTAGGAGATCTCGAATATTGTTAGCTCGAGATCTCGAAAACCCGTAGGAGGTCCGAGGTGTAATTCTCAATTGCTTGTTAGCCTAGTCGGCTTGTAACCTCGCTGTAAAGAAAATAATAAATAAAGAAGCAAGTGTTTGCACTTTCGAATATAATAACCTCGTTCCTTGTCTTCTAGCGAGTCGTTATTTCTGGTTTCATCAGATTCAGCAAAGTTTGGGATTTACAGGTTTGATGGTTTCCACAGTTAATGGTCACGAGAGTAACACATGGTTAGTGTCTTCCTCCAGGATGTTACAGGCTTCGCAGCCCGGCGAAACCGAGATATGGTTAGCAACAAGCCTCATCTTAGTTGGCAAACCATTTCTGGCTACTTTCCAAATGAATTTTCACTTTGGGAGGGATGTTAAGTTTGTTGATCCAAGATAGGTTGATTTTTGGTTTGCCTTTAGATTGTTGGATCCATTGCATGGTTGAATGTGTTGAGTATCAGCCATTTTTGCTAGGTTGCCAATATAGTCTGTCCGGGATTTTGTTAATAGGGTTTATGATTTTGGATATGATTTCAAGGTCGTTTGTATTAATGAACTTGCTCAATTTCTCAATGTTCCACGAATTATCTTATATGAGGTACTCATCCACAATTTCGTCCCAGTTAATGATATTTACCGCATTTGTCCTTGGGTTAAGAGGACCCATATCTGTCTAGTTGTCTTTCCATACTCGAACGGTTTTACCATCCCCAATATGCCAGATTAGTCCTTTCACGAATAGGTTTTTGAGGCCTACTAGCTTGGACCATTGCCAAGAGGTATTATGTTTTTTCTTGTAGTTTAGGATGTTTTACGTTTCAAGATATTTTTTCGTAATATTTTTGACCCATAGATTTTCTGGTTTAGCTAGTATTTTCCAAAGCAGCTTCATTTGGAGTGTTTGGTTCATCTCTTCTGCCTTGGCGATTCCCACCCCACCATGAGCGGGTGGGCGGTAAATGGAGTTCCAACTAATGAGTGGTTTGTAGTTGTGATCCTATTTCCAAAAGAAATTTTTGTTGATTTGGTCAAGTTCTTGTAAGGTAACATAAATGATTGCATAATGTAGTTGGGTTGTGCTAATAGATTTGCTTTGATTACGATTTTACGTCCCTCCTAGGATAGAGTGTTTGATTTCCATTTTGCAAGTTGGGATCTGGTCCGCATAATTAGTGATTTAAAGGTGTTTTGCGTTACTCTACCATTGATAATCGGGCATCCTAAGTATTATCCCACGCAACTGTGTTTGTAATTTGGAGAATCTGCTTGATTTATTCCTTATTTGTATTGCTTGTATTTTTGGTGACCTGGAAGGCGTATTTGTGGAAGTTGACTTTTTGGCCAGATACCTGGCAATAGCTATCAACAATTCCTTTAATGTTTTCGCATGCAGTGTTATTTAATTTAGCGAAGATGATGATATCATCAGCGAAAGCGAGGAATGGGATTTTTGTTCCATTTCTCATGATTTGGATCCTGATGCGACCCTAGGGTCACAAGGGGCGGATCTAGGCTCGAAACGTCCGGATCTTCTCTGACAATCGTAACCGGGATATATACGAGACCACAAAGTGGACTCGCGGGCCTCTAATTCTCGTCGGAACGAGGGTGGGGCGAGGTAGTAACAAGGAAAGAACGGAACCGGGGTGACGTCGGACCAAATAACGAGGAAACTCGACTCTACTTTAACTTGACTCAATTTGACGTAATTATTATAAAGGGGGTCTGGCTCCTTTATATAGAGGAGGTCACACAAAATCCTAGAAGCTAGTTGGGAGTGGACTAGGATTAGCAACATGCTAGGCCCAACATCCAAGCCCAAAATACTACTAATAGCAACATACTAAAAATAGAAACTATCTAGAAAGGGAAATAACAAGGTTAACCCAACTCTTGAATAGGTATAGACAATACCCCTTTGTCCGTATGAGTCCGGCCTAGCATATGAACAGGTTAATATAAATGTAGACATAGACAAAATACATTAAAAAATCCCTCCTTTGGAGTAATTGCAATAAATAGGCTAGACTTTCATGTGAAGATAGGCCTCAACTATAGAGTTAGTTTCAAATTTTCAATCACTAATTTGTGTTCATCAACGATCACATGATCATTTATCGTTGACTCTACGTCTCTCAATATAACTAATAAGCCATAAATAATAATAATTTATTTTACCATTAAGTTAGTAATCACAACCCCTCCCCTGGATGAGATCTTTTCAACAACTTAAGTTCAGGCTATATTTTACAACTATCCCAAAAGAGGAGGTATTGCATGCAATTTTCCAAACAATTAAGGCTTATAGTTTAACATAAGTAATCTTATTTTTTGACATGAATTTTTTCCAACATGAGTTATCTTTGATAGTTATCATTATTATCTCAAAGATCGTTTGATCTTATAATAGTTCCTTGTAAAAGGGACAGAAAAGACTCGTCAAAAACTACACTTCATATAAAAAGTGCCATTTGTTAGGTGTGTGAATGACCATCATTTAACATAATACTATATATGGCCACAATACTATTTGATCTATTCTGATTGCGAGAGATGCATATATAATTAGCTCCTTACAATATAAAGGTTACTACAAGCTAGAAAACGCCTATCAACATGCTTAACAGCTCATCATAGGTGCAAAAATAAACTTTTTGTTTTGGCAGCTTAAGGCTAGGTTTGTTTGTTTGGTACAAATATAGAAAGGTGGCATAAATTTTTGGGAAATTCTTATTCACGTGGAAAATGTTTAAATGATAGCACCTAACCAGCTACTACACCAAATTCATAAGTTGATACTTTTAATAAATTACTAGTTATACATGTCGTGCCATGCACGACGACGATTTGGATTTTAAAATTATTTTTACATATTATAAATAGATTTAAATATAGAAAAATCTAATATAATTAGGTATGATCGTATGAGCGTATTTTTTAAAAAGATAATGATTCATAAAAGATAGAAATTTTATACTCATATTATGATAATTATTTTATTTTTAGAATAAAAAATTATAATATATATTTATAAAGATAATATAAATTGTATTATTGCTAAATTTATTTCGAATTCCTATTTTTTTAAATAAATAAGTAGATATACATAAAAAATTAATAGGAAAAGGTAAATTAATATGAATAAAAGTTGATTTTTTTATAGTATAAAGTAGGATCAAAATTAATGTGCTGGCTCAAAAAGGTACAATTTTAATATATAGTTATAAATATAAATAGATCCTATAATTAATTGTAGTTGATATTGCCCAATAATATTGTTTACATAAATATTATTTTAAGGGAAAAGATTAAAAAAGATTTCTAATTCATTTTTTTTATTGATAAAAAATTACTTTAATATAAAGTGGGCCCATAACCATAAGATAAAATTCTTTTTAATATAAATAGATAATAAAAATTTAGATAGAAAAGATGAATAATATTGGCACATTAGCTAAATAATATTGATCATATGTAAGTCCATGTGTCTAAATTTAAAAAATATTGAAAAATCTTATCATCAATATTCTCTAAGATTGTTGAGCAAAAGATAGATTTTAGGAAAAATAAAAATACATATTATAGAAAATTAAATAGAAAGGGTGAAATAACATGAATAAAAATTATTATTTTTTAAAATAAGGTGGGACCAAAATCAACGTGATGGCTTAAAAACGATCAGCTTTTATAATATATATTAGTTATATCCGTCATGCCATGCACGACTACATGAATTTGATATTTAATTTATTTAATGAATATGATTTTAATTTAATATAAAAAACTTATTTATTAGAAAAAATATATAAAATTTTACAATTGGCATCATGTGAAACGGAGCCAAAATTATTAAGGTGAGTCCACTATAATATTGATGGCTTAGTTATAACTTAATTATGCAAAAATATAAATAAAAATTATTTGAATTAGAATCATTTAATTTTAATACAAAAAAAATATAAAAATGTAAAATAATCTAAATTCTTGTAATTTTTTTTTATCAAATTCAATTCTTTACAAAAATTGAATAAAAATTAGAAATATACTTAATAAGAAACGATGAAAAATTGTAAATAAAAAATGATTTTTTAATGATAAGCCATCATTTATATTTACATGCATAATTCAAAAAGAAAATTAAGGAAAAAATAACGTAGATTTATTATTATCAAAAGTCAATTTAGGCAAGTAATTATCTAGATTGAAAGTTCTATTTTTAGCAAAATTTTATTTAAGATAAATCTTTTACCTAAATAGATAAAAAAAAGACAAAATATTTTTCTTTAATTTTAAATAAAATTTGAATTTATTTTTTTCATATAAATAGATAGAAATTTAATTGGAGAAACTAAATTAAAATATCTATCTTAATATATAATATCTAATGTTGTATATTTTATTTTAAAAAAAGAAATAATGGATTTTTTTATTCAAAATCATAAATGAAGCATCTTTGTATCAAAAACACATAATTAAAAATGAAAGATTTTGTAAAAATTATATTTTACAGGTCATTATATATATAACAAATAAAAGATTACAAACGAATTCTAAAAAAATATACTTAATATGCTTAGTTACGAACTAGTTATACCTGTCGTTCCATGCACGACTACATGAATTTGATATTTAATTTATTTAATGAATATGATTTTAATGTAATATAAAAAACATATTTATTAGAAAAAAAATTATATAAAATTTTACAATTGGTATCATGTGAAACGGAACCAAAATTATTAAGTTGAGTCCACTATAATTTTGATGGCTTAATTATAACTTATTTATGCAAAAATATAAATAAAAATTATTTGAATTAGAATCATTTAATTTTAAAAATCTCTTACAAAAAAAATATAAAAAGGTAAAATAATCTAAATTCTTGTAATTTTTTTATCAAATTCAATTCTTTACAAAAATTGAATAAAAATTAAAAATATACTTAATAAGAAACGATGAAAAAATGTAAAAAAAATGAATTTTTTAATGATAAGCAATCATTTATATTTGCATGCATAATTTAAAAAGAAAATTAAGGAAAAGATAACGTAGATTTATTATTATCAAAAGTCAATTTAGGCAAGTAATTATCTAGATTGAAAGTTCTATTTTTAGCAAAATTTTATTTAAGATAAATCTTTTACCTAAATAGATAAAAAAAAAAAGATAAAATATTTTTCTTTAATTTTAAATAAAATTTGAATTTAGTTTTTTCATATAAATAGATAGAAATTTAATTGGAGAAACTAAATTAAAATATCTATCTTAATATATAATATCTAATGTTGTATATTTTATTTTAATTTTAGATAAAATCTTTTATATCTATCCTAATAGATAACATCTTTATTTTAGATAGAATCTCTCTTGGATTAATTTATCCTATTTCTATATTATCCTACAATAATATCAACATACATAAATTTCCAAAATAAAAAATCATAGGTGGCGAAATCCTAGGTGGCTTAACGTGGAAACGACACGTGGAAAATCCTAGGTAGCGCAACGTGGTGACTTTATTCCTTGCGTCTTTTATATATATACATAGAGTGATTGATTGATTGATTTTGTATACCTGATAAATTATATGGAGGAGAAGGATCTCTTGATAAAAGGTCGCTTATGTGCTAAAAATTAATGAATCTTATCCATTCCTTTAAAAAAAATTAAAGTATAGTACTAGACTTTCATCAAAAGAAGAAAAAATGGAATGCGTGTTTTTTCTCGAATTATTTGAGTATTTTAAAAAAATTGTTTATGGGGCGCGTATATTTTGTGCATCGTTTTGGTTTTGGATTTGCATCAAAACTAGCTTTATGTACATGAAAACTAATTAAATGCGTTTCTATTTTTTAAATCTTGTTGTGCATCGATTTTCAACTTTTTTATATTTTTTTACCTTATTTATGTGCATGACTCACCTATTGTCTAACTAGTTTTAATGCATATAACGTTAGTTTTGATGCACAAGAATTAATAACATGCATTTTTTTGTTGTTTTGATACACATACATAGATAAGGCATATTTAATTTTCTAGGGTTGTTTGATGCACATAAAGTTGGTTTTGATGCACGAAGCATATATCTATGCACATAGATTTGATGGACATTCTTCCATTTTTTATTTACACATAATGCACTTTTTAGTTGTTTTGATGCGCACACAACTCGATCGTTTTGATGCACAAAGGACGAATTAGTTTTGATGCACATATAATCAGTTTTGATGCATGAAACCAAGATGCACTTTTTTTAGTTGTTTTGATGCACACACGCCTCGTTTTGATGCACATAACATGATTAGATTTGATGCATATATATATGGTTAGTTTTGATGCACAAAATCATATCTAAGATGTCAGTTTGATGCATATTTGACCAGTTTTAATGCATACATACAATTTTGATGCACAAAAAAGCCAGTTTTGATGCATATTCCGTGCACACCCCTTGTATACATTGCATGGGTAGATTGGTGGCTGTGAGTGGCCAAAATAGAGGTGGCTAGTATGCAAGACACATGCACAAGCTTAGCATGCCATGTGGAGGAAGGGAAGAAGGCTCCACTTTATGGAGAATGGTGCCTCTTGCATGGGAGACACATGGCATACTTGATGCGAACTCGTCTCTAAAAGGGATTGAGTGCGTGTCGGATTTTGAAACTTGATTACGTATTGGGTCTTTAATGCGAATGCGAAACTGGATTTGAGTTGAACGTGAGATTCTTTGTGAATGATCCGAACAAGAGATGAGAGTTGAGCACTCAAAAGAGAGAACTCGAAAGGAAGAGAGGTCGGAGAAGGGGTTGACGTACAAACCAAACTGGAGCAAAGCTTCGATAGAGTTTCGTTATAAAATTATGCGTCAACCTAATACAAGTCTAAGAGTGGTCCTTATAAAGATGAAGCACTCGAAAACCCTAGATCTAAAGAGTGGTGGCGGCTAGGTCTAGCATGCAAGCAAGGCCGAATGCCTCCAAAAGCCCAAAAGTAACATACTAAAACAAGCCAAACATTTATAGAAAGTCTAGGAATGGAAAAAACTACTAAAATAGGTAAAACAAGATAGGCATCGTCACAAGGATGTCGTGACACAAGGGTGTTGTGACAAGGTATTGGCACGGTGTGGCAAGGGCGTGCGGCAAATCGCGGACGCTAACGAGGTAGGCGAGGGCGCGCGCACAGAGTGGCAAGGCTCACAAGAACCTCAAGTGCTGAGGTCCGGGGGCGACGACACGATGGCTGGCATTGAGTGGCATGTCGAAGGTGTCGATGGCACGGACTCGAGCATGGAGTGGAAGGTTGGGGTCGCGGTGCCGGGGTCATGGCAAGGACGCACATGAGCGTCGACGCGGATAAGGTCGCGCCTTGACTGGCCAATATGCGTGTCACTAATCACTAAGGAATGCATGGCATCGGCTATGGCACGGGTCCGAGCACGAGTGACTGGATCATCTGAGCTTAGGGACATGGCAACCTCCTCTTGAGTGGCGTCCATAGGCGGGGTCGCATCAATACTTCTCCTAGCCAAGTGGAAGAAGGAAGGAGATGTGGTCATGCATTGGTTGCATGTGGGTGATGGTCATGGGGAAGAGAGAAAGAGTTCATGGGCTTCTTAGCCCATTTAGCTATTAAAGGAGAAAGAAAATACTTGGCCTTTGGGCCCATTAAGAATAACTTAGCCTATTTGAATTATAATTGAGTAGCAATGATAACATGGAATATTAGTCTTCTTGTCCCCCGCCCATTTGTAAATTTATTCTTGTTAAATAAATTTTTACCCATTTACAAGTTTCACCTTGATTACGGAAAAAACAATGCTTTAAACATGTCTTAATTCCTTATTCAGACTTAATGATATCGGATTAAGATACTTAAAAATCACGGATATTATAATGTGGACCTTGTGCTTGACATTCAATTGGTTAATGATTTGGTTATGAATTCAGTGTATTGGTTCTACTTAAATGACAATGTCTTCTGGGTCAAGTCATCCTATCACATGCTTGAAGTATAAAAGTGGGAGATGAAAATAATAAGGGGAGCAAGTTAATGGATTAGTTACTTCTAGGGTATAAGGCTTGAGGTTTTAGAAGTCTCAGTCCATGCCAACATATGGACTTTCCAAGTGGTCACCCATCTCAGTAGTACTCTCGCCCATGCATGCTTATAAATTCAGAGTTCTTTGTCCTCACTTGATCCTGAAAAGGAAGAGCTCTTGTTAGTTAGCACCTCAATCTCTTATAAACCACCGGGTTGTTACAATCTCCCTCACTTAAACACTATACATCATCGTGCCTAAGCATCGCCCTCTATGTTGAGTGACCACCTTCCAAGCCAAGCTAACTAGTAAACTAGAGCCAACTCTAATATCATTGTAAGGTATGAGGCCTTAGAAGCACCAATACATGCCAACATAGGGACTTCTCAAGGTGCCACCCATCCTGGTAGTGCTCTCGACCATGCACGCTTAACTTCAGAGTTATTTTTTCTCACTCGAACCTTGAGAAAGAGCTCTTATTGACATATGTAGCACCTCAATCCCTTATAAATCATCAGGTTATTACATAAGGTTTGAAAGAAAATATTGGCATTGCATGCTCTGTCGTAAGAACATTCTTTTTTTATGGAGAGTATGCAAGAACATCATCCATGCAAACATAATCTTCTTTTCATAAGGTGGTGGGCGATGTTGTGTGTGTTTCTTGTGGTGATGTAGAGTCAACATTATATGCTTTGTTGGGTTTCTTGCTTCTTGTTAATTAAGGTGTATGAATTTTTTCAAGTGTTGCAAGATTAGGGGAGATGGCTGGATTTTATTCAGATTGGACAAAACTTATTTGTTCAGAGATGCAAAAACGTGATCAATTCCTTTATGCATGTCTTTGTTGGGGTTTGTGGAGGGCTCAAAATAAATGATTGTTTGAAGATGTTCATGTGGAACTAAGTGATCTTATTAAGTAAGGTTTGGACTTGCGAGAGGTATATCAGAAGTTGCATGCGATGAATAAGATGGTACTTGGATTTGATTGTCTCGAGTTAATTTAGAGGGCATCCAAAGGAGAGATTCCAAAAATGATATTTGGGGCAACTTTAGTTCTAGCTTTGTAACTAAGTGTGAAAATCTTGTTGTACTAACGAAAGCATGCATGTACGGAAGACTTGTCATGCAACTAATTAGCTTAATCGATGGAAATCTATGTTCCCTTATATTTTAACTAGTAATTTTTTTCCCATCTGAGTTTTATGATGTATTAATAACTGATTTGACTTTAAGTTAATGGAGTTCTATTTGCATAAAAAATCCATTCAATATCAAGTGGTTCATCCGACGCTAGTTTACGTACCCAAAAACGAAAAAAAATTCTAACAACAAACATGAGATAAACAAACAATTAAATATTCTAATTCCTGGCTATTATTACACCAAGTATCATAAGTTAATTAATATTTTGATGTATTATTTTTCATATTTAACAATCAATGCTTAATTATATATTCCAATTTTGTAAAGTGAATCAATGGTGGTTTGACAGTTGCACAATTACCATTTGTAGTTAATTTTGCTTCAAAAACGCCTACGCAGAATACGCAAACGGGTTTTTCGGGAAATAATTTATTTGGAGAAAGTAAAACAAAGAAAATTAGGATAAAAAAGTATCGTATTGAATTTAGGTTAGCTCTCATATTTCTATTATAATCGAAGTTCGCTCACAATCTTTTTTCAACTTTCTCAGAGTTTTTTCCGTGTTGAGTCAAAGATGTTTTACGTCTATGCTTCTCTTATCTTTTATATTCCTTTCTCACAACTACAAAATGTAATGTGTGATGCATGCCACCTAGAGAAATACTTAATTGGTCGGATTGAGAACGTGGTAGTCATGTTATGACAGGTGTCAAACATGCAGTTGGATAGTAACCGTTTCTTTGTTTGCTTTGCCAGACAGATGACGTGTTAGGGCATTCACCTGCAGTGATTTTTGTTTAGGCAGGTGTGGCAAATGTGCACGTATTATATGATCAACCGTGGAGAAGTGTGTTTGATACACCAATGGTTGTGATTAAGAACCAACTTTGTATTTGACATGGTGGTTGATCATGCCCGATGAGAACACGCGACCGATCTCTGGATATGGTTCATCACTTGCATACTCAAGACTTCCACTACACACGAGACCTCTCCTATGATGAACATGAGGTAGACAAACAATTAGATGTTATTCACCTCCATTCAAAAACTTTCCTCTCAAAAAACAAATCCACATTCAGAAAAACATGATAAGCGTTACTTTTCTTTTGAAAATGATACTCCGTAATAAACTTCACCTATGAAAAAAGATTCATTGCCAATGCTACAGAAAATATATAATTTTTGTGAACACTAGATTACAATTACAATTACATACTATATTCATATTGATTAAAGATTTCTTTGGGTAACAATAATTAACTGCAAGATTTGGAGATACCAAAAGTAAGAATGAGGTTTTAGGTATAAACCTCACTCGCTTTTTCTTTCAAGTTTGCAGCTACTCCCATATTTACGAAACAGACACCAGGGCTGAAACTAAATTACCAATTATGCCCTCCAAAGCCTAACCGTCTCAGTCAGAATGGCTGAACCGTCCTGCTCAACCCGTTCATGTTAGCAAACCACGCAACGAGATATGACATTTTCCGATCACTCTCTCCGGTCGACTTCTTCTTCATCCTCCCGTCTCCAGTGATGCTCCTCTTCACCGAATCCATGTGCCTATCTTTCTTCTGATCGTTTCTCCTTTTGGATGTCGACAAGTGGAGTGCGTCGCCGCCGTCGTTGTGGCTCCGGTAGAGGAGATCTCGAAACTTCCAGCGCTTAGAAGATCCCGTAGACTGGCTCTTCTTCTTCATCACGTTCTTGTTTGGAGCCCACACACAGTAGGTCTCCGGGGCTACGCCTTCGAGTTCGTCAGCTTCAGAGCACGAACACGACGCCGACTCTGTTAACGATGTCTCGCGCTCCGAAATCATCAGCTTCTTAAGCGGAAGCCGGACCGGAATCTTCTCCAACGACTTTGAATTTGAATTTTTCTCCACCTCTGGCGCCGGTGAACGAGATTGGGGAAGAATCGAGCGATTTTCGCTGTTAACACGGTAGGTGTCGGCGCGAGCCAAATTAGTTTTAAATACAGGGAAGAGAGGCTTGATTTGGCCGTTGTGGAAGACATCATCAGCAGAGATCGGCGACGAATACTCTCCGACTCCGGGAACGGCGAACTCGAAATCGATGTCGCCGTCTTCTTGCTGCTGCTCCGAATCCCCACAGACGTGGTCTTGGTGGAGAAGGAGGTCACGAAACACGTCGTTTTTGCAGAGAGCCACGGAAGAGTAGGAAACGACGTCGTCGTAGTATGTTTCGCTGTTGCCGTGTGAGAACTCGTTGACCACTCTAGCAGCTATCTTGGCAAAGATTCCAGAGGAGTGTTGTCCGTTGAGGCTCCGCGACTGGGCCAGTGACGGGTACGGGCCCAGACTCCGACCCAAACCCGATTCTTTCATCTGTAGCTGCTTTGGTTGCTTTCAGTTTGAAAGAGAAGGAGAAGTAAAACGTGATGGGCTCGAGAGAGGGGCTCGGGTGTGTTTGGGGGGGGGAATTGGGCAATGGATGGCACAAGGACTAAGAGCAATTTTACCAATTTATATATGATGAAGAGAAAAGGATGTGTATCCTCTAGGTGAATGACTTGGCAATGAAAAATGGAACAACATTTTTTGTTAATTTAGTGACATGCCCTGCAGGTGACATCCAATCCAAATCCACTTTAGTTTGTGTACCAGTCATTTGAGTTTGTGTCATTCCCTCCCCTTTTCACACTTCTACTGTGGGTAAAAGAAAAATGGTGTGTTCTTTGATAGGTGCATCGTCTTTGAGTTTGTTTGGGTTCAAGACAATGCATTAGTTTACATCGAGGCTCTCTTCGGCAATTCTAAATTAAAAATTAAGTTGAAGCTGAAGTTCAACTTAATAATTGAAACTAAAATTTTGAGTTAAATTTAGGGATCGTTTGGTTTGCAACTATGAAAATAAAAATGAAACCAATCCAAGTCCATTTTGGTGTCAATGTGTCATGATGAATTAAGGAAATTTACATATTGCTTGTGACATATCATTTTTCATTCATTTCTCCAATTTAGGATGACAATGAAGTAGGGATAAATGACAACATGTTAGGAAATTCCCTCATTGTTCCCATTCGTTAAGTTTTTAATCTCTGTCTTTATTCCTATCCATGTTGGAAGATTAAAAAATTATCTCTATTTCCATTTCCATCGAAGATTTTTCATTCCTATTTATTTTTTTTCATTTATAATCTCCACACGTTTCTCCGTTTGATTTTTTCCATTGTTGCCAAATAATTTACTTAATTCTTCATATAAATTACATTCTTAAAACACTCATTGGAATTATATTTTAAAAACTTTTGCATGGAAATTTTTATGGTATATTATACTTTGTTAAGCCACATACAAAGAGTAAGATTGATCAAATGATGAGGAACAACCCAAAAGGACATGCCCAAAACGAAGGCATGGCTTCAGAAACGAGCAACAAATCGAAAGGGCCACAAACCAAAAACTTGCAAATGGTCCGAACAACCTATTTTTCTAACACATTATATGTCTCTCTTGAAGAGAATCTACAAATTCAAATTGTATAACAATAAATTAACTTCATCAAATTTAGATAAATTTCCTTCACTAAAAAACATGGGAATCCGACAAAACTCCCTAGAAAACCACAACAACATCCCCTAGATTCAAAATGGGGGAGGCTAAAAGGCCCAAGTACTACAGGAGGGAAGGGGTTGAAAACGTCATTGAGCATCATGAAACGAAAAAAATGAACAAAGATGGATTCCCCACAAACAAGGTGAGGACCATCGATCCAAACATAGTCAAAATTTCAAATTTCGACCAATCAGACTCAAATAGGTAGACGGAAGGGGAGTCGAGAAAAGGAGGCAAAAATGACCCTCAATTTCACATGAAAAGGTCAAGGGATATAAACCCAAAGAAGAAAAAACAAGTCTCAAGCTCCCAATAAACACAAATCAACAACGAAACAAAAATCTCATTTGTTCCATATACTAAAAGAAATTGTATAGATTTGTTAATTATGAAAAAGATCACACCAAGGTAAATATTCGAAATGGTTAGGGTTATTCTTCTAAAAACCAAACAAGAACTCTACACAAAGGATCTTTCAACAAATTAATTATTTTTTCATTAATTTTCATCAAATTAATAAACTTTGAAAATTGTATGGTGATACGGAATTGATTGGCTTGCACGCGTCGCTTCCGTTTTGTTTTCCAGGCCCAATCTTGTCAAGCAATTACTCCTCTTCTCTACTTTGCAAATTTCAATCTTTTTGAATAAAAAGACTCAAATTTTAAGGTTCTCAATCACTTCTTTGGATTTCAAGACAACAAGGCTTGTAAATTGATTGCTTAAAGAACAAGTAACAATCGCTTGAATGGTGTTTGAATTTGGTTTTCACGTGAATGAACAAGAGGAACGGAATCAGTTTGGTACTTTGGGTTGGACGTGTAATTGCAAAAAAAGATAGCTTTTTTGGGTTAAAAATCTTAGGAATAGAAAACAATAAGTTTCTATCTTAAAATATGACTCCAACATGCATTAAAAAGTAGGAATTACAAGGGTTTATATAGACTAGATGGTCAAATATCATATGCCATTCTTAAAGATATTATGGTTCCGATCGGCAATGTCAAAAAAATTTCAACTACCCCCAAATCAACTACATCAACTAGATAATGTACCTCCCCAACCTTATATTTTTTTGCAAAATATCAACTACTATCAACTCCATCAACTCCATAAATTCAAAGCAATTACATCAACTACTTATTGTTGAACAAAGCCTATATCCTAAAATAGATTTTCAGTAAGATCATGTACTACTCTGAATAAAACGCGATTTTGACCATCTTCTCGTTGGATTCTCATCTTGACGTCAACTTTGAAGTTGTAGACAATTGAATAAGCTTTTCAATGCATCTTGAATCACCTCAAATCAACTTTATAGCAAAAGATATGACCATTGTACTAAACACTTCTCATAACATGATATGATCTTAAACTTCCAAAAATATCTTCACTTTGATCATTTTCCTTGGAGGTCTTGGGCACCTCACTTGGTATTCTCCAAAGCATAATTTCACATGCTTGAAGACTTTCTTGAACTTGCAAGCTCTTGATATCCTGAATGGTCTTGGACTAAGATGGCTTCTTATCCTCTTTCATGACTCCTTAGCCTTGGTCTTATCTTGATCCATATCATATGGATTGTTGCTTCTTAGCAAAAATCATATCTTCAATTTTCTCAACCCTTGAAAATAGGTAAAAATACATCAAACCTTCTGCTTTCTTAGCCATTGGAGGACCAAGAAGAAAAATATGGAGATATAATTCAAGCTATAAAGATTTTGGATAGATTTCGATATGTTTAAAGAGAAGGCAAACCTTCTTTCACTAGAGCTCTAACAAAAGAGTTTATAGGAGTTAAATGAAAAATATGAGTTGAATTTGAAGCTAGGTATAAATGGATAATTGGAACACAAAGCTAAATCGAGTTGATTTTGTAAGGTATTAGAGTAAAATTATGAAAAGTGGGAATGAATATAGTTTTGGATTTAAGGTTTACCTTTCTTGTTGAATTGTTCACATAAATTTTCCCTATTAATTTTAACTTCTACTTTAAAAATAATTACATGCGTTAAATTAAACAAAATTTATATATTAGTAGGATTATGGTTTTTAATAGGAAGCTTATACAAGAACGATCAAGATGTGGAAGTCAGTTCAAGATCTAAATCCAAAGTTTCACCGGTAAATAAAATATGTTCATGGTTCAATCGAAGACATGAATGTGACACCTAGAAGGCAAAAGCGCCACTAGGTTATCAATCAAACATTGGATTTGGGGTGAGGGAGAAGTGAGTTCGACCGAGATCCAAAATAAACCAAATATGGACAATGATGGAACACATATGCATTAAGATCCATTAAGCTTCAATAAGGTTGGGGGAGCAGCCTTAATTTTTGCTTCATCTTTCAGCCCAATTTAAATCCAGTATGCACCATTAAGCTTCTTCAAGCAAGGGCATCTGAATACTTGCCCTGAGGCTAAATTGTTGTAAGCTTCAATAAGGCCGATTCAATCCATATTAAGGTAGGCTGAATGGAGCCTAATTTGCATTACATTCAAGATTTCATGCAAATGCATAAGTTTTGGAATCCAAATACATTCTTATCCCACATTTTGATGGCAAGGCTTAATGTATTATAATATCAACATGAGTTTTTCATTTCAAGGTTCAAGTGAAGACAAAGAACTTTAAAGTTAATTGTGTTGGGGCGAGAGTAGTACCAAGATGGGTGGTCTCCTAGGATGTTCTTGTATTGACATGGGCTAGTGTTGGAGAAGGTCTCAACCTTTACACTAATGGTGTTGGGTGGTACGGTGGACCAGTCACAACATCTAGATGAAGAGACTCAGCCGGTGGTGGTTCGACAATCATGTCGTTATCGGTAAAGGTTTAGTGGTTTATTTCACAAAGTTAGGGCTTTGAAAAAAAAGTTATTTCTTTTTGGGGTTTTTGCTTGGTATGTGTCTAATTATATTTTTAAGTTAATAATAACCACTTGAACAAAATCTTCTTAACTACTCTATATTACCTAATATTGTTTTGTAAAAATTGATATTTTGTTAAAATTCTTATAAAATTGATTATAAACCCATGTACCATTTCATTGATTAAGAACTTTGACTTCAAAATTTATTCTCACCGATTAAAATGATTATGTGAACCTAGACCTGTCAAATGGGTCATGTGGGTTGGGTTCGGGTCAATCGGGTTTGGGTCAAAACGGGTCTCGGGTCGTTAAATTCACTGGTTCATACGGACCGAGTTGATGGGTTTGGTACGGGTTCGAGTTGATCCAACGGGTCACGATTGTCAATTTTGTTAACATTTATTTTTATATTTATTAAAATAATTAATGCTATATTATTTAAAATATTATGTAATAATAATAAAATAATAATTTTATACAAATTTTTAATAAAATATTTAATTTTTAATTGAAATAGTACTTTATTGGGTTGGCCGGGTCAGCCCAACCTAGTTTTTTCCAAGTCGACCGTGTTCGAGTTACTCTTGACCCATTAATATCTAGGTCGTGTTTCAACCCAAAAAACTTCAGACGGGTCGGGTCGGGTTAAGTTTTGACAGGTCTATGTAAACCTAAATGAACATAATTTTGATCACATAAATACCTAATTTTTAATTTAGAATCATATAGTTCATTATTTTTAACTATGAAGTTATCATATTATCACAAATTATAATGATAACACCTATTAATTAACACAAATAACAAATTTTCTCAAGGGATATTCATAACATTCACAACAAATACCAATTTGAATAAAAAGTAAATAAAAACATATTAATAAACCGTTTAAAGAAGCTAATCACGACTTTCAATGTAAATTTGAAAACACTAAGCCTTATGCCACTGTTTTTAACAATACAAAGAAAACATTAGGTTATATGAGTATTACAAGGCCAACCTAAATCATCACAACATATGATCTTAAAGAAATCGAATAAAAATGATTGCTGACAATATATAAACAAAAGATGAATATTGGCATTTCTTCGAGTTAAGAAGTGTGATGTATTATTAAATTCCTTGTAACAATGAAAAAATAACCAAATACGAAATATAGGATAGCTAATTAAGAATATAAAAAATAATTGTTTCAATTTCCCATAAAACATTTCAAGTAGTGTACGTTTTAAGGAATTAACCACTACTAAATTATTATCTTCTATAATAATATTAGTAATATTCATGACGGTAGACCTAATATCTTCCATGAAAGTAAGAGTCTCCGCCTTTACGATAGACATAGGGGAAAAACATGTCAAAATATTATTCTTAGAATCACTAATTTAAAAACCCAACATGAGGAATTAGTTTGTTTGGAAGCATCAAAATTTAATTTTAACCAAAGAGGTTGTGATTTAATCCAAATACTTTTCGGTCTACGTTTGCGTTGAGATTTGTTTTAGCAATTTTTGAATTAGAAGAAACCCATTGAAGATGTGTAAAAGCAAGCTCAAAAGTTAGAACCTTAGACTTCAAATGATTGAGGTTAAAAATAAAAGCATTTCTATGACCCTATATATACCACTGAAGGCAACACAATATGTCACTATTAGAGTTTTAATTGATTGCCGTGAAGTAAAAACTTGAAAGGAGATATTAAATTTAATTTCTACGTTAGTAATTATTTTCTGAATAAAAGGACAATGAAAAAAATGGTTTAAATTTTCATTATCCAAATAGAGAGCAAGAATGAGGTACACAATTGAAAAAAACGATTTAATCTTTTCATAGTCAGCAAACATCCAACACAAGCTTTTCCAAAAAAGTGTTTAATTTTAAGTGGAAGATTCTTTTTCCAAATACAAAAAATCCATAAGAAAAGGATGTTTAGGAAGAAGAAATCATATATGAAACTTACTTTATAAAAAAGCTCCATTAGAGAAAATGGAAGCCAAATCAATCGATCCTCGAGGTTAATTATTAGGATACAAATTTGAGTAACGAGGTCAATTGTAAATTGAGATAATGACAAAGATAAAGAGACACATCTTATATAAACTTTATCAAAAGTTATAAAATTAGAAACTTTCAAATGAGGATTCCCCATTATCAAAATAATATAATAAATCAAAATTTTCAATCCATGTATCACATCGAAAATTAATTAATTATATGGCAATTACTAACCACCCACCTTATTTCTTTTGGAAATTAATCTCTTATATATATATTTTTTATTTATTTTTTGATAAGGAAAGAAGTTAGGATGACCCCTAATAATCTAGAGGTCGCCCTAGAGCATCCTGGCAAATGAGGGTAAGGAGGCCCGAATCAACTGCAAGTGGGACGGAGGAGACACGCCTGAACGATTCTGATATGGTGTTTGTAGGGAAAAAAAAATCTAGAATCTATTTCATTCCTAGGAATTTTCTACTCTAAGTCCTTAGGTAAATTTGATTCCAACAAAAAATGAAAGGTATTATCCATTGTAAAAAAATCAAAAATTTTCATTCAAAAACCTAAACACTAAAACCCCTAAATCTTAAATTATAAAAACCATAAATCCTAAACCCTAAACCCTAAACCCTAAACCATAAATCCTATATATTTTAAAAACATAAACCTTAAATCTTAAATTCCTAAAACCCTCTTATAAACCTCAAATCATAGATTTAAAGAGTTTGGTTCAAATAAAATATATCCTTATCCTATAAAATAAGGAGCGTTTAAACCCCTTGGATCTTTTTGATCCAATGGCTAAGGTTCTATCCATTTTAAGGACGCGGTGACATTTTTATAATTTCTCGAAAATTACAAAAATGCATCGATATGGTGGAAAAGTGCATTACAAAATCGGTAAAGTGCATTACTAAACCGAAAAATTAGGCTTTATTTTCTGTAAAGTTCATCCCACCTCTCTCTCTCTCTCTCTCTCACTCTCACGCCCCTCCCTCCCCGTCTCCGTCGCGTCCTTGTCGGTCTTACTTTCTATCGTCTCGTTTAAGTTTTTGGTTTTCCCATGGTTACTATTAATCTCTCAAATTTAATTTCAGTTGTACTTTCTACAGAAGGCGTGTAGGGTTAGATTTGTGAAAATTTCTGCTTACAGGTCGACTTTCAATTTTCTCTTGTCATGGGCTTGTTATTGCCCCTTTTGTGTGTTTGTTCGTTTGGTTGGAATTGAATCAATTGGTTATTTTAAGAATAAGCTTCTAATAAAATAACTCCTTATTTTATAAATAAGGTGTATTTAGAACCCTTATATTGATATTCTATCTTTTTTAAGGATGCGGCGACATTTTGATATTTTCTTAGAAATTATAAAAATCCATCGCTATCGTGAAAAAAGCGCATTGTTAAAAATAAGTGCAAATAAAAATAAAGTCAGCGGGGTACATATTTATTAAAAAAGTGCATTGTTATGTTGGGACAATGTATTGTAAATACCATAAATACTACCAAAAAAAGTTGAACTAAATAGTCCAAGTTGATTCAACTGATAAACGGGCCCAAGTTGATTCAACTGACAAACAACCCTAGGAAGGAACCAGAGAGAGAGAGTCAGGACGGAACGACGGACTCGGGAGAAAGAGTTCTTCACCGCCGGCATATCTTCTCTGCCTCGTCGAAGTCTAAATGGATCGGTTCGAACTTGCCGTTCTCAATGAAATTTTGTTTCCCAATGTCTTTATGTCAACCGTGGTTCTTATTTCTCAATTGAGAAACATCCAAATCTTCACTTGTTTTGCGCCGCTGGCGCCTGGCTGAGAACTCCCGACCGCCGCCGGTGGGGGAGTTACCCCCGCGCCCCCACCTGCCTCCTCCACTGGTGTCGCCTAAACTACTTGTTCATCTTCTCACATATTGCCGATTTCTTCTCACAGGAAGCAGTGCTCTATTTCTGTCGCGGATTCATCAACGCTTTCGACGAAGAAGATGAAGAGAAAGCGTAAATCCTACCAAAATGATACACCTAGCAGGCCTCCTAAAGCAGCTACCCGCCGAGAGGCTTGCTCCAGTGAGGGGGAAGAGGAAGACCGTGCTCTTCAATGGCGGAACCTGGACCTCAGTTTAGCAATCAAAAGCAGCAAAGAAGGCAGTGCTATAAAGTTAGTATACTATATTAATTCAGGAGGCTTAAGAATTTATTTTCACATAAGAGTTTTTTTTGGTCAGAGTATCAGCTAAGAGATTATATTGTCAATTCTCAGATTACTATTCAAACATGAAAACTTGTGCATTGGTGGGAGTTATAGAAATTTTGGGTAGTCCTTTTTCGAGTGACACATTTTCCAATTTCTTCTGCAGGAAGGTTGAATTAGTACATAATTTTTTGAATTCAGTAGCAACTGAAAAGAAACTTGATGTGGATCAAGCCCACCAATCCGGAAATGTTTCACTTTCACGTTTAATACTTACACTCAATGGTTGGATCCAATCTTTGTTGATTTCTTCAGAAGACAAAATCAGGTCTAGAGATAAAGTGTTACAGTTGGAAGGCTCAAAGCTATGTTTGGATTGTAGATGCTGGGAAATTTTAAGATACTGCTTGCAAGAGTCCGCAAAACTGGGGTTTACACTAAATTTATCAGGAAATCTTCTGAGAGTCATCGGTTTTGCTGCCAGAAACGCAGTACCTTTCCTGAATGACATGTCCTTGCATCTTAAAGATTATTTGGAAAGTGAAGGGTTTAAATTGTATCGAACAGTTTATGATTGTATAAGATCAATGTTTTCATTCCATAATGCTGCACTAAAAGGAAGTATGGACTTGTGGATGGTAGCTGTTGGTTCAGTTCTTGAGCTTGTCACCAATGTTTTTGCAAAAAAGCTGGAGAATTCTGAAACAGGAAGTTTCTTTATTGATTTATCATGTTCAATTCTTGAACCATTCTCTAAGTTTTTGAGGGTTCAGAGATGGCGTAAGAATGGATTTCGTGACTTTGTGGATAATCTTGTTGAACCACTTTTCCATCTCTTAGGTTTATTGCATGATCAGTCTAATAACAAAAATACTCAGAATTTGTCCAATTTGATTGAAGAAACTATTTCCTGTGGCTTGTTTCATCCATCTCACATGGATGAATTCTTAAATTTACAAGGCCTAGGGAATTACAGTTTGTCATCTGGGGGAGAATTGAGGGAGGTGAAGACTGAGATAAGAAGTTACCATAGGCATCTATTTGAGAAACTGCAGGATTTAGTTTCTCAGAAGAAAGACTGGGCATTAGGTGGCACTGGAGAACTATTTCGGTTGTTTGTTAAACAAGTGAAAAACCAGAACATGGAGTTGTTTAAAGTAGAAAGTTTAAGGCAAACAGAGGGTAAATCTACTAATCATATATTGCTTGTACCTTCGCTGCAAAGTGGTACAACCTCAGAAAACACTAATAAATCAAAGGCTTCTTTGCGCAAGTCAATATTTGATTTTCTTGTGCAGATTATGGAGCCGCTGTTGCTCGAGATAAAAGCTTACATACAGTCTGATGTTGGAATGCAAGCTTCACCTCTGAATGCTCAGAGCATACTCAGATCGATAAATAAGATGCTATATGGTATAATCTGTGAAAAGATGTATGTAAGAACAGAAGATATATCTGAAGGTGCCTGCATCAATTTCCTCAAGGGGATCTATGATTTGATTATATCGTTCTCTGCCCAAGTTATAAGACTGTTGCTTTCTTCTTGTGATACTATTGTGATAGAGCAGTTGCCCTTAATAGCTGAAGAGCTTGTTGTTGCAGTGGGATATATCTTGGAAATTGAACATAAGGTTATTGGAGAAGGGTTGGTTGATTTATGGCTTCTGATTCTAGCTTTCTTGGCAGCAGGGCAACAGTCAACCAAGAAGTCAGGAGTTCAACCATTAATATCGAGGACAGTTGAGCTAAGTTGCCAAGTTGTTAATCTATTCAAAGAGCTCCGTGAGGTAAGTGCTAACCTTCATAAACATCATAGGTAGCTCGTCACCTTTTGTGCAAGTGTTTTGATAAGTTTCTTATCACTTACATTACTCTTTTTGCTGCTGTGAATTTTTAAATGCAAATCTGTCGACTGACATCCGGTCTTATGAATGGTTGTATCACTTCTGTGCCGCTAGTTTCTTTTTGCCTTTGTCAATTACTTTTTTAATAGGTTTGAATGTTTACTCTTGTTCATTGGAAGGTTATTATTCTATGATAATCACATACCTAATAAACAAAATAAGTAGCCACCCCCTTATAAATATACTTAACAAATATCATCAACAGAACCAGCTCTTCAATGCTGTACTTTTTTTGTAAGAACATTCTATCGCATTTAAATTGCTTGGAAAACCATTCTGCACTTCTTTTGAGATAGGTCAGCTCAAATGATGGGCTGTTCCCTCATGGGTGGACATAGAAGCAGTTTTTTACTTTGCGTACATAAAAAATTGTAGTCTTTTGGTCAAAATGATTCATGGTGAACATAATAATGATGTTGTCTTCTTTGTGGATTCGTTTTTTACATACACATTTTATTGTATTTTATGGATCAAATAAGGTGCAAAGAAAGCTTAGACTAACGCCATATCCATGGACAGATATTTGTATCTTGAAATAACATTTGTCCACCTTTTTGTTTGTGATGCCTGAGTCTGGAATATTTTGCGTCTACATTTTTAGTGTAATGCTACAATGGACAAATCTGGAACACCATTCTTGAATCTTGATAGTATTTGAGAACAATTTGGTTGGTTTTAACTTTCTTTGATTCATCCACCTTGATGCTATATTTCTTTGTCATCCTCATAAGGTCCAATAGCTTGACCTTTCCTCATTCTATTAAAACTCAATTAAAACTTGATCATAAAATTTGAGGTGTATGGAATTTGGGTTTTTTTCTGCATTATGGTTGAAATGTAGGTTCTGAACTACTTGGAATTTGATCTTGCGACATTGGCCAACAATGCAGTTTATATGATAGGACATTGTAAATTAAATTTTGTACATGCTTGGAAAAAATTAAATAGGCTAAGTACTTTTTATCTTTCCTGGCCAGAGCAAGGATGGACTCTGGAGAAATCAATTAGGCTAGAAAACTGCAATTTTCACATGCTGGCTGTTCAATTTTGACCTTTTTCGAGAAATACGAGACATCTAAGTCATATTATATCTTGTTTTTAAGTAGTAGTTGATGTTTAATCTTTGTAAAGCCTGTACTCTGCTAAATAATAACTTGATCAGGTAGTTTCTAATAAATCAATCCCCAACTTTAAAGCCAATTTGACCAAAGCTAGATGACCTATATCTTGTGGATGTTCTAGTGAAAAGAAATCAATTAAGTTTCCACTTGCTGAGGGCTTCGTGGTGAATTATGCATATTCTGATTTGGTAATTCTCTGCATTGATGCATATAATTTTCATGTAATTATTATATTAGGCCTGTCTGTTGCCTTACCTGAATTTTTTTATTACTGAAATTGTATATTATTTGCATACTTGTAGTCAAATAACAGTATTTTTTTCTATAATTCTTCTGCATGCTTATAGACTTACGATCATGAATTGTTCATTCGTGTTCTTCAATTATCTGTTCTCATACTTATATTTTGCAGGCAAGCCATGCTGTTTTTGCATTGTGTAGAGGGTTGAGGAATCTTTCTTTTTCCGACAGCAAGGCCGAGACAAATTTTTCTGCAATTATGTCTGTGTCCTTGCTTCATAATGAAGTGATCTCAAAGTCAGCAGAATTATTGATGCACTCACGGAAGTTTAGAATGAATATCCATGAAGCACTTCAAACTATTCCTGAAGGGCAAGCAAGTGACTGCATTCATACCTTAATTGATATAACAAAGACTTTGGACTGGACCGAATTTGGATTTTCAACAATCATGGAAATGGAATGTGGAGAAGGGAACTCCAACAGGTTCAGTGTGCACCCTGCACTTTTGGGCAAAGTTTTCTCAGAAATATATATCCTGGTCCTTGATTCAATTCCCGTTACTGCTGGAAATAGTAGCAATATTGGGGATGCTCTAAATGGGCTTATTACTTTCATACAGCCTATCATGACCAGTTTAATTGCATCAGCACAATGTAAAACTGATGGTTTTGTTACACCTTTGATGCGATCAATCTCAAAAACTAATGTGCTGGATGCATGTCATTGGAGCCTCTTGTTTTTCTTTCGCTTGTATGTCTCTTGCAGAAGCTTATTCCAAAAGGCAATTAGCCTTTTGCCTCCACGATCATCTTTAAAAAAGTCTGCTGTTATGGGGGATGGCTTTACAGGATACTCGGGAATGGATTTGATGAAGGGTAATGGTTTCGGCAAAGAAGGCTGCATCTCTTATCTTTTCCAGTCCTCCACTTCTCTTCTTTCTGTAATCCAGTCTATTAGACAGAATATTGATGAAGCGAGTTCAGTAGATTATTCACCTCTGGTTTATATGTTGCATCCCATGGTTGTCCAAAGGCTTGTTGATCTGAATAGGCAATTGAATTTGGTTCAGTACCTATCGCAAGAAAACAGTAGAAAAAAGGTGTTGGCTGATGATGGGTTAGCACTTTTTGACAGGAAAGACAAAAATTGGAAATTGATTTTGTCAGACTTGGAGGAAGAAGCTTCAAAACTTACTGCTTTTTTGACGAATTCACTTTCGCTGGTGGATCTAGAGCAACTTCATATTGCTAGGAGTGGGAAGGAAACTTCAAAAGGTTCCTCTCATCCCTTTATCTATTCTTGGGATATGGGTGTTTGCTCATTAGATGAGAAAACATTACCAGCAGCAGTTTGGTGGATTATATGTCAAAATGTTGCTGTCTGGTGCAGCCATGCTACTGAGGAGGATTTGGAGTTGTTCCTGTCAATTTTGATCTGCAGTGCTCTTTGTTATGGATGCCCTTCACAAGAGACTGTGAACAGTTGCACCTCAAACTCTAGTAATGTGATGAAAGTTACTGTGCAACAGATCTCGCTAAACCTCCTTCAAGATGCTAGTTTCTATGAGCTAACTGTAAGTTAAAATTATATCTTTGCTGCTGGTTGCTCTTCTGATGTTCAATTGCATATTATGCTGCTTTTAGTAAAGAGGCTCTCAGCTTATTAAAATTTGTTTCAGTTTACACCAAGGTGTTGTTTCTTTATATTTCCTCTTAAAGATTTGCTCTTTGAGAGACTACTTTTTCCACCACCTCTTTGATTGGTTCTGACTGATCTTGACAGTCATTTTTTTTGTCTACAACTAATAAATGCAGAATTTTGTAAAAACATTTCAAAAAAGATAAGCTTATTAGTTCTCTGTTTTTTTTTTCTTCTCCCTTGTGAAATGCATCTACTTGTTCAGTCCTCGATAAAAAAAAGGTTCTTCCTTTGATGTTGCTTCAAATGATAGTTTTGTCTCTGTTTTGTCCTAGTTTGTGCGCAGGTATTTGGCACCAAACATTTGTCATGCTCTTCTGAAATTCAGTTCATTTCCTGAGTGGGTGGAGGTCTTGAGTACACTTGAAATTTCATACATTGATGAAGAAAAAGGAACTTTCTCTTTCTTGGACAATGACATGATAGAAGAATTCTTCAAAAGTGGAGGATTGTTTCCTCAGACAAGTTTTCAGTTCACTATTTGTCAGAATGTGCTTAATCTTTTAATACACATTCCTAAACAATCATTAAGCACCGATTCTTTCCTGTGTTGCACTAGATTTGTGCTCAATCTTGAAAGGTATTCTGTCTCCTCCATATATCATATTACTTGTGTGTCAATGTGTGCATCGTGCACATGTTGTCCTACCTTGTTTTTTGTTAATTGATTTTTTTTTCTGTATCAATCACCGGAAGGGGTTTTTATATCTCCCAAATATCCACTATCAAATGCTCTTATGCCTTAGTCTATTAAGGAGGCTGAAGGCGTTGTAAAAACGAATACCCCTATATATTACATCAAGTATGAAACTGTGTAATACATCTTTTAGGAAAGGTTGCAAATTCTACATTCTTACTGTGTGACAGTTGTTTTGGTGTCTTTCTTTTGATCATTTACTTGTTCTCGTATCTGGTGTTTAGAGAATATGAACCCAATCACAGGCCATGTTATATCTGTGGCATCTTTTGTACCTGAATGTATATTTTTGTTCTTTTTAATATAAATCATACTTGGAAAATCATGTTACCTTTTTGAAGTACTCTAATCAAGTGTTTTCAATTATCTCTAATCTAGCCTACAGTTGAGATTAGCGATGAAAATAAAAGGCATTGTTCATATTCGAGGAAGCTTGTCGTGATGACTGATCATTAGGTTTCATTTATCTTATATCTTCCTGCATTTCATTGATGATAATGATTGATTGCTCATTTTGTTATTTTTCCCATTTTTTTCCACTGCGTTGACCTTTGGCTTATTTTTGGTGGCTTGCATTTGCTGTTTAACTTAATGTGAATTTTGTATTTTTTATGGTCAGAGTTATAGTCAGGAGCTTCATGAAGACCCATGGAAGTTCACAATTGCATGGTCAATGTGAGCTCTTAAGATTATTGGTGTGCTGTCGTAGGGCCTTGAAATGTTTGATCATTGCTTTCTGTGAGGAGAAAAATAAAGCAAATGAATCTTGTGGTATCGTTCTTTTTGGTGAAAGTCCGTCACATATTTCATGGCTGTTAAAATCTGCAGCTATGGTGGTTGAATGGGTGAATGGTTGTTCCAACAATGGTGATGTCCAAGCCAGCAGTATGATTTTCTCTTTGATGGATCAGACTTCAGGTGTGTTTATGACATTAGCAAAGTATAAATATATTTTTTCTGTTCAGCTTCATAAATCTGGTCTTGACTGCAAGGGGAGTGCATTGACCAGGAACTCCGCTGAAGGTGTCAATGCATGCAGAATTATAATCATGATGGCTGAGTTACTGAGAGATCAATTAAATGACACTGTTAAAAGTGAAAGTGCAGGACACAGTTTCAGATTGATTAAATTGAATAAGATGTCATTGTTATTGTCCAGCATTCAGGGTTTCTTGTGGGGTCTGGCTGCCACTATGAATGGCATAGATGCAGGAAAGTGCATTCTTTCTGTAAAAGGCAGTGGTGGATGTGAAAGCATTTCCAAAATAAATCAATGTATAGAATCAGCCTCAGATTTTATGGACTCTATCTTAAAAAAGTTCTTGATTGATGAGGGTCATATGATTGAGAGCATATGTGATGCTCAAGGACTAGTGGAGGTAGATGGTGATAGAAATAACTCTGAACATTTGGATTCAGAAACGGGAAAAGTGTTCCTTGCTCTACCTGAATTTGATTCAGCGAGTGAAGGAGGGGTCTGGAAGAGCCTACATGGATTTTTAGGCCACCGAAATCTTGACTACTTGTTTTTTATAAGAGAACTATTCATTGCTTCTGTACCTATTTTGAGGCTGCGTATCCGAACGAAATGTTCTCGCCTACCATCGTGTTTGATGAAATTTTTGCTTGGTAGTTTGCAAGATATATTGCTGGAGTTTGCAAAAATGGACCAGGTGCCAAAAGGATTTTGGTTTGTGTTAGATGGTGCTCTCCAGTTCATGGAAGAATTAGGATATCAATACGCATCAAACTATCTGACTATGACTAGAAATGTCCTTGTCAAACTCGTAAGGTTGCACTTCAAAGCTATTGGAAAGTGCATTTCCTTACAGCAGAAAATAGCAAAATTAGCTTCTCATGAAATGGAGTCGAGTACAGGAACATTAAGCTCTCAATTGGAAGGGTTTGCAGTCCATGGTGTGGAGGAACTCAAGACTCGGCTGAGGATGTCTTTCAAGACATTGATAAAGAATTCATCACATCTGGAATCTGCTGTACAAGCTCTAGAAAGAGCGTTAGTTGGCGTACAGGAAGGCTGTACTGTGGTCTATGAAATATCTATAGGGAAAGATGGTGGGATGGTTTCTTCTATAGTTGCAGCTGGCATTGACTGTTTGGACTCGGTTCTCGAGTGTGTTGAAGGTATCTCGTCATACCTGATGAAAATGATAATTGATCCTCTTAACTCTATTAAACAATATTCAACATTTTTATTTGTCAGGCTTATTCCTCTAAATTATCTGGAGAGAATATTGTTATCATAGTTTCTTTCCTTGATAGTAATAAGTAGTAAATTAGTTCTTAGAGTTGAACCCTTTGTTTTTATCTTCGTATTGCTACACCATCAATTTAAATCTTCTTACCTTGCCTAACTCCCTATTACTCATAATTTGGCCATTGATGATGGTGGGCCCATATATCTATCAAGGCTTCAGATGTTATACTAAAAGCAATTAAAAATCTAAAGCTGCACTTGACAGGGACACTATTTATAAGCTGATGGCTTACTTTTTGAATTTCAGGTCGACAGCCAGTGAAAGAGAAGCTACAAAGTTTAACTGCTTCTCTATTTAACATCGTTGTGCATCTTCAAGGTCCTTCTATATTCTATAGAAATCTCATCCACAGTGAAAAAGTTAATCCTGATCCTGGTTCAGTCGTTCTAATGTGTGTTGAGGTGTTGACCAGAATTTCAAGAAAAGACACTTTGTTTCAAATTGATGTTGGGCACCAGTCGAAAAAAAAGCAACAGATTGATATAGGGCAATTTTTGCGGCTACCAGCTGCTTTATTCCATGACTTCTGCCATCTAATTGTTCAAAACCAGTCTTCTGCACCTAATAGTTGGACGTCTCCCACTGCAAATGCTAGTGATGTTCATTTGGTTGATCAACAATTTTCTATAGATCTATATGCTGCATGTTGTCGATTATTATGTACTGCTGTTAAACATCGCCATAGGTATTCTCCAAATTTTATCACAATTTCTCTGAAGCACACTTGATCTGATATTTGATTTGTTTATACCTGTGGGATTGGCGTGCTATGTACTGATCTTTGGCATCTTATAGTGTAGATGTACTGTAATTGTCCCGATGTTCTTTTTTGTTAATATTTTTTCTTTTGCCTCTTTTGCACGTTCTCACTTCTTTTTTCCCCTAAGAATTGTTGTGCACATACACTGCTATTTGATTTCAGAACTTTAGTTTGTCACATTGATCTACTGTAGTTTAGCAAACTAATGTTATACCTATGTATTTATGTTCCTTCAGTTTTTTTTTGAACTAATGTTAATTGTATATGCTATGAACTCAGGGTTTTGATATTCCCCCCTATTGATGTTGTGTCATTTTTTTTTTATCGCACTTACATGTTGCCATTCTATTTTATACAGTGAGTGTGTGAAGAAAACTGGTTTACTCCAATATTCAGTTGAAGGACTTCTTAACTGTCTCGAAATGGCGGGTACAGATTCAGTGGACAGAGACGGTTACTTTACGTGGACTCTGGAAGAGGGAATCAAATGTGCTTGTTATCTTCGAAGGGTTTATGAGGAGGTTTGTGTTTCTTGTATTTATTATCTCTTAAACTTAACTATTATTCTCTTCAGAGTTAGACTTTCCATGATTAGTTTTAGCAGCATCTGTCCATTCAAGTGTGTAATCATTGATTGGTGAAACTTTTGTACATTATTTGCAGATAAGACAGCAGAAGGTGTTTAAAGAGCACTGCTTTAAGTTTTTATCAAACTACATTTCAGTTTACTCAGGATTTGGCCCTTTGAGAAAGGGCCTTAAAAGGTACACATTCTCAGTATCTCACAATCTCTTGTCAATTTCTTGCTCCGTTTGCTGGCTGTAATAATAGATTAACGATTTGCCTGAACTTTTAATACAGAGAAATTGATGAAGCCATGAGGCCAGGAGTTTACGCACTAATTGATGCTTGTTCTGAACAAAATCTTCAATGTCTTCATACTGAATTTGGAGGTGAGCATGCTTGTCAAATAAATAACATCCTAATCGTACCTTAGACTCGTGATTTCTTCTGATTTATGATTAGTGATTCGGGCGAAGCTTGATTCTTTAATGTTCCATTATTTTGCAGAGGGTCCTTGCAGAAGGATTCTTGCTAGTTTGAGACATGACTACAAGCTGCACTTCCAATATCATGGAAAAGTGTGACAACAAGAATGAAATTTTGATCCCAAGGACATTTAGGATTGTTTTGCAGCAAAACCTCTACCATCTCGTGTACACTAGTTGAATTTGGTTTAGTTTAGACTTGAGCTAAAATTTCTTAAGTTAAATCTTGGGCACTAGTTGAAATCTTGCAGCAAAAGCTACTCGCCTGTTCTGTGGCATAAATTTTGGTCACTTTATGTTGATTTTGATTTTGTATTTAGTTGAGGGAAATGTGACATCTTGTAATATCAAAGTGAAAATGATTATGTAATCAAAATCCGCTCAAAAAAGAAAAGAAATTGTAAGCAAAATACTCGTCTTAAATATCTAACTTTTATCATATTTTGTGTTCGAACCATGGTACCATAAATGATTATGATAGTATGCTTACAAGTTGCAAGTCTAGCTTTTGTTCTATGCAACTATAAGATTTATCTTTTTATTTTTATTGCATGCCATAAATAATGCTTCTAAGAGATGACCCCCAAACTTGTGCATTTTCTCAGAAGATGATAACAATGATTGCAATATCTATAGCTAGCTAGTTCTTATATTTTGTTCCCTATGACCATTAGTTACTGAAATGGCCCGTTGGCTGAACAGAGTAAAATGATGGCAGAACAAACCAGTTGTGAGAATTTCCAAGTTATTACTATTAGGAGGGTGTATTTGAAATTTTTTCAAAAACAAGCCTAAATTCGAAGGAGCTATAGTTTGGTGTGTAACCGTTTTCCTTCCCATATTACAACATCATCCTAATGTAATCCCAATCCCAATGTACTCCCGCTCTAAGCAGGGTCTAGGGGGTCAAATTGCACGGACCTTATCCTGAGCAAGTTTCTCCTTACCAATTATGATCAACTTTTCAATAAACTCAACACACTTGACCGTGGATCTTTACTGATCCCCCAACCGTCTCCTCATTTCTCTTTACAAACATCTCAGAAAGACATAAAACCTTGTATACAATTGCACAAAAAACTACTCAAGATATGCGATGACACACTTTCACTTTCTTCTCTAATATTTACATTAACAGCTCCAGTATGTCACGCAAGCGTGAGCCAGGATCCAGCATTACAACTTTACAAGTGTGGAAGCGACGGAAACCTGACAGCCCCAGAAAAGGAGAATATAAGTGGAACACCGAACACGCGTGTAATTCATTCAAAATAACCTGTCTAAGATTGTAAGTTTCAACATCTTCCTTGGCCCTTCCTCGATCCTGCTCTTGGATTCTGCGTAGTAGGAAAATTTTGCTTTTAATACAAGAATGTGATACACTGAATATGTTAAGAAGATTGTATGAACTTAATCTTGAAGATTGTATGAACTTAATCTTATATAACATCAATTCTAGAGGGGCCCGTGCATATACTTCATCATTCATTGTACAATATTATCAGCCTCCTTGGCCAGACTAAATCTAATTATTGCAAGAAGAATAATGGATATGACAAAGCATAGGAAACTATTTTTGTCTAATCAACAAGTATCTAAATAACAATTAATGATGCAATGAATCAAGAATTGGCAAGAGAAGGTATTTAATGCACCAAAAGAAAAATCTATCTCACCTTGGCTCTCCAAGATTTTATGACCGACAACAGCATCTTATCACCAGCTAGCTGTCTAACACGGTGTATGAGCTGGTTTCGTGAAATCCTCCTCTCCTACATGAATCACAAAGCATTTGCAAATAAGTAATATTTCAACTCCAAACCATTAATAATCATATAATGAAATAACATCGCATCCAAGGTAATCAAGAAGAATGACTAAAGTACCTTGTGATCCTTGTGATACTTGGATATCGAACTCACAGAACTCGGCGGCAAGAACTTTCCAAGCTCCTGAATCAAAGCCGAAAATGGCAGCCATGGTGAAGTAGGTCTCGTCACCTGCTCACCATTGACATTCCTCAGGCTCAATGGGGCCCTGAAACTCACTACATACTCTGGCAATATGTGGGTGTTCATGTTGGTGCTCCAAATGATGTACTTAGTCGGAGATTCGAGACTATCAACCCCGGAACTGAACTGCTCAGAGCTCGGATGAGTTCGCTCTGAACAAGGATGTATCACCTCCATCTTCCCTAACAGAACTCTACAGAGCACCACATGTCTGAGTCCATCTTCATCCACATCAGCTGATTGCACACTGAAAAATCCAAGCAATAACATAAGTTAAAAACCAGTGTTTATCACAGGAGCATTTCATCGAACACCTTCCCTGCAAACGGAAAACAAGAAAAAGAAAAGCTATATTCAAACATTCTCCTGAGCCTACCTACCTCTCAAATGGCGAATCATCAGTGGAGAGATAAACTCCGTTTCCGTACAACCCTTCGTTCTGGTTCAATTCCGGAAGACCAAATCCATGAGACATGATCCGCTCAACTCCATCTCTGGACGTACCAAACCAAGCAAACTTCAAATTAGGATCCCCGTTCCCAGGGCCTTGACTCTCCAAAAACCGGCGATGGATTTGGAAGGTCTGAGCCTTCGCTTGCGCTGCAAAGCTAGACGACCAGTTCCTCCTGTGGATGGCCACCACCGAGGTCCGTGGCGCCAAGTACTTCCCCAAACAGGAAAGAAACCTGTGCTTGATTACTCTGTGAACTCTGTCTTCCTCCTCGTCTAGCATGACAAGTCCGCCATTGAAGAGGCCTAAAAAGCTAGAGCTAGCACTAGGAGAGCCGCCGCTAACGCAGCTCTCGGAATCGGAAACAGACGCATCCTGATCTGGATCTCCCGTCCTCAGCCGTTGATCGTCGGTTGAAGCAAGTGAATCGAACGAATACTCTGTAATATCATCCATCGTTTCGATTGTGAGGCACATCTTCAAATCTAAAAATAAAAACCGCTGACAACAACAAGCTGATTTTTCTAGAGAAACTGAAATCCGAAATCAAATCGGAGCATCCAAAAATAGAGCCAACAACAAGCACATCTCACATGCACGGCAGAGCTGATTAAATAAAACAGGAAATCAAGTGGATGTGTGTAGAGAGAGATCTGAGAAAACGTGTTTTCCAAGAAAAGAAAGAGAGAAAGCTGGCTTTCAGGAATCTATGTGGATGAAATTATATATATATACAAATTGAAAAGAAGAAAGAAGGATATAAACTTGGGGGTGAAGGAGAGGATGAAGCATACTGTTTTCGTGTTTGCAAGCCGACTGATTATTTTAAGGTGGAAGCGGAATGAAGGCGGAAAACAAGTTGAGGAGGACGTGGCAGGTAAATGACGAAAATGCCCCCTGAAACTAATTCCCGCCCGCGTAGTTCACGTGGGAACTGGGATAAGGGTTCTTCGAACAAGCAGTTTTCCCTCCTCCGGGAAGGGAAGGCCGAAGGGGTCAAATACGTGTGCGTTGCGCTTCCTGATTAACTAACATTGTATGTCACTATAATAGTAATTGGATAAGGGAGGTCATCTACTTTTCAATTGAACCAAATACGCTTTTTCTCTTGTCTTTTTTTTTCCGGCTGTTCGTTATGACGGAAACTTCTCCGATGGTGGCGGCCGTGCCGCCACCATCGAACTCTACTCCCCCAGGAGATCCTCCGGTCAATCCTGCACCGTCGGCTCAACGCACTTGGAAAGATATGGTTGCTAATGACGTTGCTTTCCAGAGACCGAGGCTTGCTGGAGAGTTCCTGGTAGGCAAAGTGGATGTTGCTTTTCCCGGCGGGGAGGACAGCGATCCAGTTGTGACGATAGCCCCGGAAGTTTTAACCGTTCTGGCTGATGTTTGGAAATCTTCCCTTATTGTCAAAGTCCTTGGAAACTTTGTCCCCTTCCACGTGATGGAAAAAAAGCTTAGAGATCTATGGAAGCCTACGGGGAAGATGCTACTGGCTGATTTACCCAATGGATACTATGTGGTACGTTTTGAGACGGAGATCGATTACATGATGGCGCTAACCGGGGGACCATGGACGGTGTTCGGACATTATCTTATCATTAAGGCATGGTCGCCTAATTTCAATCCGGAGACGGACTCAATCACGACTTCCCCGGCGTGGATCAGGATCGCAAAATTACCTCTGGTTTACTATGAGGAAGAGTTGTTGTTACGAATTGTTGCGGGTCTAGGGCGCCCGATCAAAGTCGATACTAGGACACTTTTCTCAAATCGGTGCCGTTTCGCGCGTGTGTGTGTTGAAATTGATCTCACCAAGCCCCTTAAGGGAACGGTTACTATTAATGGGGAACGATTGTTTCTGGAGTATGAGGGCCTGCATTTGATCTGCTTTCGTTGTGGCAGGTATGGATATCTAGCCCCCAAATGTCCTTCTGCCCTAGAACCCGTCAATAATGGGATTCCCGGCGACGTGCCGGGTGCTCATTCCAATGCTACCGAGCCGGGACAGCAGGCCGATGGCCATGCGAGTCTGAAGAAGAGTGTTATGGCCTGTCATGGGCCATGGATGGAAGTTCAAAGACGAAGAAAACCTGGGAAGACAAAAGGGAAAACCATGCTTGACGGAAATTTGACCGGAAGTTCAAATAACCGATTCACTGCGCTTGAAACAACCGCCGGTGGTGATTCCATTCCGAGCAAAAATGTGAACGTTACATTGGGAAGAGAAAAGGCCATAAGCACGCTGCCTGATTGTTCTTTTTCCCAGACGATGGCGCCGACTTTGGGATCGACAAAACAATTATGTCTGCCGGTTACCCCCAAAAACAACGTGGGTTCCTTTTTGTATGGACCAAAAGATAAAAGTCAGAAGGGGTCAAAGAGGAACTCGAAATGGCGCAACAAGAATAAAAAGGAATCCACAACTGATGAAATGAAGGCCCAAAACACGAGTGGCCCATCCAAGAGGCCCAGGAGCATAAACATGCCTTTCACCTTTAACCCTTACAAAAATATGGACCAGCCCAGTAATGTACAGGCCCAAACCTCTGATAACATTCCTGGTGCTCAAATAACGCCTGTAGAGGTGGAAGAATCCCCGAAATTGGTAGAGACGGTGCTCCAGACGGCCAATGAGACCATTTCAGAATTGCGAGATCAAATTATGGCCATGGATCATGGACCTAGAGCTTCTATGGGAAGAACGGATAATGACGATATGCAAGAAGACCATGAGGAGGCTGGGGGCGTCCAGTCGACCTAGGGCTTCGTTCTACTCTCCCTCCTGTGTTCCGATGAAGTGCCTTATCTGGAATAGTCGTGGGGCTGGCAACGATGGATTCCGTCGTGCCATCCGTTATATGCTAAAACAGCACAATCTTGATATTCTTGCTATACTTGAGCCGAAGATCTCGGGTGACCGTGCGGACCATGTCTGTAGTCGGTTAGAGTTTTCGCACAATGTCAGAATTGATGCGACTGGTTTTGCGGGAGGTATTTGGCTATTATGGAATGAGGACAAAGTCAAGGTCCAAGTGGTGAGGTTGTATGACCGCTTCATCCACTCTTGTGTTCATACCAACGGTAAAGTGTTCAATCTGTTTCTCATCTACGCACCTCCTAATGAAACTGATAGGGTTCCTTTTTGGAATGCTTTGCAGGTTGCTTCTAACTCGCTTGTAGGGCCGTGTATCTATGGAGGAGACTTTAATTGTGTGCTGCATAGCTGGGAAAGCATGGGAACCGCTGAGGCGTTGTCGCCGGACTCTGATACTTTTCAGTCATGGATTGATAGAACTGGTTTGCTAGATATGAACTTTTCTGGTGCGAAGTTTACCTGGTCGACGGGCAAAACTGAGCGCACTTACAAAGCCAGACGTCTCGATCGGTGCCTTATGAATATTGCTGCCCGTCTGGACTGGCCTGACGCTAATGTCCGCCACCTCCCGACCTTTGGTTTTGACCATACGCCTTTGTTGCTCTCCCTTGTCCATGCTAGAAAGATCAATAAACATCGTAGACCATTCCGTTTTGAGGCTGCCTGGATATCTCATGGTTCGTTCAACGATTTGATTGACAAGAGCTGGGATAGTAATTGTGAGGTGCCCGCTGCCCTGGCCTCAATTAAAGACACGCTGCTTAAGTGGAACAAGGAGGTTTTCGGGAACATCCATGTTAGGAAAAGTGCTACTCTGGACAGCCTTGCGGGGACCCAAAATGCCCTAACTAATGGCGCAAGCTCTTTGCTCATTCAACAGGAAAGCGAGCTATAGGCAGAATTGTGTAAAATTCTTGAGGAGGAAGAGATGCTATGGCTCCAAAAATCTAGAGTGAATTGGCTGAATTCCGGGGATCGGAACACGTCGTTCTTTCACTTATCTACGATTGTACGGAGAAGGAGAAATCGGATTGACACCTTACTGAATGATGAGGGTGATTTGATCAATGATAGTAAAGAAGTGGAGGATCATGCTTTGGGCTTCTTCAAACATTTGTATACTCTGTCGGCTGAGGATGTAGTCACGACGCTACTGCCCACGGGTCGATTTCCGCCCCTACCTCCTTCCCAAATGGGTCTGCTCATTGCGCCTATCTCGGACAAAGAGATTAGTGATGCGATTGGGCAGATGGGTTGTTTGAAAGCACCGGGAGGTGATGGATTTCAAGCTATTTTCTTCAAACATTGTTGGGGTGCGATTGGAGCTTCTGTTGGTAATTTTGTCAGGGACTTCTTCAGAAGCGGGAAACTGTTAAATGGAGTTAATGAAACGCTGCTAGTTCTTATTGCTAAAGTAGCCAAGCCAGAAAAAATCAACCAGTTTAGGCCCATTAGCTTATGTAATGTGGTTTATAAGCTCATTACCAAAATCTTGGTGAACCGTATGCGTCCCTTGCTGACTGATTTGATTGGCCCAACTCAAGGCAGTTTTATCCCGGGCCGACTAATTTCGGATAATATTGTACTTGTCCAAGAACTTGTGCACTCGATGAGGCGGAAACAAGGGCGAAAAGGGTGGATGCTTTTAAAAATTGATTTAGAGAAAGCTTACGACCGGATTCGGTGGGATTTTGTGGTTGATACTCTTAAGGATGCGGGTTTCCCGATGTCTTGGGTTGCGTGGGTGGAGGAATGTATTAGTTCCTCTACCACGAAGCTTGTTTGGAACGGGTAGGCGACGGACTCCTTTAAACCGACTAGAGGCATCCGACAAGGGGATCCGATTTCGCCATACCTCTTTGTGTTTTGTATGGAAAGATTAAGCCACCTTATTCTCTCAGCGGTTGATGAAGGGGTGTGGAAACCAATACGCATTACTCGTGGGGGTCCGGATATCTCTCATGTCTTTTTTGCGGATGACGTTGTTCTTGCGGCAGAGGCCTCGGTGGCCCAAATTAAAATTATCATGGGAATTTTGAATGTGTTTTGCAAAGCCTCGGGACAGAAAATCAGCGTGGCCAAGTCTCGGCTCTTTGTCTCTCGGAATGTGGACCCGGTGACTGTGGAGGAACTTCGGATCATAAGCGGGCTTGAAGTGACTGACGATCTTGGGAGCTACCTTGGCATGCCGGTGCTCCATAAGAGAGTCTCGAAGGATACTTTTGGTCCCTTGATTGATAAAGTTAGCGCCCGCCTTACTTCCTGGAAGAGCAAGCATTTGAGCTTTGCAGGCAGGGTGACGCTGGCCAAATCCGTTCTTTGCTCGATTCCGGTCTACTCTATGGCGACCGTGGTCTTCCCTAAAGATACATGTGACAAAGTGGATCAAATTGTAAGGAGCTTCATTTGGGGACACGAAGCTAATAGAAAGAAGATCCATCTGGTGGCTTGGGAGGCGATTTGTAAATCCAAAAGCGACGGAGGGCTCGGTATACGCCCCATGAAGGAACTGAATCTGTCCATCATCGGAAAACTTGGGTGGCGTTTTCTACACGACTCAGAGGGGCTTTGGAGCAAGACCCTTAAGGCTAAGTACACAAGGGAGACGGGCGCGGTGGTGCTGGCTTCGTCGTCGGTGTGGCAGGGTCTTCAAAAAGGTATGGAGAGCGTCTTGGTGAAAGGGTGCAAGTGGCTGATTGGAGACGGTCGGACTATCAGATTCTGGTTGGACCGCTGGCTTGGTGACTCGAGTCTCTTGGAGGTTGCGTTAATGCCGTTGGACAATAGTGTTGTGCAGGCACCAGCCCGGGATTTTTGGATCGACAATAGCGGTTGGAATTGGGCTGTTCTATCCCCGATGCTCCCCACTGAGTTCCTCCTTAAGCTTGCCGCTGTTGCGATTGACCCCGAGGATGGAAGACCCGACGCCCTAAGCTGGTCGGAGACGAACGACGGAAATTACTCCATTTCGTCAGCAATGAATCTCCTCACGGGGGCTGGGAAGGTGCACGAAAATGATGAGATCATCTTCAACACCATCTGGAAGCTTCGAATCCAAGAACGTATTCGGAGTTTCATTTGGATGGCTTTGCGGGGGTGTATTCTGACCAACCATGAAAGAATGAGACGTCACTTGACTACTTCAGATCTTTGCCCGATTTGTGGTGATGCCCCGGAGACACTTATCCACCTCTTCCGCGAGTGTCCGAAAGTTGCAGGTATGTGGGCTAATTTGGGGGTCCCTGTTGAGCTTTCTAATTTTGTTCGCTCACCATTTGCAGGTTGGATTAGGGAGAACATCATGGCTAGTTGGTGCACTCTCAATGGTGTTGGCTGGCCGGCTATCTTCTCTACAGCGTTATGGTGGATTTGGAAGTGGCGGAACGAGGTCGTTTTTGGGAATCCGAGGAGCACTGATGGCGCGGCGGGCTTTATCTGCGCGAGGGCCAAAGAGTACGAGGATGCTTGGAGGACGCATAAGATGGGAAGGTCCGGGCTGCAGCTTTCAATGAAGCTTGTCTCTTGGGTGAAACCCCCCACGTCTTGGATTAAAGTCAACACCGACGGTTCGGTCAATAGTGAGGATGATGCTACTTCGGCCGGGGTCTTTAGGGACTCGGAGGGCTCGTGGATTGGTGGCTTCGTCCACAAGATTGGGAGGTGTACGGTGCCTATGGCCGAGCTCTAGGGTTTACTCAATGGCCTCAAGCTTGCGTGGGACAAGGGCTTTCGGAATGTTTGGCTTGAATCCGATTCCCTCCTTGTGACCTCATTATTGATGAAATCGCTAAGCCCGAGCCACCCCCTTTCCAGCCTGGCTAACCAATGCCAAGGCTTTCTCAGACGTGATTGGAATATCCGTCTGACCCATGTCTTCAGGGAAGCGAATAGTATCGCCGACTCCCTTGCCAAACTTGCGTTTTCGTTTCCCTTAGGTCTTCATGTCATTTCCGATATTCCTGCTGGCCTTGAGCCTTTATTGTATGACGATGCTAGGGGCAAGACCTTCTCCCGCCCCGTTATTTTATCTTAATTAATTTCCCGGGCTTGCCCGTCTTTCGACCAAAAAAAAAAAAACTAACATTGTCAATGCTCTAACGTTACCAAACCACCTTCTTTGCTTGTCCACTTAATTGTTGGCTCCGGACCACATAATCCCAATTGTTTTTATTTCTAGGATGAAAGTAACACACTTTTATAATAGCATAATATTCCTATTCAAAAAAAAGTAATACATTTTTCATATAAAAATATGAGTTTGATTCAAATGAAACAAACTCTTATCCCAAAACGTGAAACGAATGCATTTTTTCTAGTTTGTAGTGCACTTTTCATACAAAAGTGCATTGTAAAATACTAAAAGTGCAATCTGAAAAGTGCACTATAAAAATTACGAAAAGTGCATTGAAAACTACGTAAAGTGCAAATCCGATAAAGTGCACTCTGAAATAGAAAAAATGCACTAAGAATTAGAAAAAGTGCATCCGTGATAAGAGTTTGTTTCAAGATAAGAGTTTGTTTCATTTGAACCATTTCATAAAAATATACATTATTATTTTAGAATTTATCTCAAAAATTAAGTTTATTTTTTCAAAAATCACCTTTTAAAATAGATATTTTTAAAAAGTACATTTTATAATTTTATTTAAACACAAGTAAGAGGTGCATAACAAAACAATATTTATTAATTAAATTTGGTGAGTTTCCTAAGAAAAATAAAAAGTTTTTTTTAAAAAATATAGCATGATGTTGGTTTTGGAAAAACTATTAACAAATTAGGGATGATTTTGTGATTTAAAAAAAACTAAGTATATATGGATGAAGCACACATTGTTCAACAAAATATAAAATTTTACTAAAAATAGAAATTGATGGTTCAATTGAATAAATTACATTATAAAAGGGGATTTTGCTTAAAAAATTATAAAAGTTGGTTCGTTAAAAGCACTCATCTAAAAGGTGACAGAAAATCCCAAAAATTAAGAAGTCATGTCATTTTACTTAAATACCCACAATCATGTTAAGATCTTTCACTTTCTATCATATAGTTATGTAATTCTATTTAATTGATAGGGATAATATCAGAAACAGTGTGACAAAATATATCAAATGACAAGTAGTATTATTGAACAAAATAATCAGGCTAAAGCGACAAGTATTTCTAAACAGAGAGAGAAAAGTATTTTCTTCTCCCTTTCTATAGACACACAATTATTAGACTTTTATCTATTGTTGATGTATCTTGACATTAATATGAACTAGATTTGTATTTTTATTTTATATTTACGTTTACGTAGTTGGAAGTTTCTTCTAACACCCAAAGTGAATCCACGACTTTCATGATTCCTAAAACCAAAACATCTCTTTTTAATAAAACATCTAACTAAGCACACAGACTTAAGTTGAGGGTGGGTACCCTTGATTAGCTCTATGTTCTAGACCCCGCTCAAGCCTCTCATACTTGAAATCAACTTCTTATTTTTTTTTGAAACAATGAGCCACTAGCTCATTACAAGACAAACATTAGACTTACAAGGCAAACATTAGGTTTATAAGACAAACATTAGACTTCCCTGTAGGAACATGGCCAACCTAAATCATCACAACGGATGATCTTTAAGAATTGCAACAAAAGAGGATAAAGAGAACAAGAGTTCCTAATATTACAAAAAGAGTCGAGTCTAAGAAATCAGAAACTAGAGACGAAGACACAAGAGCAATACGGAAATGATCGACATTGACACGTCTTCTGGCTAAAAAATCAGCTGCAGAGTTACTTTTCCTGAAACAATGGAAGAACATCACAGCGGATTATCGACTTCTTGTTTGTTGAAGTGAATGTTTGACGAAGTGATCGATTGTAATTATTCCAAAGAAGAACCTTGTTATTCTAGTGAAACCCTCTAATTTTCAATAAAAAGCACAAGATGAATAAAATAAAAGGTTTATCATCCAAGTTTTAAGTGGCAAATGTGAGAGTCACGTATCCTAGTTAAGAAAGCAAGGTACATGCTTTCTCTAATTTTATGATGTGTTTTTGGAAATTGTGTTAGGTACTTTTAAATTTAATTAAGGAAGACTCAAATTCTAATATAACAGTGTTTTCTCATAAGATTTTGTCAATATCTTCCACTTTTGAGAATTGTCTAACCTGAAATCTGATCTGACATCACTTAGGGCTTGTTTGTTTCTATACCCGGAATCGGGTTGGAATGAGCAATCGGGTTGGAATAGGAATGAGCCATACCCACCTCAAAGAGAAGGTATAAGTTTGTGGGTATTTTGAGGAAATGGGAATGAGTCATACCCAAACCTTGTTGCATACCAAACACCAAATAGGGGATAGGCCATACCTAACCCGATTCCTTATATCTTAGGTATAGAACCAAACAGCCCCTTAGTTGATGTATGAAAAAATTGGCGAAAATAGCTTAGGACATAGATATAACATATTGCAAGGAGCTAGATAATAGATTGTGCAATTAATTTTAACTCACTTGGAAGTCCAATAAAGTGTGATGCGAGCACGATTAAAAAAAAAAGATGCACAAAATAAGGCAATGAATAGGCTAAATATTTATCACTTTCCACAGTGTCATTCATCCACTTTGGGGTTCAAAATTGTAAGCAGTGGACAATGAGTTTAAACATATAGCACACCAATTCCACGATTTAATCAATCATTAAGTTAAATGTACATATTTATATATACTTTGTTCCACTTTGATGTCCCAAATAGTATTCAATTTATTGTGATTGATTGATATAGAACACCAAAATAGGACATGATTTGGGCTGGTAAAATATTTAATCTCGCCCACATAACAACAATCAAATACAAACATTACTCAAATTTTAACAAATCTCAACTATGCCAATTTTGTTTTTAGTTTAAAAAATTGTCCATGGTAACCCGATGCAAATGTACCACGTAACAAGAATAAGTATTTGTGCAACACTAATTGATTACACAGAGTCACACAGACACAGCTACTTGTGTGGTTTTATATTGGTGGGTCAATTAAGACAGCTACTTATCTACGGGATACACCAACAAGCCCAATAGGAAAGACAGCTACTTATCTACTTATCCATCTTCAATCAGCACCTGAATGTTGACAACTTGCCTTTCACTTTCCGTTTCGTCTATTTGTTCATCATCCATTATCAGTGCCCCTTTACTAATCCTGCACCATTACACATCCATATTAATTTAGTTCATAAAAAGACTGTCAAATCTCATCTAGAAACCCTCAACTTTAAAACATCAGAATAGCATTATATGAAACAGTGCCGGATTATATAAATAGACCCTATTTGATAATTATACCTTCAAAAAATTTAAAATTTTAGGATCAGAGCATATATTTGGACAATAATTTCTTCTTTACCTTACTAGCTTTTTAGACTTCTGCTCTTGACCTTCTAAGGGATAATTTCATTGGATTGGAGGAAGTTTCTAACTCTAGAAATAAAATGAAGTTTTGTAGGGTCCTTATTAATACTGATGTGTATGTCCCTCTCAAACACCGTGTTAAGATTTTACCTCATGATAATTCTGAAATTACTCTGAAGGTTTGAAATGAAACCAGGTCCCCGGGTTGTACGTGGTTGTTGTAGGGAGCCTGATCATAGTTTTGATGAGTGTCCTCTAAATAACATTCAACCAAAAAAGCTTAAGTTATGTGTTGATACTAATTTTGCTGATGTTGATCTGATCCAACAAACTCGTATGAAGCTGCATGGTAATATGGTGGGGAGGTCTATGATTCCTAAATCCTTTGTTGGTTTGACTTTTATAACATCAAATGTTGTTAATCCCCTGCCTGCTGCAAACTTGATGGTTAATATGCCCATTGGATCTTCTGGTCCAGAGGTTGAGCATTACTATTAAAAATAACTACAATGGAATACAAAATCCTATATATGTAGATCGATCTTTTATTTACGATTGAACAAATATAATAGAAAAAATCTAACTTTACATTCGAAAACAAATATATATATATGTTGGGACGATGTAGGGTACTCTGGTTCCAAATATCGGAACAACGACACTAGTCTTCAGTTTTGATAATGACAAACGCCATATGGGAACTAACGTTCTACATTCAAGTATTTCAAAGGAACACCATGTCTAATGAAGAATCTCCAAGAAAGCTAAAGGAACACATAAATACAAGATGGCGAGTTCTTATCAAAGGAACTCTGGAGAGAACCTGACCTCAGAGAGGACCTCCAGATGAACCCCAGAAGGGAGTTCTTCAACTTTCGGATGGAAGTGGGAGAATCAGTCAATAGTTACCAATCTCGCTTCGAAGGCCTATGTTCCAAGCTCGCTGGACTTAGGATCACAAAGGAAGAGATCACTGACAAGATGAAAGTTCAACAACTCTTCAATGGCCTTACTGGTGAATGGGCCAATGAAAGGACCATGTTCAAAGAGAACCCTGAAAATAGGACCCTCATGCTTCACTAAGTCTTTGGAAAGCTGGTGGGACATGAGAAAACGAAACAAGACGATAAGGAGCAAGAAAGGGCACACAAGGGAATTGTTCTAAAATTGGAAAAGATGCTCAAGTCGGTTCAAGAACAACATGAAATTCTGAGGAAAAAGAAGATGAGGAACTCGTCCTTGTGACAAAGGCCCTTCGATCCTTCTACAACAAGGGAAAGTTCAAAAAGGGATATGGGAACTCACAAAAGGGTCAAAGTTCCCAAAGAAGGCCAGCTGAGAAGGACCTCTCGGACATCACATGCTACAAATGCTACAAGAAAAGGCACTTCGCAAAAGAATTCCCATAAGGAACTGACAACCGAAGGCAAGGGAAGAAGGCCTACATCGCCACCTGGAGCGATGATGAGGACGAAGATCCCGAATCTTGGGCACACCCACCAAACATGTGTGCAATGGCCATAGGAGAAACCACTAGGGAACAACCCAGTGAGGTAACCACTGAAACTGTTATTGCTTCCTTAGCAAACTATGAAAAACCTGAGTTATTAAAATTGCTTTCTAGTCTTGTTAAGGATAACATAAAATTGCAAAAGAAGCTAGATGAGTCGGAACACACAGACGCTGAGTTAGTTGGTCTTGAATCCTGTTCCAATTGCGTGAAACTGATTGATAAGCTTCAGTCTTACCTGTCCATATAGTAGCCCTTGAGGATGAGATTAAGACCATAGAGGGTGATAAGAATGAATTCCTACAAAAGTTGAGCAAGGGAAATGAAAGTCTCGAAGCATCGAGTTCCCAAACAAAGTTTGTCCCAGCCAAACATGGGATTGGGTATAAGTCTGAGTGCCCAAAGAATGGGAAGTCTCCTTTAAATGAGCAGGAGATAAATGAGTGTAGAGCCCTAGAACTCCAATGTGAAAAACAAAAGAATGCCCATCTAGAAGAAAAGATACGCGTCTTGGAAAGTGGGGTAAATGGAGAGGGACTATTACACTAGGAACATCGGGCATAAACTCTATGTCCAAATAGCCAAGGGAAACGGGTCAAAGGTCTACAATAAGGAAACCATGGATAAGAACAGGATACAAAGACCCCATCCTTAGTACTACCTAGGAGAATACTACAAGACTTGTTGGAATTGTGGTGCTCATGGGCACCATAAGGAAAGCTGTCCCAAAGCAAAAGCTCAAACTCAAAGAAATCACGACTATTAGAACAGGCAAAACCAAAAGACCAACAAACCTACTAGAGGTCCCACTCATGGGAACCGACATAGGAACTTTGCCTATGACTGTAGGAACTCTCGTGATATTAATATTGCAGATTATGTCTCATTTGAAAGTGTCTTTCCTTGTAAGGGACTAGGCAAGAGTCATCTTGCTTGGGACATCAAAAACTAACTCTCCTTGTAGGTGGCAGTGAGGGGGAATAGCACATGGATCATTGATAGTGGTTGTTCAAATCATATGACTGGGAACAAAGACAATCTCACCTCACTCCACACAAAAGCCGAAGGAGGTCATGTGTCCTTTGGCAATAAGAATAAAGGAGAAATCATAGGAACATGGGATGTACTACTCAACAAATCAATCAAGATTAACAATGTCAATTTGGTGAAGGATTTAGGATACAATCTCTTGAGTGTATCTCAGATATGTGATCAAGGGAACAACGTTGTCACCTTCGACTCGGAAGAATGCTTGGTCATCAACAAGAAAACCAACAAAATCATTCTAATAGGAAGGAGGTCCAACAATGTCTATGTAGTGGACACAGAGTTTGAACCACCAAGGAAGTTGTGCCTCGCAAGTTCCCATGATGATACGGAACTCTGGCACAAAAGGCTAGGCCACACAGGCATCAATCAAATCCTGAAGCTCTACTTATAGGACCTTGTCATTGGCCTCCCACGAATCAATATTGAGGGAGCCAAATTGTGTGATGCATGTGTTCGTGGCAAGCAAACCAGGAGCTCCTTTAAACCAACGAAGGTGATGCATTCAAGGAGTTTGAGACTCTAATCAAGAGGATGGAAGTTAGCATGAGATTAAAGCTTAAGTCTCTCAGATCTGATCATGGAACTGAGTTTAAAAACTTAGAGTTCTTAAGGTACTGTGACAACAACGGTGTATCTCACAACTTCTCGGCCCCTCGCACTCCTCAGCAAAATGGCGTGGTGGAAAGGAAAAAATAGAACTCTGGAAGACATGGCTCGAACCATGATGCTCGAGAGTGGAGTTCTCGAAAGCTTCTGGGACGAGGCAATTTCCACAACTACATACATTTTGAATCGAGCTATGATTCGGCCCATGATCAAGAAGACATCATATGATTTGATCAAAGGAAGAAAGCCCAACATCTCTCACCTCAGGACCTTTGGATGCAAATGCTTTGTCCATAACAATGGCAAAGACAACCTTGGGAAGTTCGATCCTGTAATATCCGCAATATTCCAAACATTTATAATATAATATTTTTAATTTTTTTATCTAAGTTAAAAAGAAGGATTTGGATATCGAATTAATTTATCTTATTCTCCTTTGAAAGAGGCTACTAATAAAAGCCGAAATAAGATGAAAATGTTATGAAATAACTTGAGGGGTATAGTTTAACAAAGTGAGGTAAAATCAATAAAAAGAATACTAATAAAAATAATATTCTTGGCAATTTAATTTATTCTAGGAAATAAATTACATAAGAACCTAGAAAACTAATTACAAGTCTTGCAAAAAGAATGCAAGAGCCGGGATTTGAACCCGAGATCTCTTGCACTCCAACCTCACACGCCCCTCACCAAATCCCGCTAGACCATTTACAATTTCTTGTTCATTCTACCTAGCCTTTTCCTCTTATATCAAATAAACTCTTTCTCCCAAAGACAACATCAGACAATAGTCTGATTGATTGTACGTTGATTTGAATTTGGCCATTGCATGCCATTCCCACCTCCTCTTTGCTTGCTTGACTCAATTTGTGTCATCACCCTTCATCACCATGGAAGAAGCACAAGGGTGACCAATGCATGGTCTTCTCCTCCTTCTCCATTGGTCATCTTCCATTGCCATGGATTAAAGACCTCATCACCTTGTCTATATAAGGCCTCCTTCAAGCTCTCATTCAAGCCTTTGCTTCTCCTTCTACTCTTTCTATCAATTGTGTCTTATAACTTCAAAAAAATCAGCCTTCATCCAAAACAAATTCTCCATTAAAACATCACAAGAACACCTCAATTTTTCCCTTCACCCTTCCCTTGGAGCCGTCGGCCGCCACCACCATCGTCGCCGGACCGCCACCGCCTGGAGCCGCCGCCGAACCGCCGGAGCCTGGCTGCGCCGCCCCCTGCCGCCGATCTCCTCCTCTGTTTTCTCCTCCTGTGTTTTGTATTCAACAGAATACTAAAAGTATAAATTCTATCCTTAAAAATTATATTATCCTTATGTATTTCTTTAATTACAAGCCTTTTATAATTGTTAAAAGTATATTTAAGATTTTATGGAATAAAAATATGTGAGGGAATCTTGTTAGTTGGAGAAAAACTAGAAACTATATGTTTTTACTATAGTAACTTAAGCTAGATAAAAATAAGTAATTATATTCATGAAATTATTACATGCATGCTATTACAAGATATAAATAGATGAAATAAAATTAGTATAGTATGAAAAGTCCATATTTAGCATTATCTTACCTTAGATCAAAATAAAAGGTTGAGAAACATCATGCATGTATTTTATACAAAAGAGGATATGATTTTATGACCTTAGAAATCAAAAGCTTGTACAATAAAAATAATACCATATTTTTAAAGATTTATAATAAAAGTTCAAGTAGAGAAAAGTCTTGCATGGCCTATAACATGTAAAATATAGGAATTATAAAGTAAAATAAAAATAAGGATTTTTAGTACAAGCTATCTTCAAATATCAACTTAACATATATTAGTTATGAAGAGAATATTCAAAAGATGCTAGTCATGTTGAAAAAAATAGGATAAAATATCTTACTAGCATATGAATATTAAATATGAAATATTATTAGAGTCTTGCTTGGAAAAGAAATCAAAATAGAAAAGATTCTATGTTAAGAACTATAATACATCATATTATATAATTATGATCAAAGAGGTGTTATGAATCTTAAAGTATAAAAGAATTTTGGAAATAGAACAAATAAGGGAAAAAGCTATTTTAGGCAAGTTACCTTATAAAGAAGAGTAGAGATTTCTATTTAAGGAAACTTTCCAATAAAAAGGATTAATTAAATAATTATTTTAATAGAATATTTTCGGAATTAAGGATATTACAAAAACCAAAATAATAATAAAGGAATATTATTATTTTAAAGAAAATAATTTTCTAAATTATTATTATAATAATTTAGAAACTCAAACCTCTTATAAAAATATTATAAGAGGCGATCCGAACTTTAGTAGAAGAATCGCGTTTTGAACTTTTCGTAAATTCTCTATCATTAGGTCGGAATCCTCGCTCGTAGTAGGAAATCGCCTAAGTTTCGTCAAAGCTCGTTACTAAACTAGTAATACTAAGGCAAGTGGAATTTCCCCTTGTACCCTTTTTATATCCGTCTTTATGATACCTTTCGATGTTGGGAACTTCTTGTATGCTTATAAAAATGAACCTAGGAAATATCGATTGCTAGAAATAACGACCCTTGTTAGCATAGTAAATATTATATTCCTTGTTAGGATTATATTTGCTAGTGTGTGTACTCTTGATTGATTGCAAGTCTCGTTCAGAGATTTGTTTTGAATAAACTAGAAAGGGGTGCGAGTTAGTCGACACCTCTATATAATCTTACTAAGTCGTACATCCATACGACTTTCGGGATCATGATCTCCATCCGCTCCGATTGCAAGGAGGGATTGAGCGCACTCTAGCTAAGTGCAGGAGAATTGATGTTCTCCATCGGGTGGCTCGGTTTATCCGTGTCCCACCACTCTCTCTTGTAAAAGTCATTAACAAGATTGAATATTTTCATCACTAATTAAGATAAGTGCGTATGCACATTTAAGATATCAAAACCAGACCGGTCTCAAATGATCGTTCCGGCTCTTGGTCCACCCAAAAGCGCGAGAGGTTTTCACTTGTATGAATTAAATAATGTTCCCAACATCCTATCGAAATCTTAAGGAAGACTACAATCTAGTAGTACTTCTCTTGCTCATCAAGCTATCCCTTTTGGATATGCTATCGCTATCGTTCGTATCTTAGCTCCACATGATAAAGCCCATCGTAAACACAACCCTCTTTTCTCTCATTATACCGTTAAGTGAAATTACCAAATTACCCTCGGGAAGTTCTATTCCCGCTTGCTTAGTCTCCCAGACTAATTCTTCTTTCTGCATGTTTGCCTGACATTCTATCGCCCCTCGCGAATTATGTCAGATTCAGGAATCCATAGCAAAGCGAAGTGAAGGGAAGTGAAGGAAGTCAAGATTGCTCAAGATGTACTTTTATTTTCGTTTTGGTTTTAATATTACTTTATCTCCGAGACATGACGGATTTGGTATTTGTTTTCAAGTAGTATTAAAGTTAAAGACAATGTAGGGTGTTTTGTAATGAACTAAGTCTCCTCCGGGAGCATGTTTTCCTATTTATGTAATATGTTTATTCCGCAATTAATCGTTCTATATCATTCTAAAAGCCTTGGGTGACTTTGGACGGTAAAGTCCGAGGTCACTGGCGGTAATACCCAATGTTGTAAAATAGGGGTGTTACAGATCCAAGGAGTGACGAAGGGATCTTCCTAGGATACTCCTTCCAAAGCAAGGTGTACAGAGTCTATAACAAGAGAACCAAGAAGATAGAGGAAAGCATTCACGTCATCTTCGACGAACAATCTGTAAAGATGGGAACAGAGTCCAAAGGAAAGGGAACTATGTTCAAACTGGTCAGACAAGAAGAGGAAGACGACGATGACGAGCCGAGAAAGCAAGATGAAGACTATCCAAGTGGGAACAACGTCCCACAACCAGGGAACAATGAAGGAGGTCAAAATTTCACTGAACAAGACTCCTTCGAGGTTCCTTCCACAACAAAAGAGCCTCAAGACGCATCCAACTCTCTAGTTCCCCAAGAAGAAACCATACTAGAGTCTAGTGTTCAGGGGGAACAACGAGGGAACACTGAGGAGAATCCTAAAGAAATACTTAGTGAAGAAGTCGAGAACAACTGTTCCCATGAAGAAGAAGAAACTGAAGTCGCAGATGAAGAAGATACAAGGGAACAGATTGATGTCTCACACATTCGTACAAGGAACTATCACCAAAAGAGGGACCATCCCATCGACAACATCATCACTCCCTATGACAAAGGCATGCAAACGCGTTCCTCTCTCAACAACTTCTGTGCCTTCAACGCCTTTGTCTCACTGGTGGAACCCAAGAGTATCAAGGAAGCTCTAAAGGACCCAGACTGGATTCAAGCCATGCAAGAGGAACTTCATCAATTCGAGAGGAACAATGTGTGGAAATTGGTTCCTAAGCCCAAGAACAAAAACATCATAGGAACCCGTTGGGTCTTCAGAAACAAGCTTGATGACACTGGCGCGTGGCTAGGAACAAGGCCCGGTTGGTCGCCCAAGGGTATATGCAAGAAGAGGAAATCGACTATGATTAGAACTTCACACCAGTTGCAAGAATTGAAGCAATTCGACTCCTCATAGCCTATGCTGCCCACAAAGGCTTCAAATTGTATCAAATGGACGTCAAGACAACGTTCCTAAATGGGCACCTCAAGAAAGAAGTCTATGTGGCTCAACCACCTGGTTTTGAAGATGAGCACTTACCAAATCATGTATACTTCTTGGAGAGGGCCCTATATGGCCTCAAGCAAGCTCCTAGGGCATGGTACAACAGGTTTGCCCAATTTCTCATGTCTCATGGTTACCTTCGTGGTTCCATAGACAAAACCCTTTTTATTAAGAAAGAATCAAAAGACATTTTAATTGTACAAGTATATGTTGATGACATTGTATTTGGTGCTACTAATGAACTATTTGTTGTAAAGTTTAAGAATTTGATGAGTAGCGAGTTTGAGATGAGTCTCATAGGGGAACTCACGTTCTTCTTGGGACTTCAAATATCTCAAACCAAGGAGGGAACAAGGATCCATCAACAAAAGTACATTAGAGAGATGCTAGTAAAGCATGGGATGGAACACTCCAGGCCCATCGACACTCCCATCTCACCAAACTCAAGGCTCAACACAGATGAGGCGGGTATAAGTGTGGATCAAAGGAACTTTCGAGGTATGATTGGGTCTCTTCTCTACTTAACTGCTAGTAGACCCGAATCATGTTTTTAGTGTGCCTATGTGCATGCTTTCAGGCTAACCCTAAGGAATCACACCTGAAAGAGGTGAAGAGAATTTTCAGGTACCTCAAAGGGAACAACAACTTGTGCCTTTTGTATCCAAGGAACAGTTCCCTTGAGCTAGTTGCATACTTAGATGCAGATTTCGCTGGACACTTGGTTGATCGAAAGAGCACTTTTGGAATGGCCCAGTTCCTAAGATCGTGCCTAGTCTCATGGGGATCAAAGAAGAAAAACTCAGTGGCACTCTCCACAGCAGAAGCGGATACGTGGTTGCCACCTCATCTTGTTCCCAGGTTCTATGGCTTAAGTATCAACTTCAAGATTACGGTATATCTTTTGGCCCAGTTCCCATAAGGTGTGATAATACAAGTGCCATTAACATATCTAAAAATCCTATGCATCATTCTCGTACTAAGAATATAGACATTAGGCATCATTTCCTACGTGATAATGTGGAACATGGGAACATCTCTATGGAACATTGTAGAACTGAAGAGCAAATTGCGGACATTCTCACTAAAGCTTTAGACAGACGTCCCTACCAACGTCTCTGGATGCTTCTAGGGATGATAACTCTAAACTGAAAAAGTCCCTGTTTGTTATTCCCTCAATGCTTGGCTAGTTTATATTGAAATGCATGATAGGGAACTCTAGGAACAATCGCTTTCATTTTGCCATATTACTAGTCTAAAGCTTTTAATGTACAATTTGGAACCTCACTTCTTTTGGCCCAAAATGATCAACCAGAGTTCCCTTTAACCCTCATTACAAGCCACTATGACGGTTGATCATAAAACCTACCCTTAGCCGAGAACCAGACAAATGTTTCTCATGAGCCCAACTTCTCGTCCCCTTATCGAGTTGCAATTGTCTGGTTCCCGTTTGAGTTCCCTAACCTCACAAAAGAACTTGAGTGTGAGTTCCCCCTACCACTCCACTCAACTTGACCTTTTCAAGATCATGGGAACCGGTGTGCAAAACGATCATGAGCAACGAAACACTGGTACTTTTGGAAAGTTGAATCGTCACTTGAGAAACGGGAAAATGTGTCAGATCTCGAAGCGTCATGAGCATAGTTTTTGAAACGCTTGAAGTAACTTCCCATGGGATTAACGACGAGTGTCACAAGCCTGCTACGGAAGTTGAAACGGGTCTCCGAGTCTATTGGCTGCCGGTTATCGAGGACTTTTGCCTTTTCATTTCTACCCCTCTCCTCGTCTCACATAAAAACCCTTATTTGCCATTTTTGGGACCTTCGATCTCTGCAACTCTTTCTCTATAAAATTCCCTTCCCTTCCTTTTGTAGCAAACCTTCAAAACCTTCCCTTTTCCAAATCTTTACCATGGCCCCAGTTCACCCAGATCACCACATCCGAGAATGGATAAACAATATCCCTAAATCTCTCTTTGCCTTCATGCTTAAGCAGGCCGATAATGAACCAGATCCAGAAATTCAACAAAAAATCTACAAAGGCCTCCATGAGTATGTTCACCCTTACCTCCACAACGAAAGAACTAGGTCTTTGCTTCTCGAATTTGAGATCCTAGGACCCAGCCCTTCCCTTCCGGCGGCGCAAACCCTAGCATTGCCTTCCTCCACCACCTCATCTCAATGTCTTCCTTCGCTTCCTCCTCCTCAAACTCTATCCCTCTCCTCCTCTGGTACTGTCATCGTTGACAGTTTCGGTCCAGAACCCCCAAAATCCAAAAACCCTAAGAAACACAAAGACAAACACTCATGTTCTTCTTCCGATCCCACTAAGAAAAAGAAGAAGAAATCCATCTTCAACTTGGACTAGATTCTCAATCTCTCTCGTCCCGACTCTTTCGCCACCCCTCCCACCTCCACCGCCCCCACACAACCCTCCTCTCTTCCACCTCCCTCCGATTCCGGGAACTCTCAATTCCAGAACCCTCCACCACCACCTATCCCCAATTGTAATCCCATCCCTGGGAACTCTAGTCCCAAAGATTCCATCCCCACTTCCTCTTCTCTTCCCATCGTTGAGGGAACTTTCAATCCACCCCCATCTTCTCCTCACCCCAAAGTTCCCACACCACCCTCCTCCCCATTAGCCAAATCCCCCTCTCCTAAAAAATCCCCTCCTCCCTCCATCACTGAACTCTCTTCCTCTCCCTCTCCGGCAAAGAAATAGGTTAACTCTGACTCGGACGACGACTCACTGCCAATTGTTGTTGTTGTTCGTAAGAAGGCAAAGCTACTTGCTCCCATAGTCATGGGAACTACCGAAGAAAACGCTCTTCGCGATGCTCTCGAGGCCGAGCTCCGTGCAGAAATCTCAAGGCTAGAGACACGACCTACCGAAATCGGCGCTCTTGAAGATGCCACTCATACAGAGGACGACAGGGCCCAAGAAAAAGGGAACCCAGCACCGACTGATGGTGCTGGGACAAGTCAAGGTCATCAGGCTGAAGATGATGACGAGAACATGGGTCTGTCCTCCGAAGACAACGGGAACTCGGATGGTGGAGCTCCCACCGAGGTCCTTGACCAAGAGGGTTTGGAAAAGTAACATGCTCAAGCTCTCGCTGAAGATGAACAAGGACGCCAAATGGTGGTGTCGGAGGGTGCCCCCATGGAAAGGGACCCTCCCCTCTTGCTCAAATTGGTTGTCTCCCCCCAGTAGAAACGAAAGGCTGTTGCCTCCAAGGGGAACAAGAAGAAGAAGGGGAACGGAACGGAACCTAAGAAGGTTCCCATCACCGAGGATCGCAAGCTCATCCCTCCCCTCATACTCACTAAATCACACCTCCAGGAGCAAGGCCTTGGGGAACTCTGGGACCTCATCAAGGCCCAAGAGTGAGACCACGTGTGCAACAATGTTGTGACCGTCGACCCTGCCTAGGTGCGCCTCTTCTACAACAACTTCGTCATTCATGACGAGGCCACCAAGGGAACAATCTCCCTCTAGGGCGACAACTATGTCTTCATCGCCTCCTCGATTCATCACCAACTACACGTCCCTTTCAAGGGCCTGGGAGCTGCTCCCATAAAAAACTGGGGCGATTTCGACATTGATGTCATCTTCAACGACATCTATGAAGGCCGTGTTCCCAAGACTGGAACCCCCCACTCACAACCTCTCCCTTATCGGCAAACTGGCTCACCAGTTCATCATAACAGTTGTGATCCCACGGTAGGAGAAGCGTCATCAAATCAACATTCAAGACGTCATTCTTCTCTACCACTTCCTCCAGAAAATGCCCATCAATCTTCCCTACATCATCTTTGGGCACATGGAGAAGTGCATGGCCTCGACCTCCCACTCCCTACCCTACGCCGGTCTGATAAAGAAGCTGATGATCAAGGAAGGTCTCTATGACGCTACAAAAGAAGAGGTGAACATCGAAAGGGAACTGGACCTTTCCGTGGTCCAAAAGATGCGTCATTCAGAGCAAGCTGAGGATCAAGGGACACTTCCCTCTGTTGACGACCCAAGTGTTGGGAACACCCAAGTGTTGGTGCACATCACAGCAACTCTCGAGAACATGGCGGGAACCCTTCAGAATATCTTGTCCGTCATGACCCAACTGCGTGATAATTCTCTCCCCGGGGCCCCATGATCTTCCCTTTCTTTTTTCCTTAATCTTGATTTCTCCACAACATGTAATGAGTTCCTCTTGCACATTATTTGCTTAAATAATATAAAAGGCTTTTAGTATGATTACGTGTTCCCTTCTTCCTTACTCATGTTTTCTATTTTCGATGATGCTAAAAGGGGGAAGGACAAAATATGTGAGATGAGTCATGCTATGAGTTGTCATAGAATATGCTTTTGCTAAGGGGGACCTAATGCTTAAAATGCTAAGTAAGAACTTATTGTTTCATAGAAGTGGCTCTCAAGGATCTCACATAGGAACTTTGTTGCATGTCATACTTTCACACATTGAAATACTTAGTTATTTTGTGATGAGTTTGTCATCATCAAAAAGGGGGAAATTATTGGGACGATGTTGGGAACTATGGTTCCAAACATCGGAACAACGACACTAGTCTTCAGTTTTGATAATGACAAACGCCATATGGGAACTAACGTGCTACATTCAAGTATTTCAAAGGAACACCAGGTCTAATGAAGAATCTCCAAGAAAGCTAAAGGAACACAAAAATACATGATGGCGAGTTCCTATAAAAAGAACTCTGGAGAGAATAGTTCCCATCAAATGAGAACTCACATGTGCAAACAAGACCAACAACGCAAATCACGGGATCTTGTCTCAGACAAAACAAAGGCTCAGTTTGAGGAACAGACTAAAGCAAGTGATCCAACGGCCCGATTGATTCTCAAAGTGACTCAATTCAAATCAAGTCACATGTGAAGGACAAACACTTGGCGTGCAAGACAAAGGGCATTTCGGACACAATGAAAGTCAAGATTGTAGCCCAAGCAAGGACGAATATAAAGCCAAATGAATAGTTCCTGGATTAGGTACTTCTCCCAGAACTCACATTCACTCACAAAGAAAGAAAAAGAGACAAGAGAAGAGAAGTCCTCGGCGGCGAATGTTCGATCTCGACGACGGCGAATCCAAGTTCACAGGAGATAGGGAACTGCGATATTGAGCTCAAGGTGTAACGTTCGATCTGTCTTATGTTTAGTTGAGGTGTTCGCTTAGGAACAAGGTCGAGAAGGCTTACTAGTGTTACTAGAGTTAGGTAGAACTGCTAGGAACAAAGAAGTATAAGTCTTGCCTGTGTAACTAGGGAACAATCAATAAGATAAGAAGATCGTTCAAAATCCTCCAAGAGGAGGTAGAGGTTTACCCACACAACTAGTTTGTTGTTGTGGGGTTTCTCTATAAAGGAACTGTGTCAATTGCATTCTGTTTTACTTGCTTGTTATTCTTCTTCCGCTGCCTTGGGAACAACCTAACCGCCAGATCCCAAGCTGATGTGATTCCATCTACCGAGTCATGGCCCCATGATTTGAGTGAAGATTCCATCCCTAAAGACAAGCCCAATCTTCACGATAGAGGGGAGCCAATACTTGGACAAGCAACCAAAGACAATGTTCGAGGCGCTATGAAGCCGAGAAAAGGAGTCATACCCTATCTTGGGCGCATCACACGAGCCCTAGCTAAGTCTATACTAGACAAAATCAAGGAGGAGCTCATGGCTCATAAGTTTCCGATGGCTAATGACGGTGAAGGTTGGAGTGTTCTTGTGACTATTGGTATGACTAGTGCTAAAACTTGAATTATGTTTTGTTAAGGGTTTTTAGTTGAATTTCTTGAAATTTAAGGGTGTTTTATGTAATTAGAGAGAAGTGAGGGTGGATGAGTTGAGAGAGGCGTGACATTAGGGTTATAAGGCCCATTTTTGGCCTCCTTTCTCCCTGAGAGACTTGGACGAAATTTGCTTCTCTTTTCCTTGCATTTTTCAATTCAAAGTTCTTGTTTTGTTTCGTTCAATTCTCGTTGTTCAATTGTTGGTGAGTCATATCCGACAATTCGAGCATCCTAGTTTGTTTGAGAGCTTGGTGAGTCATATCCAAGTTATCAAGCATCCATATCCCCTTGTTCTCTCCATTTTCGAACCATCATCCATCTCGGAGGTTTCTGCACCATCTCAGTAAATTCGACATAACTTTCAATCCACTCATCATCTTTCTCTCATATTTTGAGGGATTAAACTAGACTCGGCGATCTAATTTCTCGAATTGGAATCACTCAAATCCGAGTTCGGACGAGGAAGATCCATCCAGTTGAAGACGGGTCAGTTGCGTGGTGTTTGTTGTCGGAATTCTTTGGATTCTCGTGGTGATCTCTTTGCACCATCATTCCCTCCATCGATCCAGCCATCAAGTGGTATCAGAGCCACACGAAGGTATCGCCATATAAATCTTGTTCCGACCTTGAATTTCCACTTGTTGCAAGTTTTAGGTTTGAACTCTCTAGGGCTGCGTTGTTGTTGTTGTGTTCGGCCTTGTCCGAATTGTTGTCTTGTGTTGTGGACGTTTTCTTGTCTTGAAATTGTTGTTGTTTGGTCGAGTTTGGTGCTCAGCCATGGCTGAAAACCATGCCCAAAAAACGTCCATGGATTGAACTCCAAAGGTCCTTAATTTGGTAGTTGAAAGGTTGCCTTTGATGCTTGAGTAATGCCTTCATTTAGTGCTTGATTTAAGTGTGTCTTGCTGAAATTGGCTGAGTGAAAAACGTGGGATTTGAGTCCATAATTCAGCTTTCTTTTGATCGCTTTATATCATTACATGCTTGTTGTCGGTTACGGTGCTAGGATACGAGAACGACACCAAGACGAGACATCTTGTGTTGTTGTTTAAGTGTCTTGAAATCTTTTGTTGAATAATCAGAAAAACCTTGCCGGAGGTGTAAAGCTAATAAGGGGCCAGGCACAGAAAGAAAGATTAAAGACTAGAAAAACCTTGCCCGGCGGCGTAAAGCTAATAAGGGGTCGGGCACGTAAAGAGTAGTCATCTTGTAGTGCCTAGCAAAGGCCTACAAAAGTCGTCTTCTAGTAGTGCCTAGCAAAGGCCTACCCAAAACAAAAAAAAAATAATTAATTTCGAAATACTTGGTGTTGAGTCTTGGTGGTTTAGTAGCTTCCTAGCATTGTTTTCCTAAGCAAGTGTGTGATGAATTCTCTCTTTGTTGTCTTTGTTGTTTTTGCCTACTTGCAAGTTGTCGGATTTTCATCTCGGGCAAGTCTTGGTGATTAATTCGTGTGACCTCTATACCTTGATCTTTGCCTTGTTTTTACAATGACAAGTGTAGGTGATGACAAGAATAAGGAACAAGTTGAGGAGACGTCCACTAGTTCAGTGGCTGCCATGTTGCAAACCATGCAACAATCCTTGCAACAATCCATTGAGGCTTTGGGAACTAGGTTGACTGATTTGGAGAGCCAAGTGCGCAACCGAGATGATAGAGCACGAGTGCCTCAAACGGGGGCTCTATCAAGTGTGCTACAAAGCTCTAACCAAGTGGAGTCGTTGGATGAGAGGACAAAAGTACCTCAAGAGGGGGAGCTCAAGAAGACACGAGAGGATGGAGAGTGCTTGGTGGTCCCACGAACACTTTTCATGACAGAGAATACCACCAGGCCTAGTCAACAGGAAGTTATCTTTCACACTCGATGTAAGATCGTGGATAAGGTATGTAGTGTGATTATTGATAGCGCTTCTTGTTGCAATATTATTAGTCAAGAGGTGGTGGATAGCTTTTCTTTGAGTACTACTCCTCAACCTTTACCTTACCCTTTGTGTTGGTTGAACTCTAACGCCCCTTTCCAAGTCAAGCAGAGGGCTCGTGTTTCTTTTTCTATAGGTCCATACAAGGATGAGATGGAGTGTGACATTCTCCCGATGACCGCTTGTCATCTACTACTGGGACGCCCTTGGCAATTTGACAAGAAAGCGATCCATGATGGAATATCCAACGAATACCACTTCCAAATGGAGGGAAAGAAGGTGATTTTGCACCCGATGTCTTCCCATGAGATAATGTTGGATTACGCAGCCAAGGAGCAAAGGAAGAAGCTTGCTCATCGAGAGGAAAATAAGGGCAAGAATCTAGCCAAAAGGAGCCCCTCTACGCCCCTATTTTTGGCCAAACCGAAAGACGAAAGTGAAACTTCCTTCTCGGATAAATCTGCACCACCTTGGAAAAAATGGTGTAACTTACAACTCAGTGGTCGAATGATGCTCAAATTTGGAGGAAATGAAGTAGAATCCTTTAGCTCAATCTGGAACTTGGAATCGCTCAATTTGGAGTTCGGAGCTAAGAGAAAGACCTTGAACAGGTCGGAGCTGAAACCTGTCCCAAGCTACGATGTGCATGCCATTCGGGGAAGTAACACTTCTTCCTTACTTTTATCTCAAAACTTGACATCTTGGCTGAATTATTCTCATATTTTTTATAGCTTTGTCATGTACCATACCGATAGGATTGCAAAAAAAAAAGTGACATAGCTTTTGCTTGTATTTTGTCATATCATGTTGTGCTTGGAAAGGAGGTTTGTGTGTTGACTTGTTTTTTAGGTCAGCTGGGTTCCTGGACGCATACTTTTGAAGGGGAGAAGACTTCCTTCCAACAAAGATTGATGAGTGACATAGAACAACCAAAAAGAGAGACTTGGACGAAATTTGCTTCTCTTTTCCTTGCATTTTTCAATTCAAAGTTCTTGTTTTGTTTCGTTCAATTCTCGTTGCTCAATTGTTGGTGAGTCATATCCGACAATTCGAGCATCCTAGTTTGTTTGAGAGCTTGGTGATTCATATCCAAGTTTTCAAGCATCCATATCCCCTTGTTCTCTCCATTTCGATCCATCATCCATCTCGGAGGTTTCTACACCCCCTCAGTAAAATCAACATATCTTTCAATCCTCTCATCATCTAGGTCTGAAATTTTGAGGGATTAAACTAGACTCAGAGGTCTAACTTCGTGAATTAGAATCACTCAATTCCGAGTTCGTAAGAGGAAGATCCATCCAGTTGAAGACGGGTCAGCTGCGTGGTGTTTGTTGTCGGAAACCCTTGGATTCTTGTGGCGATCTCTTTGCACCAACATCCCCTCCATCGACCCGGCCATCAAGAGAGAGATTCTTTTCCATGAATTGGAACAACTCATCACCGTCAAGTGTCCGATAAAACTGATGCACATATTGCAAGAAGAGGAGGAAGTTGTGGAATCATCTCCTAAAATCAAGTGTCGTCCTACCATCACTCCTAGCTCCATGAACTCGTTGGCTAAACCATGTATGGATGCGTTTCCTATGATTCCTTCAAGTTTGCCCTTCTTGATCCATGAGGAAGACGAGGCTGTTTTAGTCACTCCAAGCGGTGATTACATTCCTTTTCTTGTGGAGGCCAAGCAAGATGTCTTTGTCATGGAGAATGCCACACCAAGGGAGATAGAAGCCCTACCTCCATTGTTGAGCTCACAGGTTGATATGAGTGCACTTCTTAGGGAAGTTTCTTGTACTCCTCTATTCTATATTTATGACTACGTGTTGGTTGTGTCACATGCAATTGATCAAATAATTTCAGTTTTCTTTCATGCATTTGTGACATATAGGACTAAGTACTCTTGCGTCCATTTTAGTTCTCTTGCCCAATACATGTCATCTAGGATGCATATAGGTTATAGAATTGCATTGATGCCTACTTACACTCAATCTCTTCATTGCTTTATTATGAGATGTACTCGTAAGAATAGGAAGAGAAGTGGTGTAGCTAGTGCATACTTTCTGGCCTATCATATTGAGATTGGAAATGTTATTCTTAACTTGACTTCTATAGAGTGTACTTGCTTGTGCTTCCCTCGATGTGTCCTTTGTTTTACAGGCTTGATAGATTCGAGGACAAATCGTTTTAAAGGGGAGGATGATGATGTGATTCCATCTACCGAGTCATGGCTCCATGATTTGAGTGAAGATTCCATCCCTAAAGACAAGCCCAATCTTCACGGTAGAGGGGAGCCAATACTTGGACAAGCAACCAAAGACAATGTTCGAGGCGCTATGAAGCCGAGAAAAGGAGCCATACCCTATCTTGGGCGCATCACACGAGTCCTAGCTAAGTCTATACTAGACAAAATCAAGGAGGAGCTCATGGCTCATAAGTTTCGATGGCTAATGACGGTGAAGGTTGGAGTGTTCTTGTGACTATTGGTATGACTAGTGCTAAAACTTGAATTATGTTTTGTTAAGGGTTTTTAGTTGAATTTCTTGAAATTTAAGGGTGTTTTATGTAATTAGAGAGAAGTGAGGGTGGATGAGTTGAGAGAGGCGTGGCATTAGGGTTATAAGGCCCATTTTTGGCCTCCTTTCTCCCTCAGAGACTTGGACGAAATTTGCTTCTCTTTTCCTTGTATTTTTCAATTCAAAGTTCTTGTTTTGTTTCGTTCAATTCTCGTTGTTCAATTGTTGGTGAATCATATCCGACAATTCAAGCATCCTAGTTTGTTTGAGAGCTTGGTGAGTCATATCCAAGTTATCAAGCATCCATATCCCCTTGTTCTCTCCATTTTCGAACCATCATCCATCTCGGAGGTTTCTGCACCATCTCAGTAAATTCGACATAACTTTCAATCCACTCATCATCTTTCTCTCATATTTTGAGGGATTAAACTAGACTCGGCGATCTAATTTCTCGAATTGGAATCACTCAAATCTGAGTTCGGATGAGGAAGATCCATCCAGTTGAAGACGGGTCAGTTGCGTGGTGTTTGTTGTCGGAATTCTTTGGATTCTCGTGGCGATCTCTTTGCACCATCATTCCCTCCATCAATCCGGCCATCACAAGCTCTTATTAACGCGTATCGATCCAACAATATAGATGAAATTTTTGAGAGAATGAACAATTTTTAGTATAAATAAAATTAATGTTGAAATATTTATTATTCAAAAAAGACAAATTAATTTAGGTATTTTCCTTTTGGTGCCCTCGAGGTTTCGACTTTTTCTCTTGGTGCCCAAAAAAAAATTCTTATTCCTTATGACACCCTTGTAATTTAAAAAAAAATTCCTTTCTATAACCTAAAATAAACCAAAATCAAATTCCATCCATTTTCACTCTATTCACCGTTAACATTCAATTAAAAAAAATAAAAAATCTACATATTCCTTTTTTTATTCTATTTACCTTTTCTCTTTTCAGCAAAACCCAAATACATGTGACTATCGCTCTCGATTGTAAAATCTAATCTTTGGGAACTAGAATTGTGAGAATTGGGAACTCCATTCTCTGCCTGCACTTTGATCTAAGCCACCTTCATGTTCTCATGAAGTTCGATTTCCATGTGGAAATCTACCACCTTCCCCCCTCTCCAGCGAGTGCCATACGTTGTCGTCTTTGCCCTGCGTCTCCTCTTTCTCCTTGCTTCCTTCCTCTTTGATATGGAGCACGTTCTGCTCGTCTACTTCCACCTTTATGTTCTCCTTGTCGAACCCTAACTAAAGCACAAATCGATTTCCGCAATTGATTAGATCTTGAGCGGTGAGGGAAATACAAAGAGAAAATTAATTAGGTTTGAGAATTGGAAGGAAAATGAGTACTTGGAACGCTTGAAGCAATGGGAATTAGCAGACTCGAATCAATCCATTGGAGGATTCAGGCTTGGGATTTGAAAGTGAATTGGCGAGCCATAGAAGAATCGTCTGAATGGGTAGCCGAGAAGCCAGTAGCCATTGAAATTTATCACAATCTCCCTCTTTCTCTCGCACACAATCTCTCAATCTTGTTTTTTTGGTAGAATCTCAATATTTTTCTCTAAATAGATATGATAATTAAGAATATGTAGATTTAAAAAAAAAAGGAACATGTAGATTTTTTTATTTTTTATTTTTATAAATTATTATTAACGGTGAATAGAGTGAAATTGATGGAATTTGGTTTTGGTTTATTCTAGGCTACATAAAGGAGTTTTGTAAAACTACAAGGGTACCATAAGGAATAAATTTTTTTTTTGGGGCACCAAGAAAAAAAGGCAAAACCTCGAGGGCACCAAAAGGAAAATCCCATTAATTTACATATAGAATAGGATACATTCTCATCGATAAATATAAATATCATCTAAAATTCTAAAATGATAAATATTTTCTAATAAGATTTGAGCGGTAAAGTAATCAATATTTTTTTTGTGTTTTCAAGGACACTGTCAATAAAAATCGAAATGGAGACTTTAATCAATATACTATAACTAAAGTTGAATCCCTCTATCCTACGTGTCATCGTCTTAACTATGTCACGTAAGCGTTTTAATTTTTCTATTTACCTCTTTGCCCTTTGTTAATTTAAGTATTTACAATCCTTATGTAATAATAATAATAATAATAATAATAATAATAATAATAATAATAATAATAATAATAATAATAATAATAATAATAATAATAATAATAATAATAATAATAATAATAATAATAATAATAATAATAATAATAATAATAATAATAATAATAATAATAATATTTTTTATATTACTAATATACAATTATATTTAGATGTCTTAAATTTTGGCAAGTTGATTTGGGAGTCTAATCCACTACGGAAAGTTTTTTATTAAATATAATAATGTTACTAATATTACTAATATACAATTATATTTAGAGATTTTAAAATTTGGCAAGTGATAGAAACATAATCTTTATTATGAAATAAAAATTTTAAATATAATAATATTATCAACATACAACTACATTTAGAGATCTTAAAATTTGGTAAGTGATAAAAACATAATCTTTATTATAAAATATTTTTTAAAATTAAGAAAATAATAATACTATTTTTTAAAAATATTAGGAACACAATTATTATATTTGAATTATTTGTAAATGATTATTAATATTTAATTTATAATATTAAATCATATATTATTAGTTCATTACTATATAGTATATACTAAAGTGCATGTTAAAATACTATTTAAAATTGTTCCACATTGAATTACACCGCACGTTTATTTAAATCAATTTTATTTTTTTAAAATTAATTGGATTATTTTTAATATATTAGTTTTATTTTTTGATAGGGCAGTTTATACGATAAGATACAAATCGTTTCTTAAAAAAAATCCTTACTTATCAATAATTATTTTTAGAAAGGATAGTTTTTAATAAGATACGTATAGTTTTTTTTAATATCAATTTAATCAAATTTACAAATAAATAATACAATAATTTTATAAATCCGTGCAAGGAACTTAGGCTACTATACTACCCTAAACTCCTACTCGTTTATAGGGTTGTCAATTACCCATGGGTGACCGACCCACTCGCTTAACCCACCCGAAATAAACGGGTGAAAATCCAATGAAAGCGGGTGACGGGTGGTTCGGGTGACGGGTGAAACGGGTTATGGGTCAGGTATGGGTGAAATTTTATCACCCAATAACCCACCCAATAACCCGACCCGTCAACCGACCCATCACCCGTTTCACCCAAACCACCCGTTTCACCCATTTCGGTCTATAATTTATAATATATATAGGCCCTTAAAATCACATATATAAATTATTTTGGGCCTTTGATAAAAGCTCATTTATTTTCCAACCAATTTATTTGCTTGAAATGAATATTGCCTCAGTTCGTAATTTCGTTTGAAGGATGATGGATGCAGAATTGGACCTTTTGGAGCTCTTGGCTATAGATGGAGCTCTTAGTTGACATTATTATTTTATATTTTTATACATCTTTGACTTTATGTTATGGGATTTGTTTTGTAACCCATCTTCACTCCATTTTGCTTATGAGATTTGATTTTATTATGTATGAATTATGGATATTTATAACTTTAGCTTGTGTATGACAATTTAGTTATACATATAAAATACAACGGTTATACGGGGGAACGGGTCACCCATATAACCAGCGGGTGACGGGAGGTTTGGGTGACGGATATAATATTTCACGGGTGACGGGTGGGTCGGATGGGGCATTTTAACTTGCGAGTCGGGTGGTGAAAGTGTTCCACCCGCCCATACACGGACCCATTGACAGACCTACTCGTTTAACTAGACATTCGAGGAAGGTACGTAATAAACAATTCTAAACTGTGGTAGTACGACAAAGGAGCCAAAATTTATCGGCCCATAATGGAAAACACTAAGTGAAAGCACTACTTATCACAGTTAGCACAGACCTTTCTAACTCCGCACAATCTGATGCAATTTCATTCAGTTCAACTTGTAAGTTTGTTAACACTAAACAAAAGCATAAAACGTCTACTACGATAACATGTAAGTTTATTTCAACCAAAAAAAAAATAACATGTAAGTTTATAAACACATTGAATCATCATAATATCTTTAAATTTCAATAAGCCATTTTTTCTGTCGAGACAATATTCTATATAACGTAACTAAATCAAGCACACGACAACGTACAATTAATATTGTATTTATTTATTCATCTATATTTAAAAGGAAACCGTTCGTACTTCGTACACAAACATCATCATATATATAGCTAGTAACCACTAACCATGCATTCTTTCATATTTTATTAGTACATGTGTAGCTATATATATATATTAAGGAAACAGATGGAAACTTGGGGATCTACTCATACAGATGATCGGGGAGGCGTGGAGCAATGAGAACATCAAGAGGCGTTGCCTTCATGTTCGTTAGTCCAGAGCTTTCGGTCATGTCAACCAGAGTATTATCGAGCGTGGAGAACTTAAAAGCCTGCAGAAAAGAAGCCAACAAGTAGTGTGTAGCGCAAAGCCCAAAAAACATTCCTGGACAAATCCTTCTCCCAGAGCCAAACGGGATTAATTCAAAGCACTTCCCTCTTACATCCACATCTTTGTGGGTGCTCAAGAACCGCTCTGGTCTAAACTCCGTTGGATCCTCCCAAACGCGTGCATCACGCTGAATTTTGGAGGTGTTGATTATGAGCCTTGTGCCTTTCTTGACATGATATCCACCCACAGTGCAATCTTCGTTGAATTCTCGTGGGCCGTTTAGGGGTCCTGGAGGATACATCCTAAGTGTTTCTTTAAGAATAGCTTGGAGGTAAACCAGCTTAGGGATGTCTGAGTCATCAACTTGTCTGTCCTTTCCGACATGGATGTCGATTTCATCTTGCGCTTTCTTTAGGATGTCGCGGTTGTTTAGTAGTAGTGAGATTGCCCATGTTATAACCACTACACTCGTGTCACTGGCTCCTACGAGCATCATCTGCAAGAAATATTCAACTTCTCACCATCTTTAATTTGTATTCTAAAGGTTACTCAGAGGTCCTATTACATCGATCCAATTTCTACTTTAATTTGTAATCGGTGTCAGACCGAAATTTTATTATTTCAATAATTGATAAAGTTATTATATAATTTAATTAAAAAAATTTGTCCAATTAGTGAAGAATTTGATTTATGTTTTATGTGACAATATATTTTAAGCCAACAAGTAAAATAAAAGCTATCCATCAATAAGACATCGATCCAATTTCTACTTTAATTTGTAATCGGTGTCGGACTGAAATTTTATTATTTCAATAATTGATAAAGTTATTATATAATTTAATTAAAAATTTTTTGTCCAATTAGTCAAGAAGTTGATTTATGTTTTATGTGACAATTTATTTTAAGCCAACAAGTAAAATAAAAGCTATCCATCAATAAGATAATATGTTCTTCTATCTCACTAGCTAGCCAATAACCAATTTTAACTTATTTGACTACATGACCCTAGACTTTTTCATTTTTGTACACTACTTGTGACAACATCTAGGAAAAGGAACTCTTAAGAAAACAAATCAAAATTTAAGAGCTTGTCATATATGTAAAAATATAAAATTTAGTAGAATACCAAAACGGCAGGGAAAGGATGAAGGAAAGAAACAAAATTAGTGCATACCAAGCAAGTAGCCTTATTGATTGTATCAGCATCAAATCCAGAGTCATTGACGATGTGCGAGTCGTCAAGAATAGAAAGCATGATATCCATGAAATCCTTATCGCCTTCTCCGGTTCCTAATTTTCTCCTCTCCTTGTGCTCCTGTAACCAGATTTTGAGGATGCCATCCATTACTTTCGCGGTCTTTCGCATGGCCTTCTCTTGCCCGCCCAAATCTAGCCACCTTAGAAAAGGAAGGGCATCCCCTATCAAAAATGATCCGATTTTGGAAAAGAAATCTTCCATTGTCTTGTGCAACAACGATATCTATCTCTTCCACACGATAGTTTGTCCCCAGAACGATTCGAAAGATAATACTCATCGACATATGAGAAAACCACGGTTTCAAGTCACCTAACACAGCCTCCGAACCACTCCTTTTGTTCTTGAACCAAAACGCATACAACTTATTCATACAAATGTTCGCCTCTTCCTTTCAAACATAGGACAACATATCAAGGCGATGGTTTGATAGAAGATTAAGGGCGATTATCTTGCGCATGCTGCGCCGATATGGCCAATATGGACTAAAAGAAAAATTGGCATCGCCATAACCCATGATATCGATTGCTAGTATCTTTGGACGAGAAGAAATAGCTTTATCATTCAGAAGAAAACATTCTCTTGCCATCTCTGAAGAGCTTACCACCAAGGCCTTTTGCACCCATTCCTTATACAAAAAATGGGTCCATGCTTATCAGTCATTTCAGCGAAAAGCTTGTGAGGTAATGACGAGGCTACTAGGAGGTGAAGATGACCTATAATAGGCCAAGCACCTCCGGCTTCAGGAGGTGATTTTCTCGTGTTTTCATTCTTCTTTGCACTTGATAATTTTACAATCCACGAGATGAACAAGAAGGAAAGTAGAGAGACAATACTACCTGAAATTAAAGTTAAAGATGGGCAAATATTGAAGAAAGCCATGGTGGTGGTGCTAGTAAAATACCTCTATGCTAGCTCACAACTCCAAGCAAACTCTTACATGCAGTAAGACATACAGATACGAGATATATATATTTTTATATTTTTATTTATGAATAGTGTGGATAACTCAATGGAAGTTAGTGGTTAGTAATAAATTAAGATTACATCCCAAGAGTGGCCAAGACCAAACAAAATAAATTAAGATTACATGGACCCCGTATGTGCTAAAGTCAAGATATGTATACTCACAATTGCAAAGATAAGTACGCAAATTGTAGTTGAGCCCTAAAGCATGTATAGTCACAATGAATAGCGCGCAATAGCGTTTTGTGCGAAACTTCGTCGTGTGGAAGGGCAAAAATGGAAAATAGAAAGGAGATTGGGAAATCAGGAAATCGGCTAGCTCGAAACGGGCCTGCGCGCGAAATGGGCTTGCGCGGCCCAAAATAGACTCGAAATGCGCTTTCGCGAAATGGGCTTTCGCAAAATGGGCTTGTGTGGCCTGAAATAGGCCCAAATCGTTTTAAGTATATATGTTCCTTTTGTCGAGAGCTTCGATTTGATATATTATACGCTTTAATCTGACACCCGAGTGAAAAGTTATGAGCATTTGAAAATTGACGGTACACAAACTATTTTTACAAAGTCATTTACTTAATTAAAATATTTTTTTCATTTGCTAGATTGCATAATTTCATAATGTAATTTAACCCTAGAGCGTCGAAAGAATGAGTTATGGTTGAAATGTCTTGAATCACACACTAAATTTATTAGCATATAACTCTTGAGGCTTTGTTCAAATATTCTTTACCTTGTAAAAGCTTTGGTTTAAATTTCAACCAATTAGTTATAAGAAGCCAAATCCTTTAAGAAGATACATAACCCTAAACCCTAAAGCCCCCAAATCCCATAACCTTAGCCTTATACTAAAGCGGAGGTAAAAATAATAAACCATGGTTTTTTTTATACTAAACCTTAGCCTTATACTAAAGAAGCCAAATCCCTTAAGAAGATACATAACCCTAAACCCCAAATCCCCCAAATTCTTTGTGTAATTTTATTCTACAACCATGATATTTTTTGAATTAATGGTATTTATTCACAAATAATAAAGTTCAAATTTACACAAGACCTAGGCAAGCCCCTTACAATAATGATTTTTGAATTAATCGTTATAATCGTTCATTCTTAGTTATTAGAAATCGTTATAATCATTTAGAATAATTCATTTTAAACCATCACCCTCGGGCATTTCATTAAACACCTTATGGACTTCTCTCAATATATCCAACAAAGCAAGGCTAAATTGGACCTATTAAATTACCAACAATATAAACAAGAATATCAAAGGAAATATAATTAATATTAAACCATTATAATGAATTAGAAATCATTTATTAGGGTTTAGGGTATAAGAATAAACGAAATCGTTATAATGGTTTAAAATCGTTTATTCTTATACGAAATTGTGATATTCGCTCATTTTTATAAGAAATCATTATAATGAATTAGAAATCGTTCATTCTTATATGAAATCGTTATAAAGGTTTAAGATCTCTAAATATAATTGTATATTGATAATATTATAATAATATATAACTAAAAGGATACGCTTTTTAAATATTATAATAATATTTATTTTTAAGGATTGTAAATACTAAAAATAATGAAGAGTAAATAAGTAAATGAAAAAATCTCAACCTACCTATAGGGCCAATAAACAAACAAACCAACTCAACAATTAGAACTACATTTTAATAAGGGTAAAGCTAAGGAAATGTATAAATGACTATATTTAATTCAGTGAGTTAAGTAGTACGTTAATTGGGTGATTTGTAACCGCTACAATATTTATGCGGGTGTGGATATTTACATACTAAAGTGGATATTATAAATTATGGGAATTTAATTAGTGGATTATCCAAGGTTTAATTAAGTAATTGAAATATTATATATTATTAAATCATATTATTCGTATTGTTTTTTCCAAAAAGTTTGATTGGAAAAGTATTATTTTTTAAAATATCTTGCAATGTAATTGAAATGATACATGTGTAGAAAGAGTATTACTTTTTTTAATTTTTTAGCTTAGCATAGTACTATTTTTTCCAAATATTTTATAATGCAATTGAAAATGATACATGTTATCAAATTACAATTACGTAATGACATTTTCTAGACAATATGCATCGACAAAGCTCTTTCAAAGACAATAATAGAAATTCCAAAATACACGTACATAAAATTAGAGAATATGAAGCACATGATCTTAATTACAACTTGATAATATATACAAAACTTCAAGCTCGAATAGAAAATCGATACCCACTACAATATCATACTTACGTTCCAAAAGTTGAATATTATATCAATCTTGTACAAAATAAGAACCTTAAACCTTCTTCGCTTGCACCTGTTCACTAAGCAATATAATAATTGAAAAAAAAACTTAAAATTAGTATTTAAACTTAGATTTTCAACCATAAAAAAAGATTGATTATTACAAAAATATAATATTCTCTAAATGTTAAAAGACAATCAATATAATAGAGATCAAAAGAAAAAAATATAGAATTTTTTGTGGTTTATTTTTCCATAAATCTCTAAAACCTAGTCGTATAAATATAAATGGAGTTGAATTGTCTACATTTTATTGCTACCATGACTAATCGAAATGTTCCCATTACATTAAGTTCTTAGTCGTATAATTAGTATCCTTTTTTGGATGAATACTTGAATTTCTTTTGTGTCTTTAATCATCAAACTTTAAGCTTGTGATCAAATTTCTTTGAATATATCAATAAGAAGAGTATGAACATAACCAGTGGCGTAGCCAGGAATTTGAGCCAGTGAGGGCTAAATTCCTTTGGGTATTTTTTCGGCAACAGAAAAAATTCCTGGCGAAGCCAGGAAATTTTTTTTTGTATTTTTTATCATAAAATATTGGAAAAAATTATATTTTTTTGTATATAAAAAAATTATATAGAGATTTTGTATTTTTTCATAAAATTTAGTAATTTTCGGTATAAAAAACCATTTTAATTTATTTTATATGTATGGAAAATTAATCGATTTTTTTTCTGACCAAATAGACTAGTGTTTACTCCCTCCGTTTAGTTCTATTTGTCCTTATAGTATAATGCACATATATTAAGACACGTTCTATTCTTACTAATTGCCCCTATTAAATTTATATTAATAAAAGACGAATGATAGATACATTTAATGTGTCCTGCTTTTGATTGGATAAATACAAAATATAATATTGAAATTTTTTGAACGAAATACCTAGAAGGACACATAAAACTAAACAAAAAATTAAATCTAAATTGACAAATAGATGAAACTAAACGGAGAGAGTATCAAATAACCTACATTTTACTATATTTTTTTTTAAATTTTTTTTTTTTTTTGAAAATCCCAATTGGGGCTACAGTCCCCACTGGGCACAAGGTACGTCCTCCACTGAACATAACGTTTTCGATCGTGCTCTACATACACCACTCTAGCAAATTCAATAGTGAGCTTTCAATAAAGGTATTGCTTGTCTCAGGATCAATGAAACTCATGTTCCACTCGTGGAGCTAGCACCTACAAAGACCATTTCAAAGAGTTAGATGGGGTATCAATTAAAGAGTACGATTGAATAAAATACACAAAGCTGTGTTTTATTTGGTTTCTGATTTTTTTTCAAGTGCGCAAAATTATTGTAGGAGTGAAGGGTCAAATCTACTAATGGCTCTTTATATATTAGCCTTAATTGTATTATTGTTATGGAATTTGAAGGGTGTGAACTCATGTTTGTCATTCTAAACCGTTGTGTATGACTGTTACATATAGGTTTGATATTCAAAATTATAATGAATGACCCAATTTAGTTTTAGAGATTTGCACACATTAATTCATTCAATATATTCTAAATTCTAAACGGAATTCTAAACGGTTTGATATAGGGTGTGAATGGCACAATTTAATTTTAGAGGTTTGATATTCTAAACGGTTGTTATCACAATATATTTAGTCATAAGGACATTTATTGGGACACATTAATTGTATTAACGACCATTAATTATTGTTTTTGTTTTACTTTTTTAGTGTACGTTTAAAATGGTGTAACAATGGGTTCATCAACTTTACTTTTTTTTTGCATTTTGTTTAGCAATAAAATTTAATTTGTGAAATTTGAATTCAATTGCGAAGGGTCATAAATGACCCAAGTTTTTCAACTTTATATGTTTTATAGATAGATAGATTATAGTTGATTTAACAATTTAAGTCCTAAACCTTGAACCTTGTACAGTAAATCCTACACCTTCAACCTTCAACCTTAAGTCGAATTCATAAATACTAAACCCTACATCCTAAACCCTAAACCTCAACTTGAATTCCTAAACCCTATAACTTAAACTCTAAACCCTAAGTTACATTCCTAAACACTAAACACTAAACCCTAAACCCCAAACCCTAAATATAAACAAACCATAAATATACATACACAAAAATAATTTATTATAGTTGTATTAGTATATAATACTTAACTAATATAGTATATTAAGTAACTCAAATATCTTAACCCACAAGTATACAACATATATAGTAATGTAATGTTACTTGATTCTTATATTCTAAAATTTATCTTATATGATTATAGTATAAGATGAATGTAATAGATTTTATAATAAAAAGATTATAGTATAAGATAAAAAAAATACTCAAATTAATATATTATAAAAGTCGACCGTTTTTAAGTCACCGTGTAGATCTTAGTCTCACCTAATGTTCAAAAAATTTTAATTTACTTGTACCACCTAAATGTAAAGGTGTGGAATGAATAAATTGATAACTAATTGTTTTAACGCTCTTGGGTTCAATTACATTATGAAACTATGCGATTTAGCAAATGATAAAAATATTTTAATTAAGTAAATGACTTGTAAAAGGAACATATATACTTAAAAAAGATTTGGGCCTATTTCAGGCCACACAAGCCCATTTCGAGCAAGCCCATTTCGCGAAAGCCCATTTCGAGTCTATTTTGGGCCGCACAAGCCCATTTCGCGCGCAGGCCCGTTTCGAGCTAGCCAATTTCCTCATTTCCCGAATCCCCTTTCCAGTTTACGCTTTTGTCCTTCCGCGCAACGCTATTTCGCGCGAATTACCGTTGCGCGTAAATTCTGTGCGCTTTTAAAAAAAATCCGTGCGTATGTATCCCGCGTATATAAATTGCTGAGATATAATATATAAGCAGAGGCGTCTAATAATTTTTAATATTGGCCCTGTTCAAATTTAGTATATCATAATTGTAAAAAATATTAAGTATTTAAAGAGTCATCCTAATAGCTTAGATATATTTATGCAATAATAAAATATGATATTTTTTATAAAATTAATAAAATAAAATCTTTATTCTTTTACAATTGTCATTCATTTGTACACTTAAATTTTAATATAAATAAGGCTTTCTTATTAGATAATATTTCTATTTAATAATTAGATTGTATATTATTCAGAAAAATCATTTCAAAAAGTCACATGCGCTAGAATTTATTCATAAATACTATAATACGCATCAAATTATATTTTTAAATATTAATAGTTTTCAGGTAACTATCAACAAGTCTAAAATATAATATATATTTACTTATCCGGATGAAAAAAATATACTATTAACAAATGGTTAAAAAATTAGAATTATAATAAATATAAATAATGCAAACTATAACTTGTGCTTTTAAATTTAAGTAGCAAATTGGAATTTAATTATTTGTTGCATACTTGACCAACTGGAGACGCAAATACGATGGGTCGGTCCATGGACTTTTCTTCCTTTCTGCTCCCACTCGGACTTTTGGCGTAATAAGAAACGGACGGGATCGGCTAAAAAAATCGATAAATAAAAATGCATAGCATAAATGCATAATGGAGCCTTCGTTAAGCAACACTAAAAGTCCTATAATAAATGCTCATCTAAATTTCTACAAAAAAATGCTCATCTAATTAGTTCACTGTCATTTAGCCCATATAAAATGGGCCCTATTAAAATTTGGGGCCCTTGCACTCGCTCAGGCCGGCCCTATATAAGTCACAATTGTAAATAATTCTCTTTTTTTTGTCTTGTCTTTTGGCTTGCGGCCTCGCGCGGTTCGACCGGTCGGACACCGCTCTACACCGCTTTACATTCGAACCGGGTATTTCGTGACTCATTTTGGGGCAGACCCTCCCAATATCAGTTTCTCCATACATGCCGCCAGTTGGATTCGAACTTCGAATCTCCTGGCCAACACTTAAGGAGTCTAGCACCACTTAACCATTAGACCAACTGAATATTGGTTTGTAATTAATTCTCTTTAAAGTTTAAACTGTCATTTGTTTTTAGGATGAAATTTTATTAAGTTTTGTTAAGGCTGTGCAAATTTAGGTCCGGACCGGAATTTTGGACCGGACCGAGACCGAGACCGGACCGAGGGTTAACCGGTCCGGTCCTCGGTCCATGAATTTTAGAACTTCCGGTCCGGTCCGGACCGACTTTCTTAAAAAATATATAAAATTATAAATTTGTATATAAAAATAATATTTCTTATGTTATAAAATTTATTTTTTATTATTTAAGTTTCACTTTTATGTATATACTTCGTAACATTATATTTTTCATAAATAATACGTAATTTTTTTTACTAAAAACATATTTTTTTTCTTTGAAAAATATTAATTTTTTTTAAAAATATAATATCCAGCTCCAAACCGGTCCAAAACTGGACCGGACCGGACCGGGACCGAGACCGAGACCGGACCGAGAAATTTAGGTCCAGTCCTAGGTCCAAAGATTTGGAAGATTTCGGTCCCGGTCTGGTCCGGTCCGGTCCGGTTTTGGACCTATGCCCAACCCTAAGTTTTGTTGGAACAAATATTTGGGACTATTTCTTACCTAAAATCATTTAAAAATTACACTATATTTTTAAAATAATACTAATAGAGTAATATTGAATATTTATTATAATTATATTTTTTAATATCAATGTTGCATTAAATATTTAGATCATACAGTAATTAAACGATAAAAATCATCATTTTATATATGGTCTCAATCGAAATTCGGTTCATCCGAAATTCGGCCAAACCTGAAATCTGACACACTCGAAATCTGACTAAACTTGAAATCTAACTAAATCCGACTTATCCGAAATCTAGTTGGACCGAAAACCGAATAACATAATTGAAATTGGCCAAAAACCCAAATTTGCTTGATTAATTGATCGAGCATTAACCGAAAATGATCCAACCCACTTGTCAAAATATTCGAATTTAACCTAAATTGATATGCTGTATTTCATATAGCATAATTAGGACTAGTTAACACATTTTATGTATAGATTTAGGTCCATTTAGTGCTTGTAACGATATATGAGTAGAAGACCGAAGACTTGAAGAAAATTGGAAGAATTGAAGTCGGGACTAGAAGATCGAGAAGTGAAGGCCGCGGAGCTGAGCAGTCCGCGGTGGAGCCAAGATTCAGTGCCGCGATCGCGGTGGCCTAAGGCCGCGGTCGCGGGTCAACGTTGACTCGGAGGAAGATTCTGTAGTCCATTTAGTGCTTGTAACGATATATGAGTAGAAGACCGAAGACTTGAAGAAAATTGGAAGAATTGAAGTCGGGACTAGAAGATCGAGAAGTGAAGGCCGCGGAGCTGAGCAGTCCGCGGTGGAGCCAAGATTCAGTGCCGCGATCGCGGTGACCTAAGGCCGCGGTCGCGGGTCAACGTTGACTCGGAGGAAGATTTTGTAGTCCGCGGTCGCGGAGGTTGTTCACCGCGGTCGCGGAAGTCCACGTCAGCAAGATCCGAGGCAGGGTTTTATCTATCTATTTATCTTTTATTTTAGTTGCCTTTTATATTTTTATTCCGATATTTTTCGAGACTATTTAAGTTTAGTTTTCAGACTTTGTTTTGTATTCTGCTAGACCTAATTTCAGACCTTTTGTGTTTTTCTCTCTTATGGAGAACTAAACTCTTTATATTCTATTCGAGTTGAAGCTTTTCAGACTCAAGTTGTTGTGAGATTCGTCTATTCAGGTTTATTTCTACAGGTTATTTCAATTATCTTGTGCTTAATTATTATTGATTGTGTTGATTTCTGCTTGTCTGGCCAACTTGTTGGAATTGATATTATCTATTGCTAGATCTAGGTTTTCTCGTAGCAAAGCCTAATCTTTGTAGCAACTCAATTGATTTAGGACTCGTTGGACTAAAACAATTGAGAAGAGATTTGAATGCATGTTGATTGTTTGACTCGTTGGAATTCAATTGCATGTATCCTGTTTATCCTTGTTCTTAATGCTAATATCCTTATTATTTATGATCGTTTCATGAATTGCTTGGATGTTAAGTTGCATGTCTCATTGCCATGTTATAATTCTGATCAGGATAGGAATAACTGAAAGAAATAACTTGTTTGAATCAAGGATCAATAACTTGAGGAAGAAAAAAGGACACTTGAATAGAATTGTTTTCCCTAATTGATAAAAATCCAACCTTTGCTCTGTTTGTTTGTCTTGTCTGCTTTAATTTTCCTAGTTTTAGATTAAAATACCAAAAATCCCCCCTTTTTGTTACTTCTTTGAGTTGATAATAATAAAACTTAGGATACAAGTGTCTCTTGGGTTCGACCCCGACTTACCGACTATACTAGTTGAGTAACTAGGGATTTATCTTTGATTTGGCACGACGACTTTACGCCAGTCAAATTTTGGCGCCGTTGCCGGGGACACTTTTGTTTCATTCTAAGTTTTTATTGCTACCAACTCTGGTGTGGACCCTAGTTTATGGTCCACACTCGTGCTATTGATTCTTCTATTTTGCCTCTTGATTCAGAAATCGAAAGGACTCTTTCCAGGTTGAGACGTGAAGCTCGGGAACAACTCCGTGAATTACCTTTCAACTTGGATTCTGCTGAAACTGATACAATGGGAGATCAGACTTTGAGGCAGTTAACTGCCCCAAACTTTCAACAACAACCCCTAGCTGTTGAGTTTCCTGCGCTGAATGAAGGTGTTAAGTTTGAGTTGAAATCTGGTTTGATCCATCTTTTACCCCAATTCCATGGGCATGGTGGAGAAGATCCAAACAAGCATCTTGCTGAATTTGATCAGGTCTGCTCAAGTATGAAACCTGCTGATGTAACTGAGGACCAGATCAAGCTGAGGGCGTTTCCTTTCTCTCTGAAGGATTCAGCCAATGAGTGACTCTACTATCTTTCTCCAGGATCAATAAATACCTGGAATAAGATGAAAGCGGCGTTCTTGGAGAAATACTTCTCTGCCACCAAACAGAACACTCTGAAGAAGAGCTTGAGCAACATTGAGCAACAGGCTGGGGAGAGTCTGTATCATTATCATGAGCGATTCAAGAGACTGTGTGCCAGCTGTCCATATCATGGGTATTCTGATCAAGACCTGGTACTGTATTTCTTTGGTGGATTACTGGATGAAGAGCGTAGAATGGTGAATGCAGCTTGTGGTGGGAGCCTGATGAATAAGACACCAGCAGATGCCCTTGAGCTCTTCTCTGAGTTATCTGAGAACTCAAGGAATTCAACAAAAGAACTGGCACTAAAGGAGTCAATGCTGTGGACTCCTCGTCTATTATAAAAGTTGAAATGGCAGAGTTGAAATATATGATGAAGAGGTTCATGCTGTCAGGAACCCATCAACAATTAAAGGCATGTGAAATATGATCTGATACACTACATCCTATTGATGCTTGTCCACAACTCCAGGAACCTCATGCTGAGGTTAATGTTGTAGGAGGATATGGACCCCCTAGACCTCATTTTGATCCATACTCTAATACATACAACCCATGTTGGGGGGCCCATCCAAATATGAGGTATGGGAATCAGAATCAGCCTCAATATAATCATCAACAAGGAGGAAATCAGCAACCCAGGCAACCTTATGTTCCTAGACCTCCAGTTCAAAATCAAAACAACTCATTCAATGCTGAAGAGATGTTTGCCAGGCTAGCTAACACAGTAGACCAGCTGGGACAGAACACGCAAACTAGTATCAAAAATATAGAGACACAGATCAGTCAACTGGCTATTGCAGTTAGCAAATTGGAGGCCAGAGATTCTGAAAAATTGCCACCACAGCCTATCAATCCAAGGGAGAATGTGAGTGCTATCACATTGAGAAGTGGAAAAGGGCTAAATAGGGACGTGGAGGTGAATGACGATCCACGAGCTGACAGTTCTGATTTTCTGAAGACCGATTCCGCGCTCGCGGTGAATAGTTCTCGCGATCGCGGAACCCCAACTGAGAGCATGGTGATTCTGGACGAAGCCTCTGCGCCCGCGGTGACCAACCTCCGCGATCGCGGAGACGGTGAAAAATCGGATCCTGAAAAACCCGAAATTCCACGACCGCGGGACCCTCTCGACCGCGCCCGCGGATCTGTAGCTGAGCCCGAAAATTCTTACGTTTGCCCAGATTTCCCTTCTATGGTTTCTCAAAAGCCACCCCCTCCTTTCCCTGAAGCACTGAAAGACACAAGGAAGCCAGAGAATGACAAGGAGATCTTTGAGACGTTTTCCAAGTGTGAGGTAAATATCCCTTTGCTCAATCTAATTAAAAGTGTTCCTAGGTTTGCTAAATTTCTGAAAGAATTATGCACTATCAAAAGGAACCAAAAATTAAAAGGGAAACAGAAAGTTAAGGTCAGTGAACATGTCTCTGCTGTATTTCAAAGGCGCATGCCTAAAAAGTGTAGTGATCCAGGCATGTTCAGCATTCCCTGCATAATAGGAGAAACTAAAATAGATAAAGCCATGCTTGATTTAGGAGCTTCTATTAATGTTATGCCTTACTCTGTTTACACTTCACTATGCCTAGGACCCTTGCATGAAACTGGTGTTATTGTTCAATTAGCTGATAGATCTACATTTACCCGAAAGGGGTTGTTGAAGATGTCCTTGTTATGGTAGATAATCTGATTTTCCCTGCTGATTTTTATGTGCTTGATATGGATCATGATGTGCATGTTGCACCCATTCTGTTAGGACGTCCTTTCATGAAAACTGCTAGAACAAAAATTGATATGTGTAAGGGTGTCCTAACTATGGAATGTGATGGGGAGAAATTTGAATATAGTATGGATAATGCTATGAAATACCCCCAGGATGATCACTCTCTATGCTCAGTTGATGTAATTGATCAGATTGTACAAGATGTATTTGATACTACTTGTGTAGATGAGTTGCAATCTGTTCTAGAGAATGACATAGATCTTGCATGCTCAGATTATGAAATACCTGAGAGATATCATGAAATTTTTGATGATCTGAATGCATGCTATGACACTCCTGCTGATGCTTTGGCCATTGGGCCCATACCACTAACTCTCCCTAGCGAGAAATTGCTTCCTTCTGTAGTACAGGCACCTGAAATTGAGCTTAAACAGCTCCCTGAGCATTTAAAATATGCTTTTCTTGGAGATGGTGACACTTTGCCTGTCATTATTTCTAACAAATTGTCCAAGGAGCAAGAAGAAATACTAGTGCAGGTACTGAAAGAACACAAGACAGCTCTAGGATGGACTATTGCTGACATTAAAGGGATTAGTCCTTCTACATGTATGCATAGGATCCTCCTAGACGATGGTGCCAAGCCATCCAGACAGCCGCAGAGAAGGCTCAACCCACCTATGATGGAGGTAGTCAAAAAGGAGGTACTGAAGCTCCTACAGGCAGGTATGATTTATCCCATCTCTGATAGTCAGTGGGTTAGTCCGACCCAAGTTGTGCCCAAGAAGGGCGGTATCACAGTGGTAGAAAATGTGCATGGGGAATTAGTCCCCACACGAGTTCAGACTGGTTGGAGAGTCTGCATTGATTACCGTAAACTGAATGCGGTAACCAGAAAAGATCACTTTTCCCTGCCATTCATTGATCAAATGCTTGAGCGACTTGCCGGTCGTTCCTATTATTGCTTTTTAGATGGCTATTCAGGGTATTTTCAGATTGTTATTGCACCGGAGGATCAAGAGAAAACGACATTTACATGTCCGTTTGGCACTTTTGCATACCGCAGAATGTCATTCAGATTGTGTAACGCACCCGGTACATTCCAACGGTGTATGATAAGCATCTTTTCTAAGTATATTGAAAATTTTATTGAGGTTTTTATGGATGACTTTACAGTACATGGTGATGACTTTGATGCCTGTTTAAACCATCTTTCTTTAGTCCTTCAAAGATGTGTAGAAACCAATTTGGTTCTAAACTCTGAGAAGTGTCACTTTATGGTTGAGCAAGGCATCGTTTTAGGTCATATAGTGTCATCCAGGGGTATTGAGGTCGATAAGGCAAAGATTGATATCATTCAGTCCTTGCCTTATCCTACTAATGTGCGTGAAGTGCGTTCTTTTTTAGGCCATGCAGGGTTCTATCGCAGGTTTATTAAAGACTTTTCCAAGATCTCGGCCCCATTATGTGATTTGTTGAAAAAGGAGGTGCCCTTTGAATTCAATGAGGCATGCAAAAAGGCGTTTGATGAGCTGAAATCACGCCTAACAAGTGCAACAATAATTCAAGCCCCAAATTGGTCTCAACCTTTTGAGATCATGTGTGATGCAAGTGACTACGTTGTTGGGGATGTTTTGGGTCAAAAAGAAGATAGAGCATCCCATGTTATACATTACGCTTCTATGACCTTAAATGATGCCCAAAGAAACTACTCCACCACTGAAAAGGAAATGCTTGTTGTAGTGTTTGCTTTGGAGAAGTTCAGACAGTATCTTTTGGGGACAAAGGTGATAGTATATTCAGACCATGCAGCGCTTCGTTATTTAATGACGAAAAAGGAGGCTAAGCCAAGACTGATTAGATGGATTCTCCTGTTGAGTGAGTTTGATATAGAGATCGGAGACAAAAAGGGAGCTGAGAATCTGGTGGGTGATCATCTAAGTCGGCTTGTGCACGAAGAAAATACGCCAGGAAGCCAAGATCAGATTCAAGGACGTTTCCCTGACGAAACATTGTTCGAAGTTCGAAACAGCGATTCTGCGATCGCGGTGAAGGTGTCCCGCGCCAACTGAATCTGACATTAGTGAATCTGCTGAGCCTTCCGCGATCGCGGTGACCAGCCTCCGCGCCCGCGGAGCTGAGATCGACAGCAACACTGATCCCCGATTTGAAGAATTCATTTTTGGGATCCATTCATTTCGGCCATGGTATGCAAATATTGTCAACTACCTCGTCTCGGGGGAGTTCCCACCTACTTTTACCAATGCCCAGAAGGACAAGGTTCGTCATGAATCCCGATTCTATGTCTGGGATGATCCTTATTTATGGAAGCACTGCACAGATCAGGTAATCCGACGGTGTGTTCCGGATTCTGAGGTACAATCTATCCTTTCTTTTTGTCATTCCTATGCATGTGGGGGTCATTTTGGGACTAATAAATCTGCTAGGAAAATTTTAGAAGTTGGACTTTATTGGCCTCATATTTTTAGAGATGCTTATGCTTTCTGTAAATCATGTGATCGTTGTCAGCGGGTGGGTAATATTTCTAAAAGACATGAGATGCCTCAATCTCGCATGATATTATGTGAAGTTTTTGATGTTTGGGGCATTGATTTTATGGGACCCTTCCCCTCTTCCTATGGGAATCTGTATATTTTACTTGCGGTGGACTATGTTTCCAAGTGGGTGGAAGCAAAGACCACCAGAACTGATGATTCAAAAGAAGTTGCAGGTTTCCTTAAGGACAAATTTTTTTCCAGATTTGGGATTCCAAAAGCTCTAATAAGTGACAGGGGTACGCATTTTTGCAACAAGACTGTGAGCGCTTTATTGAAGAAGTACCATGTCACTCAGAAGATCTCTACAGCCTATCATCCCCAGACCAATGGACAAGCTGAAGTGTCCAACAGGGAGATCTATTCTGGAGAAGACGGTGGCGCCTAACAGGAAAGATTGGAGTTTGAGACTCAATGATGCTTTATGGGCCTACCGTACTGCTTACAAGACACCCATCGGGATGTCCCCCTTCAGATTGGTTTATGGAAAAGGTTGTCACTTGCCGGTTGAGCTTGAGCATAAAGCTTATTGGACGGTCCAGAAGTGCAATTTCAACATTCAAGAGAATGGAGAGTTCAGGAAATTACAATTGCAAGAATTAGAAGAGTTGAGATTGGATGCATATGATAATGCTGTGAATTACAAGAACAAAAGAAAAGCATGGCATGACAAAAACATCCTAAGGAAGGAGTTTAAAGTTGGAGACAAGGTCCTCCTATTTCAGTCCCGTCTCACACTCTTCCCAAGCAAACTCCGTTCCAGATGGGCTAGACCATTTACAATCACTCAAGTCTTTCCACATGGGGCTGTGGAATTATTGGATGGGGACTCTCAAAATGTGTTTAAAGTTAATGGTCAGAGACTGAAGAAATATCATGAGGGAGTCAACCAAGAAGTATTAGAAGAGTTGGATCTTTCCGATCCAAATTCCGGTGCTGAATAAAAGGGCTAAAATGTCGGGCCAACGACATTAAATAGAGGCGCTGCTCGGGAGGCAACCCGAGGTAAGTTTATATTTTATTATTTTATTTTATCATTTTGGATAGTTTTTTTTAGTTTTTTTTTCTTTCCTTTCAATCTTGTCGGACTAACATGCAGGTAGTAGGTTCGAAAGAACAAAAATATTTTGGGGAATTTATTCCTCGAAGTACACAGAAAAAGGCGAACATGTGCCAATACACAGCACCGCGATCGCGGTACTGTTCATCCGCGAGATAATTAAAAAATATATATAAAAAAGGACTTGACGGAAATACCGGTTTTACCCCTCACCTACCGGCCGGCCCTACCCTCTTCTCACCTTCTTCTTCTACCTTCATTTCCCCTCCATTACCAAGCCTCCATTGTTGCAACCTCTCAAGCTCTTAAACCAAAATTTTCCAACTCCACCAAAAATCAAAATCAAACCCGTTTCCTTAACCCTTTCGCCAATCTAAACCCAAATCCGTCTTCCAAATTCCCAAATTCCCACTCAATAACCCTCAAATTCCCATCTAAAATCCAAACAAAAATTTCTCCAAATCTCCCTCAAAACTTCTCCAAATCCACTCATTCTTCTCGGATTTCCCATTAGCAAGCCACTGCGAGCCACCGCGAGCGAAAAAACCAGATCCCGCGGGGAACTGCCTTCCGCGATCGCAGTGACCAGGTTCCGCGCCCGCGGACCCCGACAGAATCCACACTTTCCACTTTGTGAGTTTGATTTCGCCCTTCTTCGGTTTATTTGTTTCTATGGCGTATCCAGTTAGGCTGAGTAGGGATGAGAAGGCATTGTGGAATGAAATTGATAGGAAAACCATGCTGTCTACTAAATTTTTTCATGAACCGACATTGTATACGTCGGGTATATATCAGTCGGTTCAGCAGTTATTACAGCAGGGTGGCTTAGGTGGTTTGATCCCTTTGCATGCACATACATATAAGCCTCTAGTATTGGAATTTCTGGTTACTTACAGAGAGCTTGATGATGGGAGTATTAGCTTTAGATTGCTTGAGAGGAATTACTCACTGACTAGGAATCAGTTAGGTGAGTGTTTTGGGGTGACGAGTCAGCCTACAGATGGTTGGGCTGATATTGAAGATAACCCGGGGGCAATGCATTTCTGGACTGCAATGACCCACACTCAGTATAGTCTTGGCCCTGGGTTACAGACTTACAGTATTGTTCATCTGGGGTTGAGGCTTTGTCATAAGGTGATTTCTAACACCTTTTTAGGGAATGAAGAGGTTAATAAGATGGCTGCTAAGGATGTTTCTATGATGTGGTGTTTGATGGGGGATCAACCTGTGGTCCCTGATTGGGTGACATTATTTTTACGAGCTGTGAGGAAGGCCCGGTCTCAGTCCGGGAAGATTGCTTTTGGAGGCTTGGTTACTCTGATAGCCTTGCGTTTTGTGAGCTTGGATGTTATACGGGGCAAATATAGAGTGGAAGTAGGTGGTGGGATTCGCTTTGATCTGTCACAACTGAAGAAGGCCAAGTGTTTATCTGAGGGTGAGAATGGAGGTTGGATCTGGCATTGTGGTGGGATCATGATGCTTATTTACGTCTGTCTAGGGAGTTTGGAGTTGAGGTGACAACTGCTGATTATTATTTGGAGTCTGATGTGATGGCAGTGGAGGATGAAGAGGAAGAGGACGAGTATGAGCAGTATGATGAGCCTCCGCAGGGACAGCACGAGGCTAGTCCTTCTGGTGATGGAGATGCTCCAGAATGGTATGAGGGGATGACTTCTGCTATGGCACACTTGAGTATGAGGCTTGATTCTATGGCTGATCGACAGGATTATTTTATCAGAGAGCAGGCTAGTATGAGGAGTACATTAGCAGATGTAGGGAGGAATGTTAGAGACATGTCCCTCACCATGGATCAGATGAGGGAGCGACATGAGGCATTTTATCAGCATTATTGGCCTCAGTACCCTCAGTATTTTCCACCGCCAGGTCCTTCACAGTGAGTCTTTTGTTTTCCTTTCCTATATTTTTTATCTGATTTGTCTTTATTTCATTGAGGGCAATGAAAGGTTTAAGTATGGGGGAGGGATTACTCACTATTGTATATATGTACAGATGCATCATTTCAGTTTGAGCATTTCAGAAGTTTAAAATAATAATAATAATAATAATAATAATAAAATATAAAAAATTAGAAAAAAAAGCCATAAAAATGAAAAAAAGGCATAAAAATCATGGGATGAGCTGAAAACCCGAAAGGGCGGCTCAGGTAATAAGCAGTTAACCCGGACAAACATTAGGCTGGGGTAATAAGAGGTTAATGAGAGATGTTAGCAATTGTGAGCACACCTAAAAGAAAAATGAAAAGAGTGATTAGGTGAAAACCCGAAAGGGCGCCTAAGTAGAATGAGTGGTAAAATCAGAGTGTTTAGGATAATATTCTACTTTGGGGTTTGGGGATTACATTTTAGATGTCGGGTAGATCCTAGGTTGCTCTACATTTTTTGTAGCTTGAGTGTTATATCTTGTATCTGTGAGGTGTGTGATTTGAGCTTTCATATTTTTGGCTCATTATTTCTCTATATGGGTTCCGGTTGTGAGATTATATTGAGTGTTTTCTAGTTTTAGATCATTTTCTCCCATTGCTGTCTGTAGACCTTTTATTGATTTGTCATGCTTGAATTTATTTTTTTGAGCTTACTCGAGGACGAGCAAGGTCTAAGTATGGGGGAATTTGATATGTTGTATTTCATATAGCATAATTAGGACTAGTTAATACATTTTATGTATAGATTTAGGTCCATTTAGTGCTTGTAACGATATATGAGTAGAAGACCGAAGACTTGAAGAAAATTGGAAGAATTGAAGTCGGGACTAGAAGATCGAGAAGTGAAGGCCGCGGAGCTGAGCAGTCCGCGGTGGAGCCAAGATTCAGTGCCGCGATCGCGGTGGCCTAAGGCCGCGGTCGCGGGTCAACGTTGACTCGGAGGAAGATTCTGTAGTCCGCGGTCGCGGAGGTTGTTCACCGCGGTCGCGGAAGTCCACGTCAGCAAGATCCGAGGCGGTGTTTTATCTATCTATTTATCTTTTATTTTAGTTGCCTTTTATATTTTTATTCCGATATTTTTCGAGACTATTTAAGTTTAGTTTTCAGACTTTGTTTTGTATTCTGCTAGACCTAAATTCAGACCTTTTGTATTTTTCTCTCTTATGGAGAACTAAACTCTTTATATTCTATTCGAGTTGAAACTTTTCAGACTCAAGTTGTTGTGAGATTCATCAGGTTTATTTCTACAGGTTATTTCAATTATCTTGTGCTTAATTATTATTGATTGTGTTGATTTCTGCTTGTCTGGCTAACTTGTTGGAATTGATATTATCTATTGCTAGATCTAGGTTTTCTCGTAGCAAAGCCTAATCTTTGTAGCAACTCAATTGATTTAGGACTCGTTGGACTAAAACAATTGAGAAGAGATTTGAATGCATGTTGATTGTTTGACTCGTTGGAATTCAATTGCATGTATCCTGTTTATCCTTGTTCTTAATGCTAATATCCTTATTATTTATGATCGTTTCATGAATTGTTTGGATGTTAAGTTGCATGTCTCGTTGCCATGTTATAATTCTGAGCAGGATAGGAATAACTGAAAGAAATAACTTGTTTGAATCAAGGATCAATAACTTGAGGAATAAAAGTGGATACTTGAATAGAATTGTTTTCCCTAATTGATAAAAATCCAACCTTTGCTCTCTTTGTTTGTCTTGTCTGCTTTAATTTTCCTAGTTTTAGTTTAAAATACCAGAAATCCCCCCCTTTTTGTTACTTCTTTGAGTTGATAATAATAAAACTTAGGATACAAGTGTCTCTTGGGTTCGACCCCGACTTACCGATTATACTAGTTGAGTAACTAGGGATTTATCTTTGATTTGGCACGACGACTTTAACCCAGTCATAAATCCAAACCCTCCCAAAAATGAAGTGACCCAACTCAAACCCAACCCGACCCACCCGATTAAAACTCCTACTTGGAGTATATCTGTATATTTACCTTTGCATTGCATGATTTTTATGGTACTCGATAACAACTCATCTCCTGTAACTCGCCTTATACTCATTTCCTTGAAATTTTCTTTTCACGGATACCAAAAAAAACACAGAAGTAGTGAGTCACGCATTTCTTCAGTCACCAAAGCCTATAAACTAATTCCTCACAATTTTTTTTGTCATAACTAGCAGCACAAATTACAACAACAAACAATATTGACCCAGCATAATTCTCCTATGAGAGAATCTGGGGGGTCAAGATAGGAACATCTCTGACTAAAAGGGATGTGTTCGAAAGACCTGAAAGAAAAATGAGAAACGAAAACTATACAAACAAATGGGGAACAAACACAAAACGACATAACCAACTAAGCCCAAAACCAAACATAGCGCTGAAGCCAATGACGGACGCTAAACAAATTGAAAAGGGGCCCAATGTACTCTATAAAGTTAATAGTCCAGGAATTGTTGATGAATTTAACTAGTCAATACTCTTAAATATGAAAAAATTGATACTTATGTAATAATAAAATTTAGAAAACATTAAATTTGAATGAAAATATTATTAAAATATTATTTTATGTAGAGAAGCATTAACCAGATTTCTTCTATTAAGTCAATAGTTCTTGAATTATAAATGAATTTAACTAGTCAATACGAAAAATTGGTACTTATTTAATAATAAAAATATGTTTTAGAGAGGAATACCCTCAATTATATTTTAGGGAAGAACTAGTATGTATTCCCGTACCTTGTACGGGTTTTCTTAAATAAAATATTAATAATAGAATATATTTATTATCCGAGAAAAATTATCATTTAAATGCTTAAATATAAATTTTTGTTATGATCTGCATAAAAATATAACGCAATTATCATATAACTAATCCAAATCTTTTATATAAGGTAACAAATGATTGGATTATAATAATGATCATCCTATCTATCATATTCAAAAATAAAAGATTATTTAATAATGAATTTTTCTATCCTATATTCTAAAAACGAAGATAAGAATTTATTGTAACACCCCGACTTCCAACGAGGCGCTACTAAGAAATAGACCTTACAAGGTACTATTAATTAGGTTGACAACTACACTGTAGGACCTTACAACGCGGGCACGACGAGAAAAACATAATAAAACATCCAACCTTTATTAAATAAAACTTAGAAAACGTAATCATGCATGAATCCCCGAAAATCATAAATGTTCAAATACGTCACAATGCCTACTGAAACTGAACTATCCGAACAAAATAATAATAAACGAAACATATTACTAACTCCGTCTAACAAATATTAAAATCAACATCCTAACTATTAATAATAAACGAGTATAAACCAATCCCACTATGACACGCGCTCTTTACCGCTCTGGCCCGCCATCTGGCCTCGGTTCCTGCACGACTCCTTGGTTCATACTTGGAACTGGAAAAATATTCCCTGAAGGGTCAGCTTCTAATCTATCAAGCTAGAAAGAATACAGAAACTGCAGAGCGCATTTAAAATCATTTCTAAAGTCAGCATACAAATCCACAACCGCAATCATAACTCTAAAGGCCAATACCTAAATTAGTTATATCAGTCACACAAGGCCTCATACGCGTTCACATTCATAATATCATACAATACAATTCCTCCTTTTTCCACAATCCGACTTCCAAGGCGCTCATCACCGCGCCGAGTGCAAAGGCAGACCCTCTCACTCCACTTCACAATCTCCCTTCTAACCCCTGGCTAAGCCTCCACTGGAACACTTGCCAAAAACACACAGATAATAATTTTCGTTTTGAAGGGTCACGATATCCCAGTCACATGGGTCAACGTAGCCAACTCTTCCTCAACACCAGCTACGATGGGCCGTGTCGGAAACGGTACCAACACAGAGAAAACGTTCTAAAAATATTCTTCCGATAAATATATTCAAAACAATTTACGCACACAACAATTCAAAGATTTAAAAACAATTTAAAAAGGTATTCGAGGCTAGTTCCCAAAATCCGCCCTACAATATCGGTACGCAATCTAACAGGGTAGAGAAGAACCGAGCAAGTCAAAAAAGCGACTTACCTCGAACGAAGGATCCTTGGGAAGACGGAACTACGATCTCAAACGGACGATTCCCTAAAGAATATATGACAAAAGGATTAGGTTCGATCCTTACTACCTCTCAACAACGTGTTGATCGACAACCCTTGTTCCACAAACCCGAATTACAAAATAAATAAATAAATGACCCAATAATTATTACTCCTAATATGATTTATTCCTAAAATAATACTAATCTATACTTACAATTCATGCTAGATTAATGTACTTGTCCGAACTAAAGCCAAGCTACCCAACCCAAAATATCAATTCAATTCATAAAAACTTTAACCCAAACCAAATTGCTCTGCCCAACTCCAATTGTAACTAATCCAATAGCCTGACCTAATTCCTTCTCCAACTTCAACCGGATAGCCCAGTCAACACTTATTCCTTTGACCAACTATGTGGGTCCCACCTCCTTCCATCTTCAATCTCAGGAATCCGACGCCCCTGCCTCTCGCCGCTCCTGTCTCCGCTCGATGGAAAGCCCTGCTTGGATCCGATCGATGGTACCTCCGGAAGCGCCCCGCCACCGCATCTCTTTTCTTGCTAAAATCTCCACCCACAACCGGTGGCATCAACAGAGATCGAGGACGAGAATCTCTCACCGCCCCCCTGTTCGCCCGCCTGTGCTTCTCGGCTTCAACCCCACTCCACCGGCGATCCTCACCCGGTCTTATCATCACACCTCGCCGCATCTTCTTCGACTAACAACGCCCCAAACCAGACTCAAACCGCCGCCTCCGACCTCTCCCTTCCTCCTCGACCGCACCAAATCACCCGCCCGATCTCTCCCTCGCCCCTGACTAACTCCAATCCCCGGCCCTACCCCGACGATGTTCAAACTAAACCGAAGAGGGAAAAAGGAAAGAAAAAGACATGAAAAAGGGAACCGAATAAAGGGGTCGGAAATCACCGGAGACGATGGTACCAGGCTGCCGGCAAGACTTGAATAACGCCGGTGAATCGGTGAAGGCGTGGTGGTTGAGCGGTGACGACGCCGAACACCCTGTGGTCCGCTTAACGACCGGCGAGGCTCGACTCTGGCCTTCGACGCAAGGTAGAAGAAAGGGCTGATGTTTCGATCGGATTGGTTTTTTTTTTGGATTCACTTGAAGCTTGATTTTAAAAATAGGGGAGGAGTTCGGCTATATACTGATTGATCCGGTTTGTTACTCAATATAATCTAGATTTAGATATAGTTAGTTGGCTTAAGATAGATTTGGATATAATTTGATTAGTTTATGATAGATTTTCTATGGAACCGATTTGGCTTCCGAATATGTTGGTTGAATTGGTCATAATTTAGATAGCAAATCTGATTAGTTATCATATAGATAAACTAATTATTAGCTAGGTGTTCAAACGGATTATTAATTCGGTTTTAAGTTTTAACTAATAGAAAACTCTTTTCCGAGGGTTACTTGCGGATCAAGAGCTTAAATGCTTATAAGTGAAGGAACCAGTTTTTTCGACTTACAATACCTAAAACGAATACGGATATTACATACTACCCCCTTAAGAAAGTTTCGTCCCGAAACTTTTCACGAAGGAAAAGATATTTGAGGTTTTATACGAAAGAAAAGAAAAGATATTCGAGGTTCTCACAAACCTCTCCCCCTTAAAGAGGTTCGTCCTCGAACCGGAATTCAATAGTCTAATAAAACACTACATATCTAGAATATGCAATAAAGAAGCTAAGCAGTCATCAATCAATCCAAAAGAAAACAATCTCGTTTTCAGGAACAATGTCCACACAAAACAATTATCCGAGCAACAATCAATAAAATAAACAGTCATAAACAAAGCAAAAAAATCCCGATTCAAATAACCGAACAAACCTAATGAACAACTAAAGATCCCCATGTCCTGAAAAACTAAACTACTAGCAGCTAAACCATACTATCAACCGACAGTTAGAAATCTCAAGCTAGGTCGTCGGGTGGAGCGAAGACATCCGATCCTTCCATTCCCTTCATCTCAAACACTCGAGTAGGAAGTGCACCAGTGTTACTAGCTCCTGCACTTCGACCAACGCTCTGATCTGGTGTTTTCCGTGCTGGTGGCCGATGGTGGACTCCCCGATTTCCCGTCCCCGATACCGATCCCTGTGAAGGCGCGCCAACCGTACATAACCTTTGAAGATGTCCGGGCTTCCCACAAGTAAAGCAATCCTTCACTGGACTAGGACACTGGTTCCTCAAGTGCTCAGCGCTTCCACAGTTGTAGCACTGTCTTTGATTCTCGGCAGCCTAACTCTGCTGTGATCGTTCTTGGCGTCCCGATGGCTGGAACTCAAGTCTACTCTGCGGGTTCTGTCCAGACTGATCGTCACCCCTAGAAGTCGCTGAAGTTGTCATTTTCCGTCTCTTACCCCCTCCTACCTGAGCATACACTTGTTCCGGCCTCAGAGTGGCTATAGCATACGCCAAAGCAGACTGCTGAACCTCTGTCAATGTCGTGAGTCTAAGTCCAGACACATAAGCACGTAAATGCGGCTGCAACCTTTTTAGAAAGGTCGCAATCTTCAACTCCTCAGTAGGGGCAACATTTGGCACCGCTGCCAACTCTTGCTGAAACTTCAGAAATGTCTCAGATACTAAGATATTTTCGGGTCCAACATCCCGAAAAGCAGCCTCCCGAGCCGCCCTCACCACTGGAGGACAATACTGATCTCAAATCTGCCTCTCAAACTCCTCGAAAGTCACCTCAGTCCAGTGATCCCTACATAACTCCCACCAGTCAAAAGCACTCTCCTGTAGCAGACTCTGTACTAAGGACATCTTCCGCTCCTCCGGTGCCTTATTGGAATCCAACGCAGATTTCACCCTCCTTAACCACTGCTCTAATTCAGAACCCTAAGCTCCAGCAAAGTTCGGCACTCCAGTCTTCCTAAACTCCACAAGCCACTTGTCAGCCTCTCGAATCTGGCATTGCTCCTAGCTGAGCAGCCAAAATAGAATCTGTTCTTGGTGCCCTCCTTTCAGCTCCTTGTTGCCCCGTAACTGCGTTCAGATTCGGTGCAGCTCCCGCACCCATCAAAGTCTACAATAACATCTGGATCGCAGCATTCACCTTTGGGGCCAATCCTGCTGGTGGTACTCCTCCTCTTACTTGAGCCCCTTTTGTTGGAAGACCTCCTCCAGCGACAGATGCACTGTCCTCTCGATGAACAGCAGTAGCCACATCCTGACTCTCATCAATCTCCTCCTGGTGGGTATCATGTTGTACCTCTGGCTCAGCAGCTACAAGGGCCTCTCCTCTACCCCTTCCACGACCTCTACCTCGGCCTCTACCGCGGCCTCTTCTGTTGGCTTCAGCAGCTCTAGCTCTGGTTGGTGGGGCCATCTATAATAGAAAGTCCCACAGTCAAACTTAACTATTCTATTTATCAACCTAATTCTTACTATTCTACGTGAGGTCCTTCGACTGATGGGGCGGAGTCGCGACGTGTCACCTACCCCCCCTATATGCAACATGTCTACCCCAGTAAAACATTTTGAAAACACCGGCCGGTTTTGGTTTTAAGTTGGACCTCGGGTACTCTTTGTTGGTCAGTTCCATGTGCCCTGTTGTCAACCTGGCTCTGATACCAATTTGTAACACCCCAACTTCCGACGAGGCGCTACTAAGAAATAGACCTTACAAAGTACTATTAATTAGGTTGACAACTACACTGTAGGACCTTACAACGCGGGCACACCGAGAAAGACATAATAAAACATCCAACCTTTATTAAATAAAACTTAGAAAACGTAATCATGCATGAATCCCCGAAAATCATAAATGTTCAAATACGTCACAACGCCTACTGAAATTGAACTATCCGAACAAAATGATAATAAACGAAACATAATACTAACTCCGTCTAACAAATATTAAAATCAACATCCTAACTATTATAAATAAACTAGTATAAACCAATCCCACTATGACACACGCTCTTTACCGCTCCGGCCCGCCATCTGGCCTCGGTTCCTGCACGACTCCCTAGTTCATACCTAGAATTGGAAAAATATTCCCCGAAGGGTCAATTTCTAATCTATCAAGCTAGAAAGAATACAGAAACTGCAGAGCGCATTTAAAATCATTTCTAAAGTCAGCATACAAATCCACAACCGCAATCATAACTCTAAAGGCCAATACCTAAATTAGTTATATCAGTCACACAAGGCCACATACGCGTTCACATTCATAATCTCATACAATAAAATTCCTCCTTTTTCCACAATCCGACTTCCAAGGTGCTCATCACCGCGCCGAGTGCAGAGGCAGGCCCTCTCACTCCACTTCACAATCTCCCTTCTAACCCCTTGCTAAGCCTCCACTGGAGCACTTGCCAAAAACACACAGATAATAATTTTCGTTTTGAAGGGGCACGATTTCCCAGTCACACGGGTCAACGTAGCCAACTCTTCCTCAACACCAGCTACGATGGGCCGTGTCGGAAACGGTACCAACACAGAGAAAACGTTCTAAAAATATTCTTCCGATAAATATATTCAAAACAATTTACGCACACAACAATTCAAAGATTTAAAAACAATTTAAAAAGGTATTCGGTACTAGTTCCCAAAATCCGCCCTACAATATCGGTACGCAATCTAACAGGGTAGAGAAGAACCGAGCAAGTCGAAAAAACGACTTACCTCGAACGAAGGATCCTCGGGAAGACGGAACTACGATCTCAAACGGACGATTCCCTAAAGAATATATGACGAAAAGATTAGGTTCGACCCTTACTACCTCTCAACAACGTGTTGATCGACAACCCTTGTTCCACAAACCTGACTTACAAAATAAATAAATAAATAAATAAATGACCCAATAATTATTACTCCTAATATGATTTATTCCTAAAATAATACTAATCTATACTTACAATTCATGCTAGATTAATGTACTTGTCCGAACTAAAGCCAAGCTACCCAGCCCAAAATATCAATTCAATTCATAAAAACTTTAACCCAAACCAAATTGCTCGGCCCAACTCCAATTGTAACTAATCCAATAGCCCAACCTAATTCCTTCTCCAACTTCAACCGGATAGCCCAGTCAACACCCATTCCTTTGACCAACTATGTGGGTCCCACCCCCTTCCATCTTCAACCTCCGGAATCCGACGCCCCTGCCTCTCGCCGCTCCTGTCTCCGCTCGATGGAAAGCCCGACTTGGATCCGATCGATGGTACCTCCGGCAACGCCCCGCCACCGCATCTCTTTTCTTGCTAAAATCCCCACCCACAACCGGTGGCATCAACAGAGATCGAGGACGAGAATCTCTCGCCGCCCCCCTGTTCGCCTGCCGGTGCTAAATTATTTAAAATAAAAGGTGGTGTGGTCCAATCTAAAAGTGACATGTGTCATTTAATAATTTTTTTAACCTCCGCTTTAGGTTATAGTTATGATACTCTCAATTATGTTTTAGGAAACCTTATCTCCTCCTCCACTTCTCCATATTCTATCTCCTTTACCAATTTTTCTTTCAACATTGTCCATGGCCGATGACGAGATTATGTGCTGTCTTAGAGCCGGTAATAATAGATTTATGATTGATCTTTTCATTTATCTTACTCTTATTGTGATTACCAACATCATACACATAGTCATTTTGGTTAAAACTTACTTCCAATCGAAGCGGTGAAAGCAAAGATTCGGAGGAGAAATCGAGTTAATTAACATCAAAAGATAAGCAAATCTAATGTTTTGTTTGTATCTTGTGTATGCATTCAAAAACATGATTTATTTTGGTAAGAAATCATTTCAAATCTAGGATGAAAACGAGTTTCTGACGTTGAAGATCCTAAATTGGGCAACTACAGAGCATACTCCTCAAAACGATTGTAGGAAATAAACTTCTTGCATGATTAAGATTAGGAAGAGAAAGAGTTTTTACCTTGGTGATTAGACAATCTCAATTGGTAATTAGAGACTCGTGCATGCTGATAATGTGTTATGAAAAAGGTTATAAGAGCTAGGAGTGGGCACGGTTGGTTAACCGGAGTTTCAGTTAACCGGACATCGGTTAACCGGAACTTCGGTTATTAAATTTCAATAACCATAACCGTACCGTTAGTTATCGGTTAACCAATATCGGTTAACCGCGAAATTCAGTACGGTTTATCGGTTAACCGACTTTTTTTTTTAAAATAACTTTTATTAAAAGTTATATTTCTAATATAAAAATTAGCTTATTTTTCAATAAAATAAACTAAAAATTTAAATTAAAAACAATTATATTTTACATTTACTTCATGAAAATATATTGCTTTTAATCTGATAAATCTATAATGACTTCAAATCTCATCTTTTACCACTGTTGCCACACAATCCCAAAGCTAAGGAGGTGAAGTGACAATGAAATGGAGGAAATATGCATTAATATATCTCAAAAAAAATAAATAATAATTTCAATATATCGTTTTTAGCAAACCTTCATTAATTTATCAAAAAACTATTCATATAGATAAAACTTTTCTAGCAAGTATACTACTGTAAAAATTAGTTGTAATTTTGTTTCTAGATAAAGATACCAAACTCGATACTTAGCTCACCATAAATAAAAAAATTAGTTGTGATCTTATTTCCTACATTCATTTCATGTTTCTACTGTGAAAGTAGAGCGTATCTAGCTTACCTTCCCAGTTCCCCTTGTTCACGGTTTTAGCCTTTCACTACTGTCAGAATATATTTATTTTAATAATAGGTATTAGATAGTTTATTAGTTGTTAAAATATATTTATTTCAACTAAAACTTAATAGATACATAATTCTCTTTTTAAAAATATATAATATATATTTAAAATATTATCGATTCATCGGTTAACCGACCGTGAAAATATTAATAACTGTATCCGAACCGTTGAACCGTTAAAAGTATCGGTTGGTTAACCGTAACCGGTAAAAAAAAAGTTTCGGTTCGGTTAATCGTAAAAAGTGATCGGTTTTTCGGTTACGGTTTTTTTTGCCCAGTCCTAATAAGAGCATCGCTACTTAACCGATATGAAAGAACACTTAAACAATTTTAAAAGGAACTTTAGATCATTAGAAAAGAGGGAGGGAGAGCAAAAACTTTAGAATATTTAGTTCTTACTCTTCTTTGGTGTAAGTCTTACAATGGAGGATGACTCTAGTAATAGGCCAAGAGTGGGGTAAAACTTAGGCAAATCTCCATAATTCATGCATGAAAATATGGAGGTGAAGAAGGTGAATAATTTACCTTGTACAAGTTAGCTCTATTTATACATTATACATTTATACAATACTACATGTTCAATCATATATTTGATATACAAGTAATAGATATATGTGTAGATGACATATTGAGTTCATGAGCGAATCTATTTGTATTAGTGTCTATAATTGATTTCTTCTATGTAATACAAATCGATAGGGCCCCTTCTCCCAAAATTACGGGTCTATTTTACCGAGTTCTTTAGAGAGAGTTATCTCGCGCCCCTAGGTATTCTCTACCTATCCATCTGTATTTTTTTCGAGTACAGATACCCCTTTGTTAAAGGTCACTTGAGTTTTTTCTTAGAGTATGACATGAGTTACTTCAACGTCATAATGCTATCAGAATAATATATTATAGACTTGATTTGAACTTTTAAGAATATGTGATTGCCTTCTCCGAAATTCATAACAATTCCTATTTTTTTTTTCTCTCGCGCCTGGTTCACCCATACGGATTACGTCTAGATCGGAGTACTGAATGGGATTATGGCAGACCCTTCCAACGACATTGCGGGGAATCGAACACACGGTTCATCCTACCAAACGTAACCCCAATTTTTTTTACCAAAGAGTCGACCATACACGTACGTGCGTTGTTTTCCAGCTGTAATGCCTAGTATACTATATATTAAAAATAAAAATAATGAAGCAGCCTATAGTATTTAGTTGGTGATCGCCCATGGTTTTTGTTCATTATTTAATGAAGCGCCCACAGTTTCTAGTTTCTACGATTCCGAAATCGCATAATTAATGCTTTTGGATTTTACAGTACGTAAAAATCTTACGAGAGTAAGATCTTCATTGCTCAAAATAAAATTGGTATACCTAATATTTTGTATGAATCAACTTTATTTAGTATGATGATTTTTATGAACGTGAGAAGATATAAGGGGTGTCTAGACATTTTGCCTAAGCTTTGACCTCATAAAATTTGTAATGCCACCTCTTTAAGATGCATAAGGTAAACACGTACTTTTCTTAACATCGTATACACTTTACATATGATATTTAGTATTTACGAGTAGTATTTAGCATACAACACTTTTCATAAAATCGTGCGTGCATATGCTGTACCACTTTTTGTGCAAGATCCATGTGAGCGGGTAAACCAAACATAATTACCATAGTTATTTTCGCTATAAAGGTATTTATTAAAATTATTGCGCAGTTATTTTCTTATTTTCTATATAAAATTATATGGCGGTTATGCAACTTAATGGAAGATTCTATCTTTTATTAAAGGATAGAATTAAATTTATTTGGGCTTTAAGGCAGTTGGCCAACCCAAGAGGATAAGATTTTCGGCCCTAATGATATGATTTTCGGCCCCCCTGTATCTCTCTCTTCCATTATAAATACATGCTCTAAGCATGTAGGGAGAGACACACACATGTGCTTAGCATATTCAGAAATCCTAGGCAGGCTAATATTCGCTTAGCTCGACTGTTTAGGGTTTCATCGCTCTCTTGTTGTACCTCGACGCTCAAACGACAACTGCTCTTCTGACTTAGGCATCGGAGGTGGATTAGGGGGTCCCCGCCCCCTGTGTCCATTGTTTTGCAGGTTTTCTAGGTCAAGAGATTGAAGACGGAGCGGAAGAGGAGGAGTTCTTAATTGGTGTATTAAAGACGAATTAAAGCCGAGATTTTGTACACCAACAATTGGCGCCGTCTGTGGGAACGAGGATTAAATCCATGAGTAATCGTTCCTAGAAGAAAAAGAATCGAATTTTCGAAGCCTAGGGCAATCACGACGCCTCAGTGGACGAACCGCGGCCGCGGAACAGCGTACCGCGACCGCGGCCACAAAACCGCGATCACGGCCCCATAAGGCCGCGACCGCGGCCCACCGGAGTGCGCCTCCGGAAATTTGTGAACTCCGGATTTTCGACCGGAGTGCCCCTCCGGAAATATGTGACTCCGGAAATTTGTGTTTTTAGGTTTTTTCTAGCCTAAGGGCGTCCCCAAAAATCAACAAAAGAGATCCGCTTTGGGATTTGTTTGAACCCTAAGCAAGATCATGATCGAAACACAACTGGTGTCGATCGCAGTGCGTGTTGCGAAATCGACGACACTGGGGGCAAGGAGCAACCTTGTCGGATCCTTGTCGAATTCAATCCTGCCTAAGGTTGGTAGTCGACTATCAATTGACGGATTAGGCTCCGGGTGCGTGCCCGGCAACCCAAAGTTGAAAAATTGATTGTGAACCAACGCCCGACCACAATCAAAGTAGCGAAAAGCAATATTGGGAAAAGAGTACTCGATCCACGCGATTATGGTGTTGGAATCGATCCCTGAAGATTAAGAAGTCGTTTTTTTTGAAACCCTGGGGCACCGTCGCAAAGCGAATCGCGCGAGGTACGCTCAGCGGAAAGAACTGCGATCACGGTATCGAGGACCGCGATCGCAGCATAGTGAACCGCGATCGCGGATCGGCGATCAAACCCAAGATTTTCGAAAATCGCTCGGAAAATAAACCCTAATGGGCATTTATCAATCTGATTCCGATATTCGCTCGGAAGGTGAGACCTTTGTACCCGGAAACGACTTGAACCGTGACCCGGCCCCTCTCGCTGATACGGCTGTTCATCGTACAGACCGTTCGGGTGTCAGAGTCAAGCGACGTAATCGTCAATCGTGGTACTTCAAGGCTAGAATCGAATGAATTTGATCAAGCTTGAGAAACGGCAATGCGTGTTGCCAAAAATAAGAATAATCAAATGGTTCAAGAGTAAGGCGGGTCGATCCGATAGATCGCGATCGCCGAACCGAACCGTGACCGCGGCCAGGAGGGCCGCGGTCGCGGCCTATCAAGCCGCGCCCGCGGTTCAGAAACCGCGACCGCGGGCTGCGTATTTCGGAGCGTTCTCTCTATTCGCAAGCCAAACCCGACAGGATTTCGACAAACGCAAACCTAATACGGGGTAATCGTGACCTCTCCGCATAGGACCCGTACAATTTGCTTGAATTCGAATTGGATCTTACTTGCCATAGGTTGAACGTCCTCTTAAAACGTAAAGTCGATCGTAAAAGCAAGCAAAGCGATCCTATCTAGCAATCAGAAGCCTTAATCGCTAAGGATGAAGATAGATCAACGCTATTCAAGAGATTTGGAGAGTCTGAGCGGACTTTACCAATCGTAGTAGAGCGCAACCAAAGAGTTCTCCTTGCCTTCCAAGATCAACCAATCAATGGATTCCAAGTCAAGCCACAAGAGAAGTTCTCAAGAAGATGTCAAAAAGCGATCAATCCATGCAAGCGTGAGGCTTTAATCGATTTCTGCCAACAAAGAAACAAACTTTCTTAGACCCAAAGAAACGACGAACTAGTAAGCCCTAAACCGCCAACGAATTCTAGCGCGACCGCGGCCTCGTCAACCGCAACCGCGGTCCGTACAACCGCGACCACGAACCATGCGATAGCAATCGCCGTGTAGTATTTTCGAGACCCGAAAACCCTAAAAGCGCTGGGGCAAAGTCCGATCTTCACTCGGAAAGTGATCAAGACTCACAAGGTGATCAAACGAAACTTCGATATTCGCTCGGAGGATCAAACCCTAGAAAGGTTCCAAGCAAGACAACTTGCTCAAAGATGATCAAGTCCGTGACCCGACCTCACCCTCAAAGCTTGGTTGCTCTTCATGCAAGCCAACGAGGTTCGGATCAAGCGACGGAATCGATGGTCATAGCGCTACACAGTTTGATGAAATCAATCAGCGATGCGCGTCGCTGAACCCGAAAGCAATCAAGTAGTGGAGCATCAGCCATCATCAAGAATGAAAACGAGATTGTGCTTAATACGCACTCTAGCTTCCGCTTTAAGAGAGAACTAACGGATTCAAGGCGAGCATAATAGAGCGGAGCCATGTCGCTATCCAAGCCTTGGAGAAATCGGCAGGCTAAAAGCGTTCTTTGTAAAGATCCAAGAAAAGCACCTCATCGATGAATCGGCGATCGAATGGACCAATCGACGACTCGTTAGCATTATCGGGTTCGTCGATAACCGCCGCGGTCCCAAGCCGGTAAACGCTGGTGAGAAGATCGAAGAAGTATACAAGCCAAGTACGAGGGAAAATTACCGCAATCGCAGAACCTTGCGAACGATGAAGACCGCGATCGCGGCCAGCCTCCAGAATTTTTCGTTACCTCGTTTTACGAGCACCGTGCCCGCGGGTCCCTAAACAGCGACCGCAGTTCGCCCCCGAGAACTTCAGATTGAAGATCAATCCTTGAAATCGTACGACGTGTGTCGGAATCAAGGACTCGAAAATAAATGCTGGGGCATTGTAAAACCGAAAAGTCAACGATGGTCGAATATGATAGAAGAGTCCGAGTTATTCAAGATTGGACAATGATCAAGCGATAAAAAACAAGTCCGTTGAAGCATTGGCCACGTTAGCCACCCGTGCAAGAATCACTTAAAGAGCTCGATGCGTGTCGAGGCAGCGGGATATCATCGGGGCACGGGACGTTCTCTTAAGGGCTCATAGGTTTTGGCAATCGCCGGGGAAGACACTACATTGTCGTTCTTTTTCGGGCCAAACTTGAGAAGCATACCCCCAAGAAGGGTTGAGCCTACGCTGAAACAAGATCGATAAACGCATACATGAGATATACGCCAAGGATTGCATCTTGACTCTCCGATCTCGTTAGCAAAGATATTGGTGGCCTTTTTAAAAATGCCTCGAGAAAACCAATAAAGTAATTGACGCGCTCTTTCCAACCATCTCGTCATCACCGAGGATTATCAGGACATTGTCACTACACGAAACGCATCCTACCAACAGGCGGCCGTAGCGTAATGCGTGGAGGCCTATACGTCAAAAGGTCATGGAAAAGCACACGCATATGGTGTAATTCGGCCCGAATTGGAAGGGACTATAGCGCATGGTCGGAGCATATGAGCTTGGAAAGTCTCGACGAGGGAGATGTCCCCCGGACTTGTAAATCTCGCTCGTTTGAAGAGTTTTTCCCTTAAAAAGGAAAACCGTAGACGCTAGATCGTCGAAGACTACCGCGAAACAAGTCGACAGCGGCCGCGGCTTGTAAACCGCGAGCGTCGGTTTGCCGGTAGTTGCTTCTTGCGTGGATGTTGAGCTTAGGCTGGGATCGCTAGAATGAACGACTTTATTTTATTTTTGTTTTCTTAAAATTAGAAGGCTTGGCCAAGCACTTTTTTCAACATAAACGTTCTATTCTCCCCAGTCTGATTTTGTTCGTTCTAGAGATTCCATCTTAAACCTCGGCAGAAGATACGACTCGAAAAGATAGCACTCGCCCCATGATAATCGCTCATGGATGTACGAATATACGAATATACGACTATACGAATATACGAAAGCGCCAGGGGACCAATCGGCCAATCTGCATGGCCACTTCGATTAGAAACCCTCTGTACCCTACGTCGCCTAACACGGTGGGTCGTGTAAGGGCGGTGTAGGTGGGGCATTTGTGAGCGAGTAAACCAAACATAATTACCATAGTTATTTTCGCTATAAAGGTATTTATTAAAATTACTGCGCAGTTATTTTCTTATTTTCTATATAAAATTATATGGCGGTTATGCAACTTAATGGAAGATTCTATCTTTTATTAAAGGATAGAATTAAATTGGAGATAGGGTGGAATATTCCTTACTTGGGCTTTAAGGCAGTTGGCCAACCCAAGAGGATAAGATTTTCGGCCCTAATGATATGATTTTCGGCCCCCCTGTATCTCTCTCTTCCATTATAAATACATGTCCTAGGCATGTAGGGAGAGACACACACATGTGCTTAGCATATTCAGAAATCCTAGGCAGGCTAATATTCGCTTAGCTCGACTGTTTAGTGTTTCATCGCTCTCTTGTTGTACCTCGACGCTCAAACGACAACTGCTCTTCTGACTTAGGCATCGGAGGTGGATTAGGGGGTCCCCGCCCCCTGTGTCCATTGTTTTGCAGGTTTTCTAGGTCAAGAGATTGAAGACGGAGCGGAAGAGGAGAAGTTCTTAATTGGTGTATTAAAAACGAATTGAAGCCGAGATTTTGTACACCAACAATCCAAATTTGTTAATCATAAAGCAAAATTAAAATGTGCAATCTCAACAACTATTACAGTGAAGTAAATTAAAATACTAATTTTAAATCTTAAGGTGTACAGCGCGATTCGGAATGCATAGATCGAACCAGAGAGGAAATAATCACGCATAGAGGGAGCACAATTTTCAGCCGAAAACTTATACTGCGTTACTAGAATGGTGAAAACTGAACACAATTCACTGGTTAACGTAAAATAACATAATACTCCGTAATTAAATTCAAATGGCATAGCATATATACCGTGGGCAATGATACCACAATTAGTGGGATATATAACTAATCCCCAAAGACCAATAGAAAATCAATACCCCAAAATGAAGATATAGAAATTAATTTAGTAAAATTAAATATAGATTAAAAGAATAAACATGTTCAATTATAATAATTTTTTTTTACAATATGTAAAGTTATGTTTACGATTAGAATAAAATAAATAAAAACGATGGCGGGGTGAATATTTGGTGTAAATGGACGTTTGTGTGTAATGTGAATGATACTTGGGTGTTTAATGGAGAGAAATTAAATGTGTCTATCGTTTCATTAAAGGGGAAAAACACATTGTAAGAATTTAGGTAAATTAATCGCATATTTATTTGAAAAAGAGAAGCAAAGAACACAAATGGAATGTGCATTAAACTAATTTAGAGTGCATCAAAACTAATAGAATGTACACCAAAACTATGCACATAGATATATATATTTGTGTATTCAAACAAACTATATGTACATCAAAATAGCTTGAAAAATGTGTCTTATATATATATATATACATGCATTAAAACTATATAACCACGTGTATCAAAATAAGCGAAAATGTAACTTATTATATATATGCATTGAAACTAATGGTATGTGTATCATGACTAGCTAACTATAAGTCAAACCTTATACACGCCACAAATCTTGCAAATAACTGACGATAAAAAAATAAAAATAAAAACTTCAAAATCAATACACAACATGCATCAAAATATAGGTGGACATTCAACTAAATTTGATACGCATAAAGTTATTTTTATGTAAAAATATATACACAGGTTGCATGTTTACCATAAATAATTTTTACAAAAAAATACTTGCATAATTAGAGAAAAATATATTAGTGCTATTTTTTTTATCTATTTTAATAAAAGTATAATTTATAGCTTCGATTTTTTTTTTGGAGAGATAAACAAGATTCATTCTTATTTAGTATTTCCCTTCCCTTGTCATGTATATTTTTCCTAATCTCAAACCTTGGCGTATATATATGTAGTATTTGCATCAAGAAGAGCATGGAATGGTTTGGTTCAATGTGTTTAAGGGCGCACATATTTTGTTTTTCACAGTAAAATATAATTAATTGTTTGAAAGGCATCCAATAATATTTAATTAATGGAGCTAGCTAGTGGAACAAGCAAGCAAAGGCAGAGAGGCCTGCTCTATATAAATAGCCTATATCAATCAAAGAGGGAGATGGGAGCTCATCAACCTACGTTGTATCCTATGTTTGGAGTCAGCTGGAAGCTCGATTTTCAACTCTGGATCGCATCGGAGGCTCAGGTCGATTCGAGACATCATCCAGCTGGAGTTTGAATACGTTTATGTTGGTGAACATGAAAGATTATTCTAATTCATCATCAAGCTACAAGAAGCCTGCGGATGAGTCCGTTGCCATCACCACCATCAACCTCACCGTTGTGGGCCCGGTAACCATTAATCCTTTACTCCTACATTTTTGTACCAACAAAAAAAAACATAGGCATTATTAATGGAAGCTTAAATTTGTATGTAGGATGGTGGAAGGAAAGAATCCAGGATGAATAGAAGGTGGGCGCTCAAGGAACTCATGAGCGGCTACGGTTTCTTCTGGAATCAGCGGCTCACGGATTTCGTCTTCCTTTTCAAAGGACGCCTTCTTAGGCCAGATCACACTCCTCTACAGGTTCAATATATTCGATCAATGAAATCTCTCCTTTTAGTTTGAGAATTTTTTATTTCCACATATATTGCACCCCCATACTCAAATTGTATTGTTGGCCGGTAATTAATATAGTGGGAGATGGAAGATGGTGACGAAATAGTCGCACAGAAGCGTTGGTTAGCCTGTTCCATCTACTATCTGATTACAACCCTAATTATATATATATATATATATATATATATATATATATATATATATATATATATATATATATATATATATATATCTTTAATTTCGAGACTAATCTTTATGCCATATGTGTGTGATATTTAATGTGCCAGGACTTGATGCCGATTTAACAGAGAGTAAGTCTTGCTGCATGGAGTCAGGATGTATTATTTTTTTGTACTTATTATGGAGTGTACGTTCTTTTTTTTCCCTTCCCACAAGGAAAAATGGAAAATAGGTACTTTAATTATTTCTCATATTATAGCTTAATTAAGAACTACATTACTCCCTCGAGCTGCCAAGAACTCTCACCGGCCAGTTTGGTGATGGTTTTTGCACGCCAAGGAAGCATTCTTCTTGGTGTCTGATTTCGTTGACCGTTTGGTTTGGCTTGTGATTCCCACAATTTCCTTCCGCTCGAGGGGGTCGGAGATTGATGTTCTTAGCTAGCTAGTTTAACTTCTTTGAATATGTGAAGAAGTTTATTCCACGTCGGAAAATTAAGTAATAAATTATTTAAAATATATATTATTGTGTTACACTTCCTATAGTCAATTGGTTTTAGCTGGAATCCTATGCGCTCATTGGATGGGAATGTTGTGCATGTGTGCTGGGATGATCTCCCTTCCGTCCATATTTGGTCCACCGAACTTTAACACAATCTTTTCGTGTATCTCATTCGAGTTAGCCACCGATGTTTTTGTTAATAATTTGAGACATGTTAAGAACAATTGAAGCCTCCCAATACTTGGAATATGGTAACCGGCCTATTACCCCCAACATCTATAGAAAAATTCAATCCAAACCATGCAATCGTACTTGCAATATTGTTGCAATCATACTCAAGAAGTAACTCAGTGGTGAGCTTCTGTTGGTCAAAAGAAGCTAGCAGGATCATCATAATGTAACCTTGATCAATCGTTGCACAAAGTACCTGTTCACTACATATATCTCTATAACCTCCCTCAACTTGAACTTGGGGACTCCAAGAGATCCAACTTCAAAGACAAAGAATGAAGTTGTAGCTCTCCTAAAGGTTTGGTAATTAAGTATGTAATTTGCTAGTTGTTGTTAAGAACATACATGAACTATCTTCAGAAAACCTTCTGTGACTCTTTCCCTAACATAGTAACAATCAATGTTTTACGCTTAGTCCTTTCGTGGAAAACCGAGTTAGCATCTATGTGTTAGGTTGCCTTATTATCACAATGAAGAAACTGTCGGAAGAGGAACAAAAACTTGCAAATCAACAAGCAATCCATACAACCAAACAAGCTCACTGCTAGCCTTTGACATACTCATATACTCTTGACTCTGCAGATGACTTGGAAATTGTCTTTTGTTTCGTAGTTTTTCAAGATATTAATCACTTGGCAGTATGCACACAGCAATCAATTAATGACTATGCATTAAAAGTGTGATTTCCCCTCATCATCACTATATCTAGAGAGAATGAAATCTGATTCTACTAGATAAAACAAGGTCAATTGAGAGTTCCTCCGAGATACTTCATAATATGAAGTGCTGCTTGAAAATGAGGTTGTCATGGACAATGTAGAAATTGGCTTAGATGTTGAACATAGTAAGATAAATCAAGCCTTGTCAAATTCAGATACAACAACTTCCCTATTAATCTTTTATAGGGCTCTAGATCAATTAGTACTTCACCAACATCAATTGAAAGCTTGAGACCTTTTGGAAGTGAAAACAAAGCAATTTTACAATTTTTCATCTTAAGATATCTCAATATATTAATGGTATACTTGCATTAATTTAAAGAAGTACAATAATAAGATCTAGAAACTTCCAAGCCCAAGAACAATCTGATGCGAATTGACTCGACTTGGACTCCAAGAACATCGGGATCTTCGTCTTTGATTGTGTAGTGGATTTTGTGAAAGTTGATTTTGTGAGAATTTAAGGTTATCGACCTCGATCTTAGATATGAGAGAAGGAGTTTGGTTCAAATGAAACAATCTCTTATCCTAAAACGTGAAACGAATGCACTTTTCCTAGTTCGTAGTGCACTTTTCATACAAAAGTGCATTGAAAAGTACAAAAAGTGCACTACAAAAAGTATGAAAAGTGCACTGCAAAGTACGAAAAGTGCAAATCTGAAAAGTACACTCCGAAATATGAAAAGTGCACTACGAAGTAGGAAAAGTGCATTCTTTTCAAGATAAAAAGTTTGTTTCAGAATAAGGGTTCGTTTCATTTGAACCAAACTCATAAGAGAAGTCCGATCCATGGGAGGACCAAACAAGAGGAAGGAGAGATTTCGAAGGATTCGACTTAATTGAATTTGGGAGTAAGAATCTGCATAAATAATAAATGAACTTGGGAGCTCCATATAAAAAGGTGGCTCTCAATACCCTAACCAGCAACAAGGCTTAATGGAATATGCTTTGCATGCAAGCAAGCAAGGCCCAACGTCCAAAAACCCATAAGTCATAAATAGCAATACTAAAAATAGTAACAATCAAATTGGAAAAGAAATAAATGGAAATATGCTAAAAAAGGGAAATACATAATAAATGAGACTAAGTCCTAATCCAAGGTAGATGCCAAGGTCTTGGGCGTCTCAGACTAGTCGGAACTGGAATTGAGCATTGGTCGGGACACATCATTCTCCCCCACTAAGCTTTGGAGCGTTCTCGCTTTGACGTGGTAGTGGCAAGGGAAGACGATGGCGTCATTAGAACAGCTCGATCATCAACCTCGGTCTTCTAAAAAAATCAAAATATATGGATTCGATGCAGGAGAAGACTTGTCCACGGGCAGCAAAAACGAAACTTTGGAAAACGGATGGTCTGGGGTATCGGGCTGAGTCATAAGTGTCGCAACCGACATGGTCTCTATCGGGAGTCCAGTTGCGGCGTTGACCCCAATGTTGGGGCTCGGATCTGAAGGTGCGGGTTCCTCAGAAGCATCGACGCTCTCAATCTCAACGAGCACCGAGAAGGTCAAAGCCGCTAAAGGAGGTGCATCCGATAGTTGAGGCAGTGTTAGGACGGACTCAGGCTAGGTCTCGAGTAATGGCATTGGTAAATCGGGTGCACATGCTCGGCCTCAACGAGTAAGCGCTCCAACTTTACAACTCTAGCAATGTCCTTCGGGTCTGACGTTGGTGGCCGGTGGCGGCGCTCAAGGCTCGATCTGAGTCTCACAATGGACCACCTTTGAATAGCGTCGACGTGGTGGCTCATCGAACCCATCATCGCAATAGGTACGACGAGGTGGAGAAGTGTAGCTTCTTAGCTTATTAGTGCTTCTTAGCCTGTCAGTCTCTCCTTGCTCGACCATCAATTCTAAAGTGCAATCTGAATCCTTGAGCGTCAACCCCTGGAGCAAAATGTCAAGCCATGAGAAACAATAGGTATGCTCATGTCTCAATGGGAGGCCGACAACGATGCCATCGATAATCCTCCACATGGCATGGTCCCACCAATCACGTGCGTAGAAGGTGAAGCAATGAATGGTGATGTCTCACTGATTATACTTGTCGTAGTCTCGTTGGCTGAAGTAGTATGTCATGTGATGAGTCCAAGCGAAGAACGCATCAGGGTCATCATACCCGGAAAATCGTCTTTGTCGAAGTCCTATGTAAGACATGACAAGAAGAGAATAAAAGTGAACCAATGGTATATAAACTCACAATCATAAGCACCCAAACAATTGAATCCGCAAAGATCCAGGCTGATTTGGCTTATCAAGAGGGCGGGTCGCGCTTAAGTCTAAACATGATATGTGACGTTAGAATTAAACAACTTACAAGACAAGATAGTCAACCAATCAATTGCATGCAAATAATCAAACACAAGAACAAGTTGTGGTTTTTTGTGAAGAACGTACCGAACTTGGATTTTATTATGATCGATTAGCATACTACCGCAAAAAGAAAGTGGTAAAATATAATGCAATAAAAAAATATATATAATAATGATCACAATTAATAACAACAAGCTTTTGTTTGAGACTTTTGAGTGAATAATGGAAACAAGATGGACTCACACGAGATCACATATTAAAGTGGGCAAGATATATATGTGTGGTGAATGGTGATACGGAATCCACTCAGAAAGAAATCATTTTGGAATGGCACGAAATCTGATCGGAAATAATATATGCACTCGAAGAACGGTACGCAATCAAATCTTTGTGCATATATGCGTGTAAAAGAAATGGATGGATACTTCCTACCAAAAAAAGAAAAGAAATGGATGGATGCTTACCCAAATGTGCAGATTGGTTTTGAGTAGGCAACTGATTAGGCAAGACATTAATAAAAGGCCGAATGACCAAAAATCACCCGTATAATAGGGTATATTTCGCTAAATCACCCGCTCTATTGGAAATTACCGAAAACCACCCGAATTACAATGTCCGTCCAAATTCGCCCACCCACACCCACTGTACCGTTAAATAATTGTGAACGTGCGCGTGCCTGCGCGTTAGAGTTGTCCAATTGTCCCAAAAACATTAAAAAACTCACTCTTTCATATTATCATCCATATCTCAAAGGCATAAACTCTCCCTGTGGGACAAAATATCCACTAATCTTATTCAAACATTTCACTCTACAACACTGAATGGATTTCACAAAGACAAATATGATTGATTATATGCAAAAATCTACAGCACAAAAAGAATTTGACAATCCACATGCCAACAAACAAACACAACCCAAAAAGATCACCATTGCAATGGCGTTTGCTATACTGTTCAAAATTTGGCAGTGTCAAAGTGAAGACCCCACGCACAATACCTCAGCTCCAATGGTTGCAGAGGATTCGCAGAACAGATGCGGAGCTCATGGAGATTTGGGCGTGCACGGTTTGGCCCATCAGCACTTTCCCTACGAACATGTTCGTGTTGAATGGAATTAGGGATAAGATTACGGATGTTGACCACTCGCGCAGAGTGCACCAGAAATTAGGGTTTCAGAGGATCAATTCGAGGCTAGGGAACACCTTCGATTTGAGTACCAAATCCTATAGCTCGCGATTGAAGCCTCGTGAGACGCGGCTCTAGAATTGGGCGAGTAGATCCATCAACGCGATTTCCGCTTCTTCTCGTTCTTCTGCAGATTCGAAGCTAGGGAGAATGATTCGAGGGCTTTGACAAGATTTTCGAGGCTCTCGCGGTAGTTCCAGGACTGGATTTCGGACTCGATGTCGCCGGCGACCCGGGCGAGCTCGTGAGTGGAGGTGCGACGACGAAGGAAGGAGTGGAGGCTGCCGTCAAGGTGGGGGAGTGGCGGAGGTTGTCGACGAGGGAATTGAGGGAGGATAGGTGGAGGGAGAGGCGCGAGAGGTTAGGGTCGGACGAAGAGATGGTATCGGACTCCGTCTCGAGCTCCATGAGGGTTTTAATGGCGTAAGAGGCGTGGGAGGCTGATAAACAGAGAGGATGAAAGAATTTTTCGTAAAAAGGGAAATGCCATAAAATGCATTAAGCAACGCGGTGCCACGCGCGCGTTCACGATGTTTTAACGGTACAATGGGTGTGGGTGGGCGAATTTGGACGGATATTGTAATTCGGGTGGTTTTCGGTAATTTCCAATAAAGCGAGCGGGTGGTTTAACGAAATATGCCCTATTATACGGGTGGTTTTCGGTCATTCGGCCTTAATAAAAACATTGCAGATCTCACGAATAAAAAGTAATGGCAAGAATCAGCTTTTACAATTTTTTTTACAAAAGCCCAAATTCTGGTCGGTAGAGAAAATCAATTATACAACAATCATGGAATGAAATAACAAAGTGCATGCCGTCACACCACAATTCGCAAGGATAAGAAAACAATTTCTAGCAAAAAATTAGACCGAGTCTTGCTCGAATTGATCTAAGTTTCGGGTTAATTTGTTTTTTTTTCTCGAGAGCAAGACTCGTATGGATGGAATATAAATAAGAAATTGTGTGAATAAAAGTCTGAATGACTTAAACCATCCATTGCTCTGTTATCAGTTGATGTGATTATGACTCCGTTTGGATTCAAGAATGTCGGGATCTTCGTCTTTGATCTTGTAGTGGGTCTCAATGTAACATTACAGAAGCAGTTTTTGTGAGAATTTAAGGTTCTCGACCTTCTAAATATGAGAGATGTCCGATCCAAAGAAGGAAAGACCGAACAAGAGAAAGGAGAGATTTTGAAGGAGGAGTTGACGCAAATTCCCAAACAAGCTAATTTTTTAGACAAAGCTCACCAAACTCTCTTACACATCACATGTTAATTCTATCAATTTGCGCCCGCTTGTATCTTCGCTCGATTGTGTCATAAAATTTTGTTACCAATGGGAGAAAGAGGAGACTACTTGTCTAGTTGGTAAATACAACTAATTGATACAACAACGGTGGTAGAAAACGAATTTGATGCAAATGTACTGTGTAACAGTGATCACTGTTGATTTCTTTGTACTACTAATTAATTTCACAACTAATTGTCTAATTGGTCAATACAACTACTTTCTAAAGAATGCATCAATAGGTGGGTTGGTGACCTTACTCGTGAAAAAAATGACTCACCCGGCCCACCTGTCGTTTATAAAACCTTTCATCAATATGCAACTCATTCGTGGATGGCGGGTGAGTTAGGTTACCCGCCACCTAGGAATTTTTAAATTACAACAATAATTTATAAAATTCTATGATCACTTATTTCTTGTAAATAATGTAAGTATATTGATTTTTTTTGGTTACAATGCTAGTAATTAGTAATTAGTAATTACCATCTTCTTATATAATAAATCCACATCTTTCAACCAACCTCATTTTTTCAATTGGAGAATGCTAATGTGCAAGACTTTTCGTGGTTAAATGTTGTGTGAGAAATTCATCAATATTGAGGTATTGATAAAGAAGATGGTTTGTTTCACATTACAAAACTAAAAGTATATTACACTAGTAGACCACCCATGCTTTTATCACTAGAAAAATGATTCAATAACTAAACAAAACCACATCCTTAAAAAGGCAAAATACGTATAGGCATCGAACTAAAAACATAAAAAGAAAAGAATAGATTCAATTCAAAATCAAATAGAAAGAAAATAAAATTCAACTAAAAGCCGAACTAAGTATCTCCAATGCCCAAATTGAACGCGCCGACACGCGCACACATTCTCGCCTTCTTCTTCCTGGTAGAATCACTCACGGGAACCGAACCGCCGTCCCTGAATAAACGCTCCAATCTCCGGCCACAATCTAAATCGAGCATATGTGTTGTACCCCAATCTTCCAATGGATCTCCACCGAGAGTTGGCAAACATAATCAAGCCCTCATGGCAATACCTTGCAAGACTTCCAGTCGCAGTAATTACATCGATCCAAATACCAATAAAAAAAGCATGCCAAGGCAGAAACGAATAAAGCAGTATCCAATCCTTCAATGGAATGCAAAACGACTAATCCTTCAATGGAAGAGGCGGCGTCATGGCTTCCCTGGGTGACTTCTCTAGGGGTTGTGCCCGTGCGCGACGTTTCGCTTCCCCAATGTCGGCTTCTTCAATTTGGCCCTTCTCCCCAAGATTATCTACCTACCGCCCCTGGCGTTCTTCAATCTCACCAGCCTATTTAGCACACCCATCACCAGTACTCCATCTCTCACGCTTGTTCACCCTCATCTCTCCTCTCCTCCTCTTCATTTTGTCTAGCTTTCAGCCAAAAACTAAGTTCTTTCTGTCCAGTGAAATGGCCGCTAACATCGGTGAAAAATCCAACACAAACCCTCAACCAACCTACTTGGAAGCCGCTATGACCTCAATGGGTAACCGATCCTCTCGAGCTGACCAAACAAACAACCAAACACCCCTAGAGCTAAAACTCTCAAAACTTAAAATAGATCCAGAGAAACTCATTGCAAACCTAAACAAGGCCAAGGAGGCCACAGTCAAAACCATGGAAGCCTCCCTCTTTGGCTTCATCCTTGGACAACCCATTGAATTCACAAAAATACACACCAAAATGCGCATCCGATGGCGGAATCTTATTGATGCCGACTTTGTGATCTACAATCGCCAAAACTACTGGTTTATGATCAGATTCAAGACCCCAAAGGATCGCCAAAAGGTGTGGGAGGTCCGACCATTCCACGTTGCTGGCCAACTCCTTGTTTTGAAGGAGTGGTATCCCGAATTCAACCCGGCCAAGGCTACAAAAACACGAGCTGACCTTTGGTTCCGACTACCCAAACTCTCCCCTATCTACATGACTAGGGAAGCCCTCACTGATATCCTCCAAGCCAATGGATTCGGTGAATTCCTCAAACTAGAAAAGACACAACCGAGTGTGTGCTAATGTCAACATAAATGACATTAATCTGGACTCCATTATCGGTCCTGACGAAAGCGGGAACCTCATCGAGATGCCGATTTGGTTCGAAAATAACCAACACGGCTGTGGGTACTGCGGGGCATGCGACCACCTATGCAAACAATGTGAAAACAAGAAGGCGCATTTGATAGCCAACCCCACCCCAATAGCCCAAGTGGATCTGGGTTCGCAGAGGTACAGCTTGGCTAGCCCGGAGAATGATACAAAGGTCTCGAGTACCAAGGAACACCAAAAAGAGGAGATGAAGCCTCTCACTCCATGCAAAGACCGCGGAAAACCGGATGTCTTGGCCGGCCCAACCGAATGATGGAATATGCACTATAACTAAGTTTAGCGGGTCTAGATTTATCGGATCGGGTTTTATGGGTCTTAGTTATAATTAGACCTATAGAATATTATGGAGATTATATATTTATTTTTCTTAGATAATCATAATTGATTATAAAGTAGTTTAATTAATTATGATTTTAGAAAATTAAATAAAGAGATAATAGATAGAGTTTATCTCTTGTGGCAAGTGGATAAGTAGAAATCTTAACAAGATATTAAAATAATATTATATCCTTAAGATTGATTTTTTCACATGATTTGCAAAATCAAACAATGCCCTAATATATATATGATTTGCATATCATCGGCCAAGAGAGGTAGGTACGCACATATTGATTTCTCCAAACCGAACTCTCAATTCTGGTGTACGTATCGGTTAAGCGCTCTAGCAAGTGTTTTTCCGGTATAAAAAATTGTGCCCGTTCGTGTATGTGGGTACCGCTAGAGGAGCAACACTTGGGGCTCTTTGGTGATCAGAAAAGGTTTGAACTTGCTATTCGGATTCGCGTTTGAGGTAACGATCTGATCCGATTATTTATTCTATGTTATCATACTGATCCTTGGGAATTTTGGGATGAAAGTTTTTGTCTTTTCCGCTGCATTTGCATCCCTAGAACCCAACAGTGGTATCAGAGCTTCGTATGATTGTATGCGTAGAAAAGCATGTTTAATTGCTATTTTGATCTATTGTATGTAATTTATAGATTGCCTTTGAATTGGATCCTAGAAGACATAAAATTATTTTTTACGTACTTGATTATGTTCATGCGATCGTTTTTTAGATCATACAGTTAAATGGCTAAATCAGTATATATATGTTATTGATGAATTTCGTGCATGTGCATTACCATATCACTACGTGATCTTGCCTAGTTGCGGTGAATGTGCATTATGATTTTATATGGATACATGTATATTTAATTCAAGTTTTGTAATTTCAATATATTCATATATCCGTATAGTATGTATATATATTTGGTCATATGTATTATACTGTGCTGCGTGCGTGATTATATATGTGATCGTTTATATAATTACGTGATTATATATGCATGTTTATGTACCGAATTAATTATATATGTTTATAAATGATATGATTTAGTATTCGGTATATATTTGGTGAGATAAGAATTTGTGCAAAGTAAAATCCCTCGTTAAAATATATTAAATCAAGTATATTTAAGCTCTCCATTAATTAGTTAAGAAAATGGGTAGAGTTCTTATTTGGGTCGGTACAGCTCAGTTGTGGGCCCATATTTGAATGTCTATAGTTTTTCTTGATTAAGTTAATGGGTCGACTTAACTTGAACTTTTAACTTGTTAGCCAAAGCTAAGGTTAAGTAGTTCAAGGAGCAAGTGTTGGATATATATTTCATGGATTTGATTTATAGGCGAGAGAGCCATCCGACAGATACTGGAAATTGCATGGAGTTGCAATTGGCAAAGTAAAGGCCTACCTAATGAATCTAGTTTGTAGGTACAGCCAAAGTTGTGTGCAAACTAGACGAGTTGGGGTTTCAGTCCGCTAGAGAATTTAAGCAACAAAATTCTCCGAGATCATTAGTGAGGGCTATTGATTTTGAATAAATAGTGGGAATTTCAAATTATTATAGAAGTCCTTTTATTTAAAATATTTGTTATGCTTATTTATCTTCTGTGCATTGTTGATGTAGATATCATGGCAAGTAACAGCTATGGAACCTTAACATTGCGACACATCCTGGACAAGGAAAATCTTCTTAGTGGACCAAACTATCTTGAATGGCTCAGGAAACTGAAAATCGTTTTGAGACATGAAAGAAAGTTGTATGTCCTAGAAGAAGAAGAGCCGGTTGCACCGGCAGATGACGCCCCAGAGGCCGAAGTAAAGGCCTATGAAAAATTCATGGAGGATCAGATAGATGTAGAATGCATCATGATGTCTGCAATGGTTCCTGAATTGCAGAAGCAACATGATGGCATGAGTGCCAGGGAAATTGATGCTCACCTACGTGATCTATTCCAAGAGAATGCCAGGGTTGAGCGTTATAATACCTCTAGAGCCCTATTTAATTGCAAGATGCAAGAAGGTAGCCCAGTGGAGACTCATGTCCTGAAAATGATCGGATACATAGAGCGACTCGGAAACTTGGGTATAGCTATGGATCAAGATTTAACAATGGATCTTGTCTTGTCATCATTGCCGGAGAGTTTTTCTCAGTTTATCATGAATTTCAATATGAATAACATGAAGAAAACTCTACCAGATATTTTGGCTATGCTAAGAACTGCTGAAAAGGACATTAAAACGTCAAAACCAGCAAAGCAGTCTTCACTAGTTCTCAATGTGAACAAGAACAAGAGAAAGGGCAAGGGAAAAGAGAATCCCAAGGCCAAAAGTGTGAAGATAGAAAACAAGCCAAAGAAAGGGGTGCAGAAGCCTGTAGCTGAGGAGAAAGAAGCTACATGTTTCCATTGTGGCAAGAAGGGTCACTGGAAGAGGAATTGCACAATCTTCTTAGAGAAGAAAAACAAGGATGTTGGACCTTCAGGTATCTTAGTTGAGTGCAGTATGTCTGTTTCTACTTCATGGGTATTGGATACCGCCTGTTTTTCTCACATTTGTGTGAATTTGCAGGGACTAAGTAGCTGCAGAAGGCTTTCCAAAGGCGAGGTGGATATACGAGGTGTTAATGGATCAAGGATTGCTGCTTTAGCCGTCGGGACTTATTCTATCACCTTGCCGAGTGGATTAGTTTTAAATTTGAACAATTGTTATTATGTTCCTAGTTCTACCAAGAACATTATTTCAGTTCCGGTTTTGGATATTGAAGGTTTTATATTTGAGTATGGAAATCGAACTTTTTCGTTTTACTTGAATGGTTTGTTCTATGGTAATGGAATATTATATAATGGTTTATCTCTTTTGAACTTAGAAAAGCCAGTATCATGCATCACTGAAAAGAAACAGAAAAAGGATGACTCAAATGCTACTTATTTATGGCACTGTAGACTTGGTCATGTAAACGAGAAACGCATCGCTAAACTTCATTCTGAAGGCTATTTGGATTCTTTTGAATTTGAATCCATAGATAGATGTGAAGCGTGTTTACAAGGGAAAATGGCTAAGGTACCTTTTACCAAGAAAGGTAAGAGAGTTGGAGAGTTGTTAGAGCTCATACACAGTGATGTGTGTGAACCTTTATCAACTCAAGCCAGAGGTGGCTATTCTTACTTCGTGACGTTCACAGATGATTTAAGTAGATATGGATATGTTTATTTAATAAGGAACAAGTCAGAGACCTTTGATAAATTCAAAGAGTTCAAAAACGAGGTAGAGAATCAACTTGGCAAGAAAATAAAAGCTCTTCGATCGGATCGAGGTGGTGAATATTTAAGCCAAGAGTTTATTGATTACCTTAAGGAGTGTGGAATAGTTTCACAACTAACTCCTCCTGGAACACCGGAATGGAATGGAGTTTCAGAAAGGAGAAATCGCACTCTTTTAGATATGGTAAGATCAATGATGAGTCATGCAAGTCTTCCATTGACATTTTGGGGTTACGCTTTGGAAACAACAATCCACACACTTAACCGTGTTCCAACCAAGGCAGTAGATAAGACACCATATGAGATTTGGCGAGGTCACAAGCCTAATATGTCTTATCTCAAAGTATGGGGTTGTGAAGCTTATGTGAAGAGCTCATACTCGGATAAGCTTGCAGCCAGGTCTATTAAATGCAATTTTGTTGGATATCCTAAGGAAACTAAAGGATATTACTTTTACATTCCTAATGAGCACAAGGTTATTGTTGCTAGGTATGCTACTTTCTTGGAAAGAGAGTTCATCTCTAAAGATAGTAGTGGGAGTAAGGTAAGTCTTGAGGAAATTCAAGATTCAACAAGTGAGTTGGAACAAGAGCAATTGGTTAGGCCATCCCAGCCAGAACCTGAGATTGTACAAATGCAAGAGTTACGTAGGTCCTCAAGAGTGCGAAAGGAACCAGAGAGAATGAGCCTTATCGTCACTGAGCATGGTGAAGTTTTACTCATCGAGAATGATGATGAACCTTCAACCTACAAGGAAGCTTTAGCTTCACCAGATTCCGAGAAATGGTTAGATGCCATGATTCTGAAATGGACTCCATGTACACCAACGAAGTATGGGAGTTGGTAGATGCACCAATTGGGGTTAAACCTGTTGGATGCAAGTGGATCTTTAAAAAGAAGACAGACATAGATGGTAATATTAGTACCTATAAAGCAAGGTTGGTTGCAAAAGGTTTTACTCAACGTTATGGAATTGACTATGATGAGACCTTTTCACCGGTAGCCATGCAAAAGTCTATCAGGATTTTGCTTGCAATAGCAGCTTACTATGACTTTGAGATTTGGCAAATGGACGTGAAAACCGCTTTCCTAAATGGGAAGTTAATAGAGGAAGTTTATATGGAACAACCTCCAGGGTTTGAAACGTCTACGAGTACAAATAAAGTTTGTAAGTTGAAGAGATCCATTTATGGATTAAAGCAAGCGTCTCGGAGTTGGAATCTGAGATTTGATGATGCAGTCAAGGAATTTGGCTTCATTAGAAATTCAGAAGAACCTTGCGTTTATAAAAAGGTTAGTGGGAGCACTTTAGTGTTTCTAGTTTTGTATGTGGATGATATTCTCCTCATCGGGAATGATAAGCCATTCTTGGAATCTACTAAGGCATGGTTGTGCAAGTGCTTCTCCATGAAGGACCTAGGTGAGGCAGCCTACATCTTAGGAATTAAGATACACCGAGATAGGTCTAAAAGGCTGCTTGATCTAAGTCAAGGCACGTACATTCATAAGATCTTGAATAGATATAAGATGCAAGATTCCAAGAGAGGACTTTTGCCCTTGTCACATGGTGTACGTCTCTCTAAGCAGATGTGTCCAAAGACACAACAAGAGAGAGACAGAATGAGTAATGTACCTTACGCTTCTGCGGTTGGGTCCATTATGTACACTATGACATGTACACGGCCTGATGTCTCGTATGCAATAAGCATGGCGGGTAGATATCAGTCTGATCCAAGTGAAGGTCACTGGAGTGCTGTTAAGACTACTCTCAAATATTTGAGAAGAACCAAAGATCAAGTTTTGGTCTATGGGGGAGAAGAGGAGCTGGTGGTCAGAGGTTATACTGATGCTAGTTTTCAAACAGATCAAGATGATCTAAAGTCGCAAATGGGTTATGTGTTTTGCCTAAACGGTGGAGCTGTTTGTTGGAAGAGTTCCAAACAAGATACAGTTGCTGACTCTACGGCAGAATCCGAGTATATAGCAGCTTCGGAAGCAGCTAAGGAAGCAGTTTGGATCAAGAACTTTATTACAGAACTTGGAGTGGTTCCTAGCATTGAAGGTCCAGTTAGATTGTACTGTGACAATAATGCAGCTGTTGCACAGGCTAAGGAACCAAGATCTCACCAGCGATCCAGGCATGTACTTCGGAAGTACCACATCATCAGAGAAATAATTCAAAGAGGAGATGTTGCACTAAGCAGAGTTTCAAGTGATGAAAACATTGCTGATCCATTAACAAAGGCCTTACCTCAGCAGAAACATGATGCTCATGTGAGGGGACTAGGACTTAGAGTTTGGCATTGATGTATGCAAGATACTATTTTAGTATGCAAGTTTGTCGAACTAGTTTTATTTATATGACATTGATACATTTTATTTAAAAGGCAGTATTTATCATGTTTGTTTTGTTTTTCTGCTAACATTTAATATTGATAAAATCCTTAGAATATGATGTCTTGTGTAAATTGATGATATAGTTATTTATCATTAGTGAGAATTTTACAAACAAGGTTATATTCTTAAAACGTCCTTGGTCGGATTAGTATCGAGAAGGGATATCGAAACTACAGGCCAACATGTGAATAGACTGTAGGTTCATCTTGCTGAACCAAGGGATAGTTCTTCCAAGTCATTTGCATGGGTGCTCAAGGATAAGTAGAGCTACTGGACCGGCCCGATTTAGAGGATACCACATATATGTGAAAGCGTCATTGGTTCCTCCTCTAAATGAATGAGTGTTAGTGATCTCATGACTTGAGACTGTCACATAGTCCTATGCATGGAGTCTTAACTTTGATGCCGTTAAACGTAGCTTTTAAGAGTTGCAACTAATACGGTTATTAGGTTTGAGGCAAAGTGTAGAGAGGATAGTGATTGAGTCAAGAAAGGATTCATCCCTCTCTTGGATTAGAGAGTAAATATCGTTGGCCACTTGGTTGAGATATAAGTGACTCTAAAATCCATGGCCATGGTAGAGAATTTTGAGTCTAAGTTATCTTTGCAAAACCGAGTAAATGATTAAGCTTAGTGGTGACGCATTGTGCACTAACTTAATCTTGATATTTGTGATGAAGAGATCGAACTACACAGTAATCAGTTCATAGTGGTATATGGTTCACCAACCATTTCTGTTTTGTTGGGTGGTCAACAACTGTTGCTAGACGGTTACCTTGACTTGTGTTGGATAATACTACCTTCAAGACGAAAACCTAGAGGGTCGCACGCATAAGCACGATAGATGGGAAATTTAATAATTGTTGATTGGAAATTTCTAAAGTCACTAGAAATGAATCGACATAGTTTCGGAATTAAGTAAATTATTTCGAAAAGAATCTTGAATATGAGAGTTGACTTTGAACCCAAGGTTAATAAGATAATGACTCGAACTGAGTAATAGTGCAAGTGGGAGATTGATGGAATATGCACTATAACTAAGTTTAGCGGGTCTAGATTTATCGGATCGGGTTTTATGGGTCTTAGTTATAATTAGACCTATAGAATATTATGGAGATTATATATTTATTTTTCTTAGATAATCATAATTGATTATAAAGTAGTTTAATTAATTATGATTTTAGAAAATTAAATAAAGAGATAATAGATAGAGTTTATCTCTTGTGGCAAGTGGATAAGTAGAAATCTTAACAAGATATTAAAATAATATTATATCCTTAAGATTGATTTTTTCACATGATTTGCAAAATCAAACAATGCCCTAATATATATATGATTTGCATATCATCGGCCAAGAGAGGTAGGTACGCACATATTGATTTCTCCAAACCGAACTCTCAATTCTGGTGTACGTATTGGTTAAGCGCTCTAGCAAGTGTTTTTCCGGTATAAAAAATTGTGCCCGTTCGTGTATGTGGATACCGCTAGAGGAGCAACACTTGGGGCTCTTTGGTGATCAGAAAAGGTTTGAACTTGCTATTCGGATTCGCGTTTGAGGTAACGATCTGATCCGATTATTTATTCTATGTTATCATACTGATCCTTGGGAATTTTGGGATGAAAGTTTTTGTCTTTTCCGCTGCATTTGCATCCCTAGAACCCAACACCGAACCCAGGTACAAACCCGAACAAACAAAGCAAATCGATCCAAACAATACCACAGCTGTGCCAGAGGAGCATGTGAAAGCAACCAAGGAAAGCAAGGATGACAACTTTTCTGGTGGCGACTTTGTAGACGCTGACGAATTCCAACCTGCTGGTACGAAGGAAGGTTCGGCAGAATTCAACTCAGCTGACTCGGAAGGCTCAACCAGAGTGTCTGCCTCTTGCAACAATCACATGACCAATTCCAACAAACCTGACGATGACATGGAAACATCGGAATTAGGAAGGAAAAGACGCACTGAGCCGAATGATGACACGACTGCCTCCGCCCCAAAGCGCCACTCAAGAAAGGGGTAGAATGATAGTACAACCCGGAAGCTTTGCGGCCTTGACTTTTATCCGGCCGACCCAGGTTACTACCCTCAGTATGGAGAATCTAAAACTCTGAAATATGAAACTAATAACCCATCGAGTCCTTGTACCAGAAAACTCAACCCCTCTTGTCTTTGTTTTGTGTCGTGTTGGTTTATGTTTGTCTGTGTTTCGTTATCCTACAGTCTATGTCCTTGGTTTAAGTCAGGTGGAGTCGCAGCCCCAGGCTGGTTTGTATGTTTCGTTGTTGAGAACAAAGTAATGGTACAAGCGTGTTTTGCCTACTTGTCTGTGCATTCTTTTCCAACCCCTAAAATCTGTTATAACATACACCAGAAAATATCTCCAATTAAATCTCGAAATATCTCATTTGCCCAACTCGGTGATACAATAACGGACCTAAAGTGCTGGATCAACGCACTAACCAAACGTGATAAAGCCCATAAAGCAAGATGGGCTGCTAAACGTGGGTGGAATCCCCAAGCGCCCGGCCCAACCTACCACGCTCTTGATAGCTATCAAAACCAAACTAGTAAAAGCACTACAAGCAAAAAATTTGAAAAATTCGAAACCATAAAAACAAATAAAACAAAATTAAGTAAACAAAACTCTAACTACGGTATATCCAAAAATATGTATGCAAGCAACAAAAATATTGGAGAAATACCCATCCCACCAAGGCCAAAACAAAATCGGTTGTTTATGAAAATCAGCTCATGAAATTGTAGAGGCACTAAATGCAAGTCATTTTGGTCCGAAGTGAACGTATTTTGTCGCCTTGAACATATTGCTTTTTTGGAAACAAAAACCCAAGAGCCTCCCGATTGCACTAAATGGCAAAAAGCGGGGTTCGACTCCATAGAATTCATCCCAGCGAATGGGTTGTCGGGCGGGTTATGCGTCCTCTCGAAGGGCTCATCACTCTCCAATGAAACCATTAAAACAATCCACAAAGACAACCGCTTTATTGGACTCCACTACGCGGACCTCCAAAATAACAGGGAGATGATCCTTATCTTTGCTTATGCGCTGCCAAGGGCACAAGAAAAAGACCAATTCTGGACGAAATTAAAAGAATTCATCCAAAACTACAACCTACCCTGCCTACTCATGGGGGACCTAAACAAAATACAACACCCCGACGAAAAATTGGGAGGTGTAAACCCCTCCCAATCAATGTTATTAAAATCGAGATTCTAGGATCGGATCACAGAAGGTCTTGTGGATCGGATCGTAAAATCGGATCGTAAGATCGTAAGATCCTATAATATCACTAAAACTAATATAATATAGATATGATACAAAAAATATAGGCACTAAAACCAAAAAATATATACCTTTATTAAAATTTAATGATCATAATGCCGAAAAATTGACATTGCAAACTTATATATGCACAAGAAGCACATTTAAAAATATATATGCTCACATAATAAGAATCGAGGAAAGATTATGGGTCTTTATTAGGGAAAAAATATTGTAAATTCAACAATTAGGAGTCGGAAAGATGAAAATTGGGAGGTAAATGAGGTTAAAAGAGACAATATGAGCATTTAAGGGATGTAATTTCACTAATAATTAAGTTAATTGGTGCTAAAATAAATTTTATAAGCTCAAAGTAAAAAACTGGGTAGGATCTTACGATTTTATACGGGATCTCATGAGATCCTGTACGATTCTACACGATTCTATACGATTTTAACACGATTCTACACGATTCTATAACGATTTTAACAAATTTCGATTTTAATGTACGATCCGGATCAAAATCCCATATGGGATCGTAGGATCTCACGATTTTAAGATCCGGATCTCGATTTTAATAACAATGCTCCCAATCCCGATGCGAATGGCTAATTAAATTCAAAAACGATTGTGATATGTGTGACATCCCGACTATTGGTAATAAATTTACCTGGAAAAAATCGATAAAATTCTCAAACACTACTCTGGAGAAACTAGACCGCACTCTTGTAAATAATCAAATTATCCAATGGTATCCGTCCATTGCAACTAAAAATCACGCATTCACAACTTCCGATTACTGTCCTATATCATGCGATCTCCCCACCGGTGCCCAATATAAAGCACAACCGTTCAAATTTGAAATGATGTGGACTACGAGAAACGACTTCCAAAACGTCATTAAACAAGCCTGGCGGCTCAACGCAGGTAGGTCCCACATGTACAACCTTAAAAAAAAACTCAAATGCTAAAACAGAAAGCAAAGGCATGGAACAAGCACACGTTCGGCAACATCTTTGAAAAAATTAAGAAACTCGATGATGAAATCATTCATCTGCAGAAAGAGATCATTGAAAACTCTAACCTACAACTAATCCAAAAGCAAGAACGATTATCAAGAAAGCAAGTATGCCTCCTGGACTTCCACAACTCCTATTGGAAACAAAGGGCAAAGAACACTCACATAAAACTAAACGCCAAAAACACCAAATATTTCCATCGGATTGCATCTGGCAGAAGAAATAGAACAAATATCAAAGAGATTCGCACAACAGAAGGCACACAAATTGTCGGAGTTGACAACATCCGAACAGAAATAACACGAGACTTTCAAAACAGATTCCGAGCATCAGAAATAAACCATAGTAAATTGCAACTCATGATGGAAACAGTCCAAAAAGAAATAAATGATACAGAAAACCTAGAACTCACCAAACCAGTATCTAACGTAGAAATCAAGAACGCCCTATTCGACATTGGGGATGACAAATCCCCTGGTCCGGACAAAATGTCGGCATGTTTTTACAAAAAATATTGGCACTTTGTAGGACCGAATGTAACCAAAGTTGTGAAAATTTTCTTTCACAATGGTAAAATCCTAAAACAAATCAACCACACATTCATTACCCTACTACCTAAATGCGAAAATCCCAACACAACCAACCCCTATAGGCCTATCAGCTTATGCAATACCATATACAAAGTAATCTCAAAAATTCTGACAAATAGACTTAAAAATGTGTTAAATAAAATTATCCATCCGATGCAAGGTGTGTTCATTCAAAAACGCAGCATTCATGACAACACGCTAATGGCACACGAAATTTTCCACTCTTTTCGCCACAAAAAAGGGCGGGAGGGCTGGATTGCAGTCAAACTAGATATGGAAAAAGCCTATGACCGAATCAACTGGGAGTTCCTAGTTACAGTGCTACGAAAATTCGGTTTTCACGACAAATTCATTGGTTGGATCCGTGAATGTGTAGAAATCGTTTCGTTCTCAGTTCTTGTAATTAAACAATGGACCAACTGAACAATTCTTCCCACAACAAGGCCTCAGACAAGGAGACCGCCTATCCCCATATTCATTCATCCTGGCAAATGAAATTCTAGCAAGACAACTCCAACTAGCGAGTACTAACCCAAAGAGTGGTATCGGGATCCAAATCTCGAGAAACAGAACAAAAATCCCCTTTTTAGCATTTGCAGATGACATTATCATCTTTGCCAAAGCCAATAGTCAAACATGCATAAATATTAAAGAAATTATTGATAACTATTGCCAGATTTCTGGTCAGAAAGTTAACTTTCATAAATCCGCATTCCATGTCACTAAAAATACCAGCAACAACACAAAGGAGCAATTAAAGCAGCTACTCCAAATAACGAACACAATTGCCCTGTACAAATATCTAGGATGCCCAATCATTAATGGGAAAGTAACACAGAACACATTCAAACCTCTGACTATGCGAACAAGATCGCAATTATCAAAATGGAAAGCTAACACACTATCACAAGAGGGGCGGAAAATTCTCATCAAAGAAAACCTCTCCGCACAACCAAACTACATAACGCAATCATTTATGCTACCCCAGGCAACGCTAAAAGAGCTAGATCAAATCAATAAAAACTTCTTCTGGAACAAAGAGGGCAACTATAAGCTATTAGCTGGAACTCCATCTGTAGGCCCCTCGCTCATGGTGGGGCGGGAATCGCTAAAGTAGAAGATATGAACAAAGCACTCCAAATGAAATTACTTTGGAAAATCCTAGCGGAACCAAACAACCTTTGGGTTAAAATAGTTACGGAAAAATACCTTAAAACGGAAAACATCCTGCACTATAAGAAAAAACGCAACACTTCATGGCAGTGGTCCAAACTTATGGGCCTCAGAGACCTATTCATAACAGGTCTTATTTGGCAGGTAGGTGATGGGAAAACCATCCGGTTCTGGAAAGACAACTGGACAAGATATGGCCTTATCCAACCGAAAAATGGGGTCGAAAATCACATAAATTGGGAGGATCGTGTTGATTTGTACCTCCATGAAGACAACTCATGGAACATTGAAAAACTGAGGGAGGTTATATACTCCGAAGATCTAGAAAAAATATCAAAAATCATTAACCCGATCAACAAAATCAAAGATAGGCTTTACTGGCAACCAAGTAAAAACGGTTGGTACTCCACCCATTCAACTATGCAGTGGATCAATTTCACCAAAAGTGAGCCCAAAATAAACCTAGAATGGATTAACAAACTTAATATCCCGCCAACCAAAGCGAGGCTTGCTGCAAACCATATCTCGGTGCCACAAGGTTGTACAACATGCAATAACCAAGTTGAAGACACAAACCATATCCTGCTCTCATGCCCACTAACCAGAGAAACCCTTACGGAAATAAAACCCAAACTTCAGTGGATTGTCAGTCAAATTTCCACGGACGATAAAAAACCTCACCAAATCTTAGCAGAAATAAGGGAAAGAACAAATAAGGAAGAGATGGAACTTCTTATCAACACGTGGTGGAGTCTATGGTACTCCAGAAACAAGCGAGTGTTTGACAGTAACAATGGAACGAATCTCAACAATGCAAGTAACCTAAGCGACTTCACCAAGAAAATAATCAAAGACTGGAAAGATGCGGAGGCATCAAAGTCAACCATAACCCATACAAACAAGAGACAAGAAAAGACTAGAAGATCACATACCAAATGGACTAAACCCAAGAATGACTTCATTAAGCTTAATTTTGATGGTGCAGCGTGCGCTGACGGGATGGCTTTGTTCGGGTTCATCCTCAGGGACGCTGTTGGCTCCCCCATCTCTTTTGACGGAGGACTGATCGGTCGACAGTCTGTTCTGATCTCCGAGACCATCGCCTTACGCCAGGGACTTATTGAGCCCATCCGTCATGGCATTCCCCGGATTCAAATCGAAGGCGATAATGTTCAACTGGTCAAGGCCGTCCAAGGCGACTGGCGCTGCCCGTGGGAGATTAAGCTACTATGTTCGGATATCCATTGCTTGCTAGCCCAATTCCAGGATTGGAGTATCTCGCACATTTTTCGAGAGAGCAATTCGGTTGAGGACTACATTGCAGGTTCCTTCAGGCGCGTTTCCACCGTCCCACTTGCAGATGATCCGGGTTTGATGACCCTCATCCGTGAGGATGCTCTAGGGCGACCATTTACCCATTAAGTGGTCCCCCTAACCCTTCTCCTTATCAAAAAAACTAAAAGTCGAACTAAAAAACCATTTGAAAAATAAACAACATTCCAACTAACAAAAGTATAACATCCATAAACTAAAGCCCAAGTGATTCAATTGAAAAAAGAACAAAGAAGGAAAATAACCTTCAACTGACAAGCTAACTAAAAACATTTAAAAGTGAAGAAAAGTACTAATTGATACGCTATAATATTAGGATATATAATTAATATTATGATAATTAGTTTAAGAATATTATTATTTCCTTTTATTTAGGATTTAGTTTTATGTTTTAGTAAGATATGATTTCAACGTTATATTTTCCGTATTAGCTAGATATGAGAGTTATTATAAATACTCTTCTATTGTTATGTTTTTAAAAAATGAATGAAGAAAATAATTATCCCAAACCCTAATCTTCTCCTTCTCATTCTAGGCTTCTTTCTATCTTCTCTCCTATCTCATCTAAGTCACTCTTTATCCCCGACTTCAGCCCACCCGGTTACTTTATTCATTGAATTCGATACGAGATCTATACGGTATCGTATCACTAATCGACGGTGACGTTAAGAAGGGGCGGTGACCGGCGTGAGTAAGACTGACGATGAAGCAATGAAGGAGTGTTACTAATGGTGACGATGAGAAGAAGACAACAGAGGCACAAAAAAGACAACCAATGAAGTTGAAGTGGAAGAACCTATCGGGGAAGGTGGGGGAAAGCCGATGACTAAAAAATACAACTAGGCCAGATAGTACCGTATCAATTCTCCCCAATTAACAATCGACTTGTCCTCAAGTCGAAAATCAAGAGGAGACTCATGAATCGTATCCTGGAGCATAATCCTCCAGGGTCCCATTGCATTCTTGGTTCAAAAGTTGCACCCTCCAAAACAAACAGAACAAACAGATTCCAAAACAAGCAACACTTGTCAAGATCACATGGTAGCCCTTCTTGAGCAGCTTCACAAATTCTAACTGATATCGACCTTTGTAATTTCTTGTGCTACCCACAAAAGGCTTGCAACCCTTTGACAATTCTCATAGGCATTTTATCAAACACGTTATACGCACTTGAATTAGCCCAGGATTCAAACGAAGACACTTTAGAGCCAACCATTTCAACAGAAGCAACAGATTCCTTCAATGGTGAACCAATGAGTTCACAATTTGTGCTCCAACATTGGCAACCTTTAAAGACCCCTTGAAATGACTTGTTTCCCGAATACCCTAAGGTCGAATTCTACTTTGAATAGACTAAGGTCAAATTCTACTTTGAATAGCCTAAGGTCGAATTCCACCATTCTTGCTCAACCATTTCCAAGTCCGAAGGGACCGCGAGTTCCGTGATAGAGGCTGCGGGCGCGGGGTCAGGGGCCGCAAGCGCGGGGTTAGGGCTTGGCAGAGGTTCGCTTGCATCTTCGATAGGAGTCGCCCTCTCGTGTCATTTGCTGTTGATTCAGTCATCATGGAACAATTCATTCAACACTTCACACAAAATTAAGTAGACTTCAAGATGAATCTTAATGAAAAGAGTTCGACATTGAGTATTATCATCCCAGATATTCCGAGTATCCAATATGTGACAAACTTTATCCATCCGACGACGTTGAACCTTTTATTCCCGAAGTTTAACCTCTTGTTCTCGACGTTGAACCTTTTGTTCCTAACGAGTATTACGGAACTCCAACATCAGATTTTGGAGTAGTTCCCGGATATCCCGGAGATCTGTGTCATTAGAAATGGTAATTGCAAAGTTCAAGGATGAAAGCACCAATTGATACAAGACAATAGTAACCTTGTACCCAATTCAATCTAACAAATGTAACCAAGGAAGGGTGAATGGCCAATGGCCGGGGTTGAGGAGAAGAAAGACATATGAGAGAGGAGAAGGAGATTAGGGTTTCGATATTTTCTTTCTTGATTGATTAATTTCTGAAATACAATATAAGGTATTTATAATATTGCCTAGCAGTTCAATAAAGGCGACATGGGAAAGAACCGTAAAGAAAACCCATGAAGGAGTTTATAAAACTCTATTTCAAAAGTTTACACTAAATAATTACAGTAATTACGAACAATAACTCTTAGACCAGATAATACCGTATCAACCACATTCCAACTAACAAAAGTATCCATAAGCTAAAACCAAAATGATTCAATTGAAAAAAGAACAAAGAAAGAAAATAACCTTCAACTTGTTAACGAACTAAAATCATTTCAAAATAGAGAGAAGCACTAACCGACGGTGAAGCTAAGAAGGGGTGGCGACCAGAGTGATTAACACTGGCAGTGAAGTAGTGAAAGAGTGTTACGAACAGAGACGTAGAGAAGACGACCGATGGAGTTGAAGTGGCAGCACCTATCGGGTAAGTTAGGAGGAAGTTGAAGACTACAAAACAACACCCCACAAATAACTGGATGAGTAGTTGAATTTGGAGGCGGCAATGTTAGACTGTTAAATTTAGAATAAAGTATACATATTAGGCTAGGTTTATGTGGTGGTAAATGGTGAGTCGTACACCTATATTCAACTAATCACCCGATTCACCCGTCAACCAACCCATCCCATCGATCACCCGCTTTTATTTCGTTTTTCACCCGTGTATTTAGATCGGGTGAAATAGGTGGGTCGTTTACCTGCGGATAAAATCCAGGTCTTAAATAAGCCCAATAGGAAACACCAGGACCATCCCAATGGATGTATAATCCACTTTCAATCAGCCCTATCAAATTGAGATATTAATGTATTTGTTTTAAAAAAAAAGTGTGTTGCCAAGATTCAAACACAAAATCTACGCCATTCTTTTTTGATTATCAACCAATTGAGATTTAATGTGTTAAATTAAAAGCTTATACTTTTATTATATCATTATACTGAGTTTTATAATTAAGGCCCAACTTTGTTTTCGGTCCAGGTATTTTTGCACATGCACTTAGCCGCTCTTGCTAATTCGATCATACTCCAATTTATATGTATATTTAGTTGATTAGTTCTGAAAAAATTATGTGAACTTTTTATTTGGAACCTCAAACTTCATAGTTAGTTGATTAGTTCTTCCAAATTATAATCAAACTCAAACTTCATAGTTAGTTGATTAGTTCTTCCAAATTATAATCAAACTCAAAGGATATTGAAATAATTATTCTAATAACAACAAATTGTGTTACTAATCTATTTTGTTACAACATACAAAACATGTCTAAGAACCTGGCCGAGTCAATACATCCACCGAATTATACTTGTCATGAATCTAGTATAATCTAATCCGAAATCGCAAAAGCCTAGCCTCTATCTCATCTCACAAGTTACACAACTCAATATTATATTTCATTTATAAATTCAATGGCTACAAAGCTTACCGACCAAATCTATATTCTTATAATATTTAAAAAAAAATCCTACCTATACACCTAAATAGGTCTAAGGGTTTGCTAAGTTAATACGAGTATAGAATTTTTTTCAAATTGTAAAGATCAAACCAATTAAAAAACATTTGAAGTTGGTACACTTAATTTGTATTGATTAATTTCTCCAAATCCATCCTCCATTACAAAAATATCTATCTAGCTATCCATACGCTGGAGGATTTTATGATGCTCGCTAACAGCTCATCCCCTGCAACTCGCCTTATGCTCTTCACAAGCTCATCCCTTGAAATTCTCTTTTCCTGGAAACAAAAAAGAGTTAGTCACATTACTGATCCATTGACCAAACTAAACTTATATAAAAACTAATTCATCATAAACCATTTTTATCATAGACTCAAACTTGTATGCATATCACATATTTAACACACCTATTCTATACATACTAGGTATGTGTGATAACAATAAAATGTGCTAAAAAGTGACAAATTATATTGGATATGAAACTTACAGTGAAATCTTTGTAATGCAACTTGATGGAGCTCATAACGTGGGGATTCAAGAAACCAGAGAGAGCTTGAAATAGAGCAGAGAAGGACATCCATGGTGACCTACGAATTGGTGGCGTTGGGGCCGCATCAGCAGCCGCTCTGAAGCTGACGATAAACTCCGGGAGGATGTGAGTGTTCATGTTGGTGCTCCATATGATATACCTCTTTGGAGAGACGACACGATCCACCCCTGAATCAAATCTCTCCGAACTCGGGTGTATTTGATCAGATCCTGGTTGTATAGCCTCCACATTCCCTAACAGAACCTTGCATAGCAATACGTGCCTTAGACCGTCTTCGTCCTCAACGGTTGATTGTACACTGCACACAACAAAAATTCCATAGATAAGTTCGTAGCGCAAGTACACAAAGATAGCGATTCAATTATAACTTAAAATAAAAAATCGAAACAGTGCAACTGTGCACCACTATATCGTATAATATTTTTCTATGAATAGCTTTATATCATAGTTCTTGTTCTGTTTTGCTTTCACTCTTTTTTTGTTATAATTGTCGTGGGTTTCGGTCTCGTTGGGTTTCTCGGTCACACTTCCTCAGCTTTAAGTCAGGGGTGCCCCATCTTGACCCCCATATACCCCCTTGTTCTTTGTAGGGTATTGAACTGGGTCAATTTTGTTGTTGTTGTTGTTGTATAGCTTTATAGATTTTATGAATAACTCTATATAATATGATGAACAAATTAATTAACATTATATAACGACTAAAAACATATGTAACATGTCAAATAATATCTATTATGTTATTCATAACAAATAGTATTGATATCATTTCACATATTATCATGTGTTATATATACTTTTAAGTTAGCTTTAAAACAAAACAAATAAAGAAAGCAAGTAGCAAAGATTTGAAATTGTACCGTAAGTATGCAGCAATTCATTATGTCGACATAAAGAATATGTGACTGATGTAAGAGCTACTAGCGCCTACGTACCTAGCGAGCGGCGAATCATAAGGAGAGAGATAGATTCCACGCCCGTAAACAGCGCCGGAGCTCCGATCGATCTCCTCGTGACCGAATCCGTGGGCGATGATCTTCTCGATTCCGTCCTTTGATGTTCCGTACCACGCGTACTTGACATTTGGATCACCGGAATTCTTCGTTGTGAAAGCTCGGAGGTAGATCTGGAACGCCAGCAACGTCGCCTGCGCCGAAGAAACCGCGACTACGTCGGCCGGCGGCTGCAATCCCAAGGAGGAGACGAATCTCTGTTTGATGGCTCTTTGTGCTCTGTCTTCCTCGCCGAGTCTCAACAAGCTCGATCCTCTTCCACCAGAAACTCCGCTCTCGCAGTCGGAGACGGAGGACTGCGGGGATTGGTCACGATTTTCATGATCCATGGAAGAAGGATTCTGAAAAAGTGGGATTAAGTTGATCACGACGATCGACGAATTGTTGCTTTGAAATTGGGAAGAGTTTGAGGATTTCGGAATCGGATTTGAAGGATGTAAGGAAGAGAGCGAGAGAGGGTGTTAATTAAATAGGAATGAATGTGAAGATTGCTTGGGGAACAAGGAGGATTCCGTAACAGAAAGAACCGCCTTCACAACTCACACCATGTTCACAACAAAACCGTTTTGGCTTTTTCTTAATAATATTAATATACTAGTTGATGTACCCGTGTCTTACACGGGTCTATAATAGTAAAATATATTTTAAATACATATATAGATTTGTATATGATTTAATATTATAAATTGAATATTAAAAACTATTTTTAAAAATTTCAAATGTAATAATTATGTTCCCAATATTTCAAAAAATAGTATTATTATGTTCTTAAAATTCAAAAGATATTTTTTATAATGAAGATTATGTTTCTATCACTTGCCAAATTTTAAGATCTCTAAATATAATTATATATTATTAATATTATTAAATTTTAAAAAATATTTTATAAGCAATATTATGTTCATCAACAATTTTATGATCTCTAAAAATAACTGTATATTAGTAATATTATTATATTAAAAAAATTATTTCATAATAAGAGTATGGTTCTTGCAAAATATTAAGATATCTAAATATAATTGTATATTACTATATTAGTAATAGTAGTAACATTAATATAATTAACAAAATTATTTCATAATGAATTACACTCCAAACACAACTTGCCAAAATTTAAGATCTCTAAATATAATTATAAATTAGTAATATAAAGAATATTATTATAATATAAAGATTTTAAATAATTAAATAAATGAAGGGTAAGGACTAAGGATATAAATGAAAAAATTAAAATACATATGTGGCATAGTTAAGACGACGACACATAAGATAGGGGGATTCGACTTTAGTTATATTAAATTGATGATAATGGCATTACAATTTTTTTAAATATTATTATTTATCGATATCAATTAATAATTTATAATAAATATCAAAGACCATGTACCGAAAATATCGATTTTTTAAATAAATTATATGTTAATAACATATATGGTCGTAAAGATAAAATAGTATATATTATTCTAAAACATCAAAGATCACAAAGTAATACATTGTGTAGAACTATTATATATTTGTAAAAATATACAACTTGACAAAGTTTAAAATAAATAGTCAAAGATCACATATTAATAATATTAAAAAATAAAAAAATTATATGTCATTAAAATATATGGACATAAAGATGAAATAATAAATATTATTTTAAAATATCAAATATTACATACGTAATACGTTGTTTATATATATTATATATATTTAAGGATATGTTTTGCAAAATTTATGACACATTATCTAACTTACTAATAATATTAAAAAACTTAAAATACTATATGATATTAAAATATATGGCCATAAAGATGAAATAATAAATTTTATTTTATAAAAATCAAAGATCACGTACTAATCAATATATCAATATACTATAACTAAAGTCGAATCCCTCTATCATAGGTGTCATCGTCTTAACTATGCCACGTAGGCATTTTAACTTTTCCAATTACCTCTTTGCCCTTTGTTAATTTAAGTATTTACAATCCTTATATAATAATAATAATTCTTATAATACTGACATATAATTATATTTAGATATCTTAAATTTTGGCAAGTTGATTTTGGAGTCTAATCCATTATGGAAAGTTTTATTAAATATAAAAATGTTACTAATATTACTATTATACAATTATATTTAGAGATCTTAAAATTTGGCAAGTGATAGAAACATAATCTTTATTATGAAATAATTTTTTTAAATATAATAATATTACTAATATACAACTAAATTATTTTTAATATATTAGTTTTATTTTTTGATAGGGTAGTTTATACGATAAGATACATATCGTTTCTTAAAAAACCTTACTTATATCAATAATTATTTTAAGAAATGATAGTTTTTTAATAAGATACATATAATTTTTTTAATATCAATTTAACCAAATTTACAAATAAATAAGACAATAATTTTATAAATCCGTGCAAGGCACGGGAACTTAAGCTAGTATATTGTATAAAGTTATTATATATTCTAAAGTATATGCTTTGAAAAAATATATGGCCATAAAAAATAGTAGATATTATTTTAAGATATCAAAGATAATGTACATATTTACATTGTGTACAATTATTATATATTCTTATGGATACACTTGCCAAATTTTAACATATATTGTGTACAATTATGAGATTAGAGTATTTCTAAAAATAATTATATATTTAGATATATTTAAGGATTATAAATACTAAAAAGAATGAAGGGTAAAGAGGTAATTGAAAAAATTAAAACGCCTATATGACATAGTTAAGACGACGACACGTAAAATAGAGTGATTTGAATTTAGTAATAGTATATAGATTACCTATTAATTTGTTTTTGTCATTATTCATTATTCATTTCCTTTTGCTTCCTGAAGGGGGAAATCGGGGGCCAACCGTAGGACTCAAGAACTTTGAAACGTGGGGGGTCAATTTACAACTATGTTCCCACTCTTTCTGATTTATTACTTGTATGCCACGGTAGGGAATCATGTATAACCTATATAGCTTTATAAATTAATAATAATAATATAAATATATTGCCAATACGGCACTACCCTATCATATTATTTATAGCATCTTTATTTCATGTATTCATAATTTAAATATATTGCCCATATTGTTTGTATAATTTTTTTTTATCTATTTTTTTATTTTATGCTCTTATTTTAGAAACTAAACCCTATTTAGAAACAAATAAACCCTACTAAAATAAATAAAATAGTCTTATATAATACAAATTTTTTTTACAACTATATAATACAAACTTACAAAAACATAAGTTATTATGCACACACTATGCGATATGGGCCTAGTAAACATAAGTGCACGGATTCAATTCTAAAATCAATTAATAATAAAAAAAAAAGTAACTCATCTATTTATATTATAGACAATTTATATTTTTATTTTAGATGTGAGATAGATTTATTCACAACAATAACGTATAAAACATTTTAGTGAGTACGGTGTTGTTGTTTGGTACGTAGTCGTAAATATGCATTAATTGTGTAGCAATATAAGATGTACGGCTAAAACACATCATGGAATAATAATATAGTGGTAGGTGACATGGAAAGTATTGGGATGATATTCTGGTTTGATGTTTACGTCGGTTCTTTCAGTTGGATAAAAAGCCAAATAAATCTTACATTTCTTTCTTCTATTAGGTTCATTTAATCAATGCAAGCCAATTTATTTAATTTGTGACCCTTATCACCGAAATGAATTCTTCTTCATCAAGAAAAAGATGTATGGGTAGAACGGTCATTTGAGTTTTGTCATATAATTCTTGATAGAGAAAGCTAGCTACTTAGCATGGACGGGGGTACTCTAGCTAGCATACGATTAGTTCGTTTACAATAAACTGATCAGGATTCAGCAATGACGTACGTATAAGATATTATATTAATTTATATTATTCCAACTTGCAAACCTTTCAAATGATCGATACTTAGACCACCTACAATGGGCGATTTTTAAATTTAAAAAATATTAAAATTTTTCTATACAGTAGAATGCAAATAAGAATCGGGGTTTTGAATTCCAAATAACAATCCATACCAAGATGGGAAATTTGGGATTTTAAATCTGGTAATGAAAGGGCATGTTTGGTTTACAATTTTTTTTTGCCCCAATTCACTCAAAATAATGTCTTTCAAGTTGCCCATTCAAACGCAACCGGAGCAGGTACACGTGGACATTTTAATAGCCTTTGGATCCGATCAACGTACAGAATTCTTTTTCATTTTCGGTTATATATATAAAAACACTCAGGCTTATTTCGACAATAAAATGATATTATTTTTTCAAAATATTATTTTTAATATTTTGGTTTTCTTTTTATCTACACATAGACATCCATTTTGCATATGTTTTGATTAAAAAATAAAATTGATATAAATGAAAAAATACAAGTTAAAAATCATTAAAAATTAATCTTTGTATTTTTTATGTTATTAAATTTATGTATTATATAAAATAATATAATTAATATAGTTGATGACATAAGATATTAATTTTATACATTTTAGTAGTGAAATATATATATTTGACGGTATTATGAATATAAAATAACACATTTGAAGGGTTTAAGGCACTAATAATGAGATGCATTAAGAAATATGAGGTTATATTGTGTTGAAAACATAACACATTTTAAGTGAAATAAAATATTTTATTTGTCATTTACATTAATGATAAACTTTATAATTTAATTACATAATTGATAAAAAATTAATCAAATTAATATAATTAAATATTTATATTAAATATCATATCGTATTATTAAATAATACCCGAAATAAAATAGTGTAATTGAATAAGTAAAGATAAAAGTAAAATAAAGTTAGTGATTTAAGAGAATGAAATGGGGTTGTGGGTTGTGGGAATAAAGTGGAAGTGGATTTTAAAATTAGGTGGATGAGGGAGAAAATTGATATGAGGGGGTTAAGAATCCATTTTGGGATTCACCATTGCGGATGCTCTTACAAAGAAACGTATTTATGTTTTTTTTTTTGGTCAGGAAACGGAGCTAGAAGCTCCTGCGGATTATATTATTACTAAAAGCAAGCTAGTCTCCCCTAATGGGGTGTACATCTAAAGCCAGTAATTTGGCAAAACAACTATGAATATGGAAAAATTCAACTAAAGAGACACTAAGATTTAAAGAGTGGTTTGCAAGAGCATCAGCCACTTTATTTGCATTCATAGATATATGGATCAGCTTTATGTTCCACGATGTGTCTTGGATCAGCTTCCTGCAGTCGACTATCAAGTGAAAATGCTTATGAGGCTGCATTTTGAGCTGGGAAAGTAGCTGAATTGCTTGGATAGAATCAGACTGGACAATTATCCTGTTGAAAGCCATCCTCTTGGCAATTATCTGCCCTTTTTGTATTGCACCCAATTCAGCTCCTAAGGCATCAACAACTCCATATTGAAAGGAGAAAGCTTGAATGAATTGACCTGAATGGTCTCTAAAAATTCCACCTCTTCCGGCAATACCTGGATTTCCCTTCGAGATTGCATCCGTATTCAAAGCTATCCAATTCAAAGGTGGTGGTTCCTTTTTGCTGAAACATTAAGACATTAATTCATTGCACGATTATCAATATTTCAAAAAATGAGGCTTCAATAACGAGTATATATGCAAAACAAATCTAACATTTGTTTTTTTGTTTGTTCTTAGATTTCCTTACGTTCACATCAATTTGATTAATATTCTAGTGACGGTTTAATTTACTAGCCATTTTGAACAAAATTTCATCTTCTATGCCATAACCGGCCTATTTTGTTCGAATATTGCTTCTAGTATTTATATATAATTTGCTTCATGATACTCTCTTAAGAGTAAGTACTACTTATCTGCTAAAACAAATGCTACTTTTGTGTTGTCTTGGGGAGAAAGAAAGTGTCAAGGGTCCATTTGGGTAAATCGCCCCAAAATCAACTTCATGCTTTTTGATATCTTTAGTTGAAATCATTTTTCTGAAAATCTCTTCTACGCCCTGCTTAGGCGCTGAAAGGATATCCTATCCTGCATAGCCGTTCAAACCACCTAAGCACCCGTCTATGACCACTTAGGCACTCGTCTAGGACCGCTTAGGCCACCGTTCAGAGCTTTTAGGCGTTAGGTGTTGGCCTCTTTCTTTAACTAAACTGCCAAGAATGGTCTACTCACAAAATAAAGGCTTGTTGTAAATCATATCGATGTCCCGCAAGGCTGTGGCATGTATGGGCGCGATTACACAAATGAAGGCGCCTATCACTTTCTACTTAAATGCCCACTTATAATCCAAATCCGAAAAATCATTAACCCAAATCTAGCTCATATCATCCACCAAACTAACACCAGCAATCAGTCTTTGTAGTTCATGGAGGAGATTCGAACTAAGATCTCTAAGTATGAATTGGAATGCTTGTCATGTGCCTGGTGGTGCATCTGGTACTTCAAGAACAAAAAAAAATATTTAATCCCGATGATGATCAAACCCAATTTAGCCCAATGTCATATGACATCTGTGCATTCATTCGCAAACAAATGGATGATTGGAAAAATGCGAACACTACAAACTCGAAGGGTCCCACCGACGAGATCAAGAACCTCGAAAAAAAAAAAGAAAAGGGCGAAAGATAGATGGGTAAAGCCTCCACAAAATCATCTTAAACTCAACTTTGATAGTGCAATGAATAATGAAGGTGTCTCCTCGTTCGGATTCATCCGGCGAGACCACCAGGGTCACCAATCCACATGGACGGAAGACTGCTTGGTCATCATTCCGTACTGATAACCAAAGTCGTTGCATTTTGACAAGGGATTCTTGAGGCCATCCGGCGTGGTATTCCTCACATTCAGATTGAAGGCGCTAACTTGTAGCTTATTAAAGTCGTGCAGAGTGATTCGAGTTGTCCATGGAGATTAAGCTTGTTCGAATAGATATTCAGTGTCTACTAGGCGACTTTTAGAGTTGAAGTCTTTCTCACGTATTCAAAGAAGCCAATTTTGTTGCGGACGACGTCGTTGAATCATTTTGACTTGTCTCTTCCCAGCCCCCCCCCCCCCCCCCCCGATTGCTTCTGACCCAATCCTCAATGGCCTCATCCACAAGAATGCTCTAGTCCATCTCTATTTAGAATAAATTTTCCTAATTCCTTTCCTTAGAAAAAAATACGCACTTACATTTTTTTTGTGACCTAGGCATTCAGGCATTTGGTTTGGCGGTTAGTCTCTAGGATAGTATCCCGAGGTCACCAAACTCTAAGGGTGACAGTTTGCCATTTCTTCTTTAGAATTGGATAGTAACTAATTCTCATTTATAAAGAATGCTCTAAACACGCTCAAATAGTACTTGTGAAGATCATAATCTTTTTTTTTTTTTGATTAAGACCATAATCTTTACCCAATTAAAAAAATCTTGAGACCTAAAGCTAGTTGTACCTTTAGCGATTCAAAATTATAGCTGACAAACTTCTATACTTAAGCTAGTTTTAATTCTTCCTTCAATTATTGACATAGTATCACTGTTATTATATACTAGTGAAGGGCCGCGTGCACGCGGTTAGTATCAAGAATTTATAAATTATAAATCAACCTTCTGGAAAAAGTAAACTACTAGAGCTAAAAAACAACATATCAAACTATGACATTCCTTGAGATTAAAGAAATTCTTAGATTACATTGGAAATCTTAACCTGTGAATGTATGAAAACAGCAGCTAAGAAAATCATGGTGTAATATTGTATTTCCAGCATTGAAGCCCCATACGACACCATCTTTTCGATATGGCTCCAAAAACTAGAGCAGCAATTCAAGCACTACTCGATCATGTAATTAGGTCTTCTACAAATGAAGCACCTCCATGGATTTGTTGAGACCTCCTATCAATAGATGAACACTTGTGTTGAACCAGGAGGGTTTTATACCTAAATGTAAAATCATCTGCAGTGCCTAAACAGAAGGACAAGAGACTTGGTGAAAGTGCACACTGGAATGCCAAAACAATGTCTGGATCACTCATACTCATATGTCAAGTTGAACATTTAAAAATGAAATAAAAAACAATGTGAGAGAAATATTTGTGGGTGAATAATGAAAAGCACCACAAATTAGAATAATCAACTAATCAAAATAGAGAGCGACTATTTATTTATTATAGGACATATAAGAGAGAAAAAGAAAAAGTTTACATAATGTTGCATAATCTGAACATATTGAAGGAGTGATCAAAAATAGGAGATGCAAAATATTAATTATGAATGATCTATAAATAAATAGAATGTATAAAAATGCAAGAAAGATGTACAGAGAACACTCATCATGAATCCTATGTATTACAACAAACAGATTGCAACAAACAGATTGTTATCTATCCAGATATAGGACAAGCTGCATTTGGAAAATATGGGCGTCTCTTCTTATTTTTGAGTTCATTTTTGTACCTTTCTTATTCTTACTTTTTCCATGATATGTTCGAATTGGTGATAAGTTTTTTTAAATATGCAATTTTAGGGGTTAATTTAATTGAGGGCATGCAGCTTTTGCTTCTCGCACCCTATAATTAGTATTATAGAATGTGCACTTTTGAAAATTTCCAGTTGATTATATCTTGTGATATATAAACTCTCATATGACATAACCTCAAAAATCTTCTATTGGTTGAATATCAAACAATCAACCATCTTCCACTATGATAAACTCATCAATGGTAATTACTAAACTAAATGACTTCATAATAAGAACATAAATGAAATGGAATTTTATAGGTCAAATCAGTCCTCATGTGCAATTTTAGTGATTATATACTTTAGTGATTAACCCTTCATATTTTTATTAACTTAAGAAATGCAATAAATTAAATTGTACATAAAAGATTTTTCTGCATAACAACAAAAAAAAAGAAGCAATCAATTTTTTTTTCAAACAAGCTAAATGAAATGCAAAGAAACAGAATAGTTAAACATACGATTGGAAGAGAAGAGGAAACATTGAGCTCCCTACACAAACTCAAAGAAATTCAGAGAAATTCAAGCAATAGATATAGATAAAGCCCATTTAGCCTCACTTCCACCTCTAGGCATGGTAGTAAAATTCAGATAAATCCCAGTTCACAATTTGATTTGTCGCCAATTCCAGTAAATTTCAGGACAAAACATGAATCTCTATTTCCTATTTCTTTAACCAGTAGTATTTCCTTGTGGGGATTGTAAGCATAGATCAAAACATATGCAGTTACAACATATATTTTTTTTAGAAAATAAACAAGCAGCATGAATGCACCAATGTGTTTATAGCACTTCACTGAATGGATTTTCCATTTTGAAACTTACCCTGGTTTATCAGAAGACAACACTTGATAGCATGATAGCACTGAGCGTACTATGAATTTCAACAGGTTCTTGAATAAAATTACACAAGCAATAATGAGCTAGTTCTTGAATAAAACAGAACATGAGACTCAGGAAAAAAAGAAAAAGAAATGTTGCATGGAAAGCTATTTTCTTAAAGTTTTACCTCCGAGACAAAGCTTCTAGTTCGGCTTTCTTGACTTCTGATGCAGGAGGGGTGCCAGTATACATTTCCTTGGACCTATCAGAATCTCCATTCGACAATTGGCTTTAAACAATTGAAAATTCCTTTTCTTGATATACTGATTAGTATAATTAAGGGTTTGACTCTTTCATTTATGCACTATTATTACATTATAATTAGTTCTCAAATGTAAAGTTACCATCTGTTGGTATATACATGTAGGGAATTCTATATATATGTGATATTCTTTGTAGAGGTGTCCAACAATTTATATATATAAGTGCTCTTTTATTAGTTAATCTCACCCATACAGCTGTGGTAAGATATGCTAATTAGCAAGTACAGCTGTTTATAATGGATGATGACTTCCCCTTGAACAATATTATACCTGTAACTCCTAATGAACCCATGTAATATTTAGCTACTATTTTCAAAATGTTGTCCTATTATGCTATTATATCTGTTATTTGTATGCTAAGGAACGACTAAATCTGCTAACAAAAAAATCCCAAACCTAAGTTGCACAAGAGCAGGCACATCAATCTGATTTCAAAACATCCCTAGCCATGAACAACACAAATCGAAAAACCGTAAGAATGTTTAGAATAATCAAATTCAGTAAATCTAGGTCGCAAATCACGTTTGTAGGCAACCCAATTTCAAAAGATACCGACCATGAACCCGAAATCGAAAACCCCTAGCCATGTACTGCTCAAAGTTCGTCGGGAGAGAGATTCACCTCGAAGCTGAAATCAACCTAGGCGCTGCAGACGGTAAGAGGACGGTGAAGAAGGTCGCCGGAACAATAACGATCGTTGGAACGAAGCGAGCCGCTCGCTACACAGAAGAAACGACAGATTTGGAGAGGAGGTTGAACGCGGGGAGAGGGCGGAGCAGTTAACACGCGAGAGATAGCGAGAAAGAAAAGGATAAAGGGAGAGAGAAAAGGATAAGAGGGTAAAATCGCAGTTTTAGGCAGGCAAATATTTTTACGGAGGTTACTATTCACAAGTGCAAAATGGTTTGTTTATAGGTTTTTTGATTTGATTTTTGATTTTTGATTTTTGATTTTTGATTTTTGATTGCCATTGGCAAGGTCGGAGATTTCTGGGAAACGGATAAAAAAAAATAAGTTTATTATATTAATTTAAAATAATATAATTATAAAATAATTAATTACCACACATCTATCTATTTACTAAAGAAGAAACCTTTTGGCCACATGTCAACCTATTATTCAATTCGCTTATGTGTTATTTTTTGGTATTTTTGAATTTTTATTTTTATCAATAATTTGGGTCTCACTATATTTTAACTAATTTTTTTATACTTATCAAAATAATAAATACTTAACATCCCTAATATATAGGCATTTCAAAATTTAAACATTAATATATTTTTAAATTATGTAAATTTGAAAAATAACTTATTTATGCAACATATTTTTAAACAAAACCCGTACTTGGTACGGGAATTCAACTAGTGAGATATTATAATCAAACCTTAATTCTACTAGTTATATATTTTGACCAAAAAAAAATTGGAAATTTCACGCGGTAACCCTCAATGTTATTTATGAGGTATACCAAACTTTAACCTAATTCGTGTGGTAACCCTGCTAAATTCATCTCATATCCTCAAAGGTTCAATCTAACTTTTACCACAGTTAACTTTTTTTTAAAAAAGGAAAATGGAAATGAAAGTGAAAACACGATTACTTAATTTACTTTGTTCCTCAACTGCCGTGGAAAAGACCTCAAGCGCACATGGCTTGTGTAAAGTAGCCGGTGAAGTGGCTACCGGTCGGCGAAGGCAACCGGTGGTGATCATGAACACTTCTGGTGGTTATTTCCTCGAAGAAAGACGAAGCTGTGCTGGTGGTATTTTCTTCCTCGATGAATAATGAAAACCTCGACTCCAGCGGCGCCGATTTTGCGGTTACGCGAAGACGTCAGCGCCGATAGATAGAATATTACATCTTAATATACTAATGATAAATTATGTAATGGTACACATACTATGTATCCTTGAACTATATAATTAATAAAATGATTAGAAGCTTATATCGATATGATAAATATAAAGTCCAATAGAGATTGGTGGTGTAATGTAAATTAGCTGATTGTTTACCTATGTAAATGCGGCATAAGAGACAACATGACTTGTAAAGTGTTTTGGTCAAATTTCGACCAACAATGAACTTGGATGACCGATAAAGGGTGTGGGGGGGATAGATAGCCAAAAATGTATGATCGCCGCCGGTTAGGAGATAAACGAATGTAAATAAGAACGAAAGTAATAAATATATAAGTCAAACTAGATGTAAACACAATACAAATAAAGAAGAATTACTTATCTCTCCTTTAATTAATGGTAAACTTGAGATTACAAACTGCCGGCGTCTGGCGTCTAGGATCCAGGATCCCGCAAAAAGCCGTTTGGATGCTAGAGGACTTCTGAGTAATATCGGTTACGAGGGCTGTTTACACATGAGATTGAGAGAGATTTACAATAAGTGAATGAGAGAGTCGTGGTCCCTTTTACATGGCTGAAATAACCCTTTTATATAGCTAAGAGAATATGAGAGATAATGGGTAACTCCCCCCTAAAAAGTAGGCTTTGAATGGATGTTCCACGATGGGAGGTTATCAGGTAATAACCCCTGAAAAATAGGCTTTTGAAATGCTAAACACGAACTGGTCAAAGAGGTTACAAGAAATCTCGAAAAACAAGGGATCTCGTTGGTGTTGCAGGGCCTCCGGTGACCAGTCAAGATCCGGTAAACGGTGACCATCCGGTATAACCTAACTGAAAGTTTTGACCTCAACATAAAGCATAAACACAACTACACAAGTAAACTGTAAACCACCCAATCATCATCTTGGAATGAGTAACTAAACCCATCTTTGTAAAGCATATATCTCGTAATTCAAAAAAGTAATAATGTCAAGTCGTCAATACTTTGTATGTAATCCAATTCATAAACTAGAACCCTAACTCTAAATCTCTAATTAGTCTAAAACCCCAAAATGAAAAAACACACACTTCATATTAGGTATCGAAACTCGAAAGTGCCACCATTGTTGCCGGAAAAATAGTGATCTTGGTTGCCGCCAGTCACCCAGCCAACCAATTGTCGGCGTCTTTGAGCCACGCACGCTATGAGGTCGAGATTGTGATGTAATTCATGTTTTTTTTTTTAATTTCCATTTTTAAGAGGTTAACGACAGTGTAGGTTAGATTTAACCTTTAAGGGTATGAGATGGATTTAGCATAAATCTCAATGTTACCACACGAATTTGGTTAAAGTTTAGTACACCTCATAAATAACGTTGAACTTCAGGGTTACCACATGGAATTTCCGGAAAAAAAAATTATACTAGTTATATTAAGAAACTAATCTAAATAATTAAAAAATGCCTAATTTAAATGACTAGATTGAAATTTTAAACCCTAAACTATCAATTCAACAAAATTAACCCAAGCAATGAAATTAAGCACAAATCATTCAATTTCTAAGTATAAATACATTGAATTCAACAATTCAGTATAAACAATTTAAAACTTCAATTCCTTAATTTACATTCGAACCCTAAAAAAATAATTTGAATCCAAGCCCGGAATTAAATAATTACAGTGGAAAGAGTGCAATATTCACTGTTGCGAGTTACGACTAGAGAGGGGTGTCCGGTTCCGTAACCAGCGGTTCCGGTTCCACCGAACCACGGAACCGGAACCGAAATTGTGAACCCCTGTTTCCTCTTTTCGATTTCTAGTTCTGCTTTATTCCCCTTTTTTCGACCTAAAAGTGCGCTGAGATTTGATGGACCTTATTTATTGGGTTGTTAATTGTTTGAGCTAGCTAAAATGTTAAGCCAGTAATCGGGCCAAATACGAGGATACGAGATCCACTATTGTAATTAGTCATTGGGTCTGGTCTGACGTTTAGCCTAAATACAATACTTCCATGTGAAACTTGGACGCGTTCAAAACAATTGTTGGGTTCTACAAATGGTAAGAGCAATTAAGGTTGTGTTTGCAGTCTCATATAAACATGTTTACAAACATCTTAAAGTTTAGTAAAAACTATTAGAACGAGAAGATATTCAATGAAATAACATTGTTGATTACAATAGTGGATTAAACAAAAATATCTTCTCGTTCTAATGATTTTGTTTGTGGTAAGAGCAATTAAGGTTATTTCATTGAATATCTTCCTGTGTAGGGCATGGGAACTAAGACTAGTAAAAACTAAATATGTAGTCTATTCATTACTCATAAATTGATTAATTTATAGTGCGTATCATAAAAATTAATAAACTAATTTTCATAAAAGACAAAACCATGTATTCATAATTTCACAAAAATGAGAAGTCCCTTGTTACAAAGTTAATTCTACAATAGCTTTTATCTAAACTATCAATTTATGAAACACTTTGTGTGCACCTCATAAAATTCAACCAAAACGGCCTGAATTATTAAAAACAAAAATGTTTTTCTTTCTTGCATCATATCACAAAATTTTAAAACTTCAAATAAATGAAATTATGTATAAAAATACAAAAATATTCTCAAATTCATACAATTCAAAGTAACAAAACCCCAAAACGAAAACTGATCAAAGTCGTATCCTAATATGTAGTTCATTAAAATACAACGAATCATACGAAGTGAATAAAATCAAAACATCGATTTGGATTCTAAAAGTAGCATAACCACAAACAAAATCATTAGAACGAGAAGATATTCAATGAAATAACATTGTCTAATCCATACAATTCAAGATAAAATAAGTCCGAAAAGTCCAAAATTGAAGACGTCCAATTCAAAAAAAAATAACTTAAATTAGACATTAAAATCCTAAGAAAACAAAAAAAGCTAGATATATGAAGAAAACAACTCAAAAGAAGTTGAAAATGACCACTACATTTAATTAAAACGCGCAAATAGAAGAGGTAGGATGAAGAAGAGAATTAAATCGAAAATAAAGAGAGAAAAAACATAGGAAGGAAGAATTTTATTTTATTTTTTTAGTATAAATGACGAAATTATCCATCAAAATTTTAAAAATTCATTAAAAAAGTTCGCCTCCTCTATATATCTCTCCTATATTTGTCCATATTTTACTTTTTAAAATTTATTCTAATTTGATCCGAACTCTACATGTATATTCTAAACAAAAAACAAAGTTGTTTCTCGTTGTTAACTTTCGGAGTTTTGCACCTTTCATAGCTGTTGTTTGCTTGTTTTTTACTCGTTTATCGAATTACTAAGCTTGTTTTGTATTTCGAATTCTTACCTTATAAAAAAAAAGTCAAACCGATCTGATGCTATACGAATTTAATTTAAATTAAGGTGAGATATGAGGTCGATTTTTTAACCAATTTTATATATGAGACCGGAATTTATCATCTAATATAAAAATTTAAACTAATGTGTGGAAATTCACCCTCACATATATAATTGTATCGTTTGTGCTTTGGTCAATAAGGGAAGCCAGCTACTCCCAACATCGAGAATATCGAATCCACTAAACACCATACATCCATTGAATACGGAGTATACAAGTACTGGCAACTGGCAAGCTGACAAAATAATAAAGAGAACACATAATTTGAGAGATAGCTAGCTAATTCAACCATGGCAAGCTCTGAATCCTACCCAACTCCTTCAGATTCAAAGAAGTTGTCACAAGAAGAAGAAGAAGAAGAAGAAGAAGAGGCGGCATGGAATGAAGAATACAAACAACTCCTCCTGACCCTCCCCAAACAAAGAGGCTGGGGCAACTGGCCCCACTTGTTCCAATACGAGGGCTTCTGGTACACCTCCCCTCAACTCCAAGGCACGCTCACGTGCCGGTCCCACTTCCAAGCCCTCCCCTCCGACGTCCTCCTCGTCACCTTCCCAAAGTCCGGCACCACGTGGCTCAAGTCCCTCCTCTTCTCCATCCTCAACCGCCACATCCACCCCGTCAACGCTCCAGCTCACCACCCGCTGACCACCCACAACCCCCACGACCTCGTGCCCTTCATAGAGCGCTTGCACACCACCAACCCACAACAATTGATCTCCCATCCTTCCCCACGGCCCAGGCTACTCGCAACTCACATGCCCGCGTCGACCCTACCGAGCTCGGTCCGCGACTCGGGATGTAAGATGGTGTACTTGTGCCGGGACCCACGTGATACATTCGTCTCTCTTTGGCACTTTCTCCATAAGGGCGGCGGTTTCGCGCCGTTGGATGACGTGTTTGACAAGTTTTGTCAAGGGGTTAGCGTGTACGGGCCGTTTTGGGACCATGTTCTAGGGTACTGGAACGATATCCTCAAGAGGCCTAATACGGTGTCGTTTTTGAAGTTCGAGGATTTGAAAGGGGATCCTTTGGCGTGTGTGAAGAGGCTTGCGGAGTTCTTGGAGTGTCCTTTCTCGTCCGAGGAGGTTAGGGATGAGGTGGCGGAAGGGATTGTGGGGATGTGTGACTTTGGCCGTTTGAGCAGCCTCCAAGTTAACAAGAATGGGACGCAGCATGATAGGTGGCCCAACGAGTCGTTTTTCCGACGCGGCGAGGTTGGAGATTGGGTTAATCATCTGACGCCGGAGATGAGTGACAAGTTGGTGAAGATTGTGGACGAGAAGCTGTGTGGTTCTGGATTGAAGTTTGATCTTTCTTAGTGTCCGTTTGAATAAGATGCAAACAAGTCAATTTTATGTTTGTTATTTTAGTACGAATGCATGTGGTGTTGTATCGGTTTAAGGGATGTAATTGATTGCTTCTTTCTAAATGATTGAGAAAATTAGTGTTCAATCTGGGAATGTCAATTATTGACCCACTCACAAAAAAGGCATAGCTAGTAATGTCAATTAGAGAAAAAAATGATCCATTAACAAAAATAAGATAAGATAAAGTAGAGTAAAACAGTAGCATTATTGATAATATCCCACATTAGCATTAGTTTTATTAGTTTGCATAATGTTATGAATTAATATATAGCATTAAGGGCAATATTAGTCACATTAACCGAGCTTAGTTTATATATAGACATGATTATATATGTGAATGCCATGTATATATAGTTTGGCAAAGATTTTTTGGAGGAAGGGGCTATTGTAGTTGTCATTCATTGTTGTACATGGAAGCCTGTGGATGCATGGTTTTTTTTAATTTAAAATCTTATTTTTTTACTGTCATATAATCTTGTTTCATGAGAAAGCATGGATAGTAATATTGTAATATGGTATAAGCATATATGCTTGTTTTTCGAAACATTCCTATGGATTGCCTTTATTGATTTGTTGGCTTTGTTTCATGAGTTGACAGTACTAAGAGAAGTTGAATTCAAGTGGAGTACAAGCTACAAAATATGTAATCATGGCATTAATAAATGCATATGCTAACTATGAGCATTTTGAAAAGGCAAAACAAGCATGCTAGCTTAACCTTTAACTTTAACTGTAGACTTTGATCAACCTGCTAAAGCTCCTCATTCAGCAAATAGCTTTTCAAATTCAGCTTTATCTTAACCTTTTTAAATATTGGTGCTTTTGCAATGGATTTCAGTTGAAACTTGTGAGTTTGATTCAATGGAAACTTGTGAATTAATATTGGAAAAGAAAAGGTTGATGATATCTAATACGTACTCCAATTAATTTGATCTTTATCCTCTCTCAGAAACTAACTAGCTAGCTATCTAAAACATACACTAATTAATTCCGACTCCAAGTTTGCCATACACCAGCGTAATCTATCCTACACATAAGTGATCGATGTTATTTGTAAAACCAGGGTTAAAACCTAAATTGAATTGATTTGTTTTAATAACTTCTATATGAATAACTTAAATTGAATTTTCTCAAGGAATGGGTAACGTTTTCTTAGGTGAGAGGTTCATATCAAGGAGGTAGTGTGTCGTTGAAAGTAAAGCGTATGAAACTTCCAAGAGAAGATGAGGAACTTGAAGCATGTGTACTTCTTAGAGGTAAGCACATATCAATTTTCTTTACTTTTCAAATAGTTGATATTATAATTTGGAAACTTGATATATGGTGTTAAAAGTTGATTTGGGTATGAAAGAAGCACATAAAAGATGATTCATCAAGACAGGTTGCCACCATGTTTCTTTTTGCCTAGCTAAATCTCAAGATTAACAATTAGGTGTTGAATTTTCATTTGATTTTTTAGGGAGTTGTGTTTAGTTTTCCTTCTTCTTAAGCTAGAGTGGAGAGGTACTAGTTTTCTAATTAAGGCAGCATATGTGGTGCATTAAATCAGTCAATGCAAACTCAAGTTTATAATTCATTGGTAATAACTTATCTTCTTGATTATTAGTTTTGGACATAAATGTTTCTTATATTTTTTAAAAGTTTAATTACTTCTCTAGTCATGAGAGAAATTTCGTATTTTGGATCTTGTTGATCAACAATGAATGCATTTAAAAATACTTGTGTGCAGCTCACTCTTTGTAACATGATATGACACATCACCTATAGAGAGGATATTTTTATTAAATATTGTTATGAGAGTGTAAGATATAGTATTTGATTAGTTGGTTGTTTGGGTTGAGAAGATGACATATGATTGTCAATAGCCTTCAAGGTCCATCATTCCATGAACAAACAATAGCATTTGACACTTGAAAGTATGAGATTTCTCTCATGACCCAAAAAACCTTAGAAATTTTCAGATTTTATCATTGAAGGTCTATGAAATCCTCTTTTGACAGTTACTTCTTCATGTACAAGATATTTATAAATTAAACTTATGCCACTAAGTTGTTTTGGCAATTCATATTTTTGCTATGTCCTTCAATTCAAGCAAACCATTATTTATTTTTAATTGATCTTTTAATTTCTCCTATACATTGTATATCTAGAAACATTTTTACAATTGAGATATAAGAATACTGACATTTATGTAATTGTCTTCACTTGTTTTACAGGCTAAGACAAAGCAAGCTAAAATAAGGACAAGGAAATCAAGCTATTTTGGCCCAACACAAAATGAGCAATTTATTTAAGGTCAAGCAAATCAGCAAGCTCACTAGGTTCTTAATTTGAAACTGGGCAATTTTGATTTATGATACTTATTGTCTCTTTCTCTCAATTAAGGACATTTGATGCAATGGAAAGCAAATTTAGATTTGCATTTATTGCTTGGTTTGTGAAGTTGTGAACACTTGTAGCAATTTATGATGGTTTAATACCATTATGATATCTAATTCCTATTGTGATTTTGTGTGTATGTTATAGAAATTTTTTTATTTAACAGGGATTTATTAGAAAATAAGCAGCCAAATAATATTGAAATGTGTATAATGAACCGTTGCAATTGAAAAAATTCCTTAACAAATGATACAACCTCCGAAATAGCCCAGCAAAACCACCGCAACAACCCAGCAAAACCGCCGCAATAGATCTGCAAACCGCCGCAACAGCCCAGCAAACCGCCACAATTGCCTAAAAAACCCGATGCAATAGGCAATAATAAAACCGCCCCCTTAGATGTTGTAGTAGCGGTTGGATAAATCTATTGCAGCGGTCACATATGTCTATTGGAAACCGCTGCCTTATCCTTAAACAACCGCTGCCATAGACCTAAAGCAGCGGCAATAGATGAAGCGGTTGAAAACCGCCACCTTAACCCTTTTGTAGCGGTTTTAGACCATATTATAGCGGTTTTTGACCGCTACTAAAGGCCTTAATTGTAGTAGTGGCATTATCTTTCACTGTTTTTATTTCTTTAAGATAAAATTAATGTTAGCTCACAATTGAAGATACTCCAAAATGGAATTGTCTTCCTACGTACTATAATAACATAATGGCTTGGGAAGCTTTGTAATTATTCTACTTTTTCCGGTCATTGTGATGACTAATGTCTAATGACTTATTTTTTGGTAGAACCGTAATGACTAACGATTTATATGTCTCATTATAAAAAATAAAAAAAATCTACCAAAAAAAAACTTGATAGTACGTGTCTAATGAGTAGATCTGTCAGTTGAGTTGATTGAGTTTGATTTAGGTTCCGTAATTTTAGGTTTGGATTCTGATCAATCAGACTATTTGGATCTATAAAAATATCTGTATGTAATATTAATTAGAATATTTTGTAAGAAATATCCGAACTAATTATAATGAACTTGAAATACTTTTACCTTAAGGTTCCATATACATGTAACAAACACACAACATTAAAATGAGCTCAATCGGTGACTGCTTTGTCAACGTCGTTACAATTTACAATTATGAAGCTTATCCAAGTAACCAAGTTGGAATAGTAGTCGATATTACTGAAGTCGATCTATCATTGATTATCATGCGCTTGCTATATGGTTGTTTTTATTAGTCAATGTACTCCAATTATTAATGTTAAATCAAATGGAGCGATAAGCTTCCTCCAACCCAAAGTTGATAAGAAAGTTGCATTACCCCTTATGATGAAGCCGAAAACGTTGAAGCCATACTCAGCACCTAATAATATTAATTAAAATATATATTGTTAGTACATAAAAATTCATGTTTAATGTACTAGTTGATTAATCTTTTTTTTATCTTCTGTTCTAACCTCCTCTTCAATATAGAACGTGCAAAATAATGAACAAAAGTGGTGGGGACCCTCTAATTAATTCACCTCCGATGCCGAAGTCAAAATAACAGTTTGTCGATCGAACGTCCGGTAAAGAACAAGACTTGCGTGCGAGCTCAGCGAATTAATATGAGGTGTTCATCATACATGGAGAAGACATGAATTTATAAGGGAGGAGAGGGAGAGAGAAGGTCTAAAACTCTATCTCTAAGGGCATTTCGATAATGCTCCATGCCCGGCTAACAAGTGACTTGCTCCCCAATCCAAATGGAAATTCTATCTTTTGACTAAGATAAAAATCCTCCATCATAACGAATAACTGTCATATTAAATATTATAAGAAATTACTTAAAGATAGAAAAACAAAATAAAAAATGCCTTTATGGCAGATAATAGCAAAATAATTATGGCGGTTAATTTTACCCGCACACAAATGCCACACTTGAATGTGAGTTACGTTAGTACGCAACTAAGACTCAAGTATTGTAGGTCCTATACGAAGTGGTCATGCGGATTAGTTGACGGGTTCTTATTACGCGTGTTTTCGTATATTCGTACATCCATAAGCGAATATCAAGAAATCCTTTTCTCCTCTACATACACGCATATGTAGAAGTTTGTTGGTGCGATGAACTAACGTTGCACTTTTCCTTTTTTTATGCAAGACTCAAACTAATGCAAAAACTGACTTTTATCACGTGGGAAAAAGAGTGCCTATTTACATGCATTTCTTAGTCCCGAGATTCTTGCGCTTGGGAATACAGGTGGTCGCGATCGCGCCCACGAGGGCCGCGGTTGCGACTCTTCTCTTGAGGAGAGACGCTCTCAGTTGCAGTTTGCAGTCGCGGACCAACAATCGCGGTCGTGGACCAACGATCCGCAGTCGCGGTTTTCCATTCCGATGTCGTGGTTTCATCTTAGGGAAAGAGCGATGCTCTTTGGACCAGACCCGCGATCGCAGCACTCGGGCTCGCGCTCGCGGTTATGCTCCTAGTCCTCACTTCTCGGCTCGTCTTCTATCCTCTGCATAAACTCTGTCTTAGGGCGATTTTTCCTTAGAGCACATACACGCTTCTATGTAATTAGCCCAAACCCGGACTACGACGTTTCATCTCTAAACTGGACGATTTGATGGAGGTCGATGGTACCGCTCCAATCCCATGAATCCACGACATACCCAAGATCAAATTATATGGGGCACGCACGTCGACGATTAAGAATTCTATTGTCATCTCTTTCTTTGCCAAACTGACTTGGGTCTTGTATATTCCCAACGGGAACGTCAAGTATCCTCCAAGTCCTGTGAGCTGCATCTTGACCGGAACCAAGTCTTCATTCTTCTTCCCATGGAGCCTGAAGACATCATAGTACATGATATCAACTGAACTCCCCGGGTTCACTAGGGCCCGACGCACCTTAAAGCATTCAAGCTCGACTTCTAAGACTAAGGGGTCGTTGTGCGGGATTTGGACTGACACAAGGTTCATATCTCGAAAGATCAAACCATCAAACGCGGGTGCGGGTGTGACGGTGGTCGCGGTTTAGCTAGTTGGACTCGTAGCACCTCTAACTTGTGACACGATTTGCTGAAATTGCTCCTAACTTCATCATCCTCATTCTTGTATATTGTCGAGATTGTTTGGATGACTTCAATTTTCTTCTTTCTCAGATCTTCCTTGTCTTTTAATTTGGTTCATTCCCATCAATTTACTCACGCAAGTAAACTTTTTAAACCAAGATTTCAAGGAACTTCCTAAAGGGCTCACAGTCCTCGATCAATCGTATGCCCTCGTGCCTTGTGGTACATGCAGTATTTCCTGCTTCGGGGATCATCTTCAGAACATTCATCCTGCGCGGGATAACGGAAGTTATTCTCATGCTTGATGCATGGTAGAATCTTGTTGATTGGAACGTTGAAGGTGGTTTAGACCGTTTTAGCCAAGTCTCCTAATGAGAACACTTTTTGCCTAAAGTTCCCGTTTGAAGGATGGTGTGGCTTTCAAGGTGGAGAGGGAGATTTTCCTCTTTCCTTGTAGTTAGACTCTTCCAAACGCACATATTGGTGAATGCTCTCTTGAAGTGCAACTACGGTGAAAGGGAGACGAAGCGTCAAGTCTTCTCTTATCTTGCTCTCTAATGGGATTGCCCTCTTAAAGGCGGTAATTGTAGTCTTCTCATCACACCCATCGATCTCAGCATAGCACTCCATGAAACGATTAGCGAAGCGGCATAATCTCTCGCTTTTCTCCTTCTTAAGCCCAAAGAGTGTGTCTAAAGACACTGCATCCCAACTGTTGGCTATGTAGTGCCTCACAAATTCAATAACAAGTTGATCCCATGACCGAATTGATCTTGGTTTCAAACTTTGAAACCACTTTAACGAGCCCTTATCAAGGCTACCCACAAACATCTTGCACATTGTAGCGTCCTCGGATACCCATAATGCCATCTTGTAAGAAAAAACAACTATGTGGTTTACGGGGTCTGAATGCCCATTATAAGAGTTAATGATGGAGGAGAAAACTTTGTCGGGGGCTTGGAGCGTTGAATGCTTCTATGGAATGACATTGACATCGATGTCACCATAGCCAGTTTGTGCTTTGCTTGCTCTTGAGCCGATTACAAGGTCCCACCTTGCGTTCTTAAAAGACCAAGCAATCAGAATCAATGAAGATAACAAACATTTGAAGAGGTTCCCTTGGACCCTTAGGGTTTGTCATCATCAAAAAGGGAGAAATTTTTAAATGACGGTTCCCTTGGACCCATAGGTTTTGAAGATAACAAACATTTGGTATAGGGCTGGTCATGGGTCGGGTTATGGGTGGGTGGAGCACTTCCACCACCCGACCCGTGTAATAAATTTTATCACCCGACCCACCCATCACCCGCGAAACCTTTCACCCGTATCCGACCCACCGGTCACCCGCGACCCGAATTCAAAATTACAATAAAAGGTCGAGCGAGCGGGTGACCCGACGCCTATAATCCTTGTCGACTCATCGAAGATAGAAGGTCGGGCGAGCGGGCGAGATCAAACTCGAGCGGGTGAGCGGCTAGTGTGTATTAAGAAGAGGTTGCGGATGGAACTGGAGCAGGCGAACAACGCTCTCGAGAAACCCAAAATTGAGAAGTGAGAAGGGTGAGAGCGAGAATTAGGTCTGGCCGTCTAGGGCATAGCCGCATATCACATATGGCCATATTTCCATTAGGGTATGTATAGTTTTTTAGTATTTTAAAAAAAAAACCAAACTTTAGAAGTCCCAAACTTTCTTTTAGGAAAAAACCAAACCTAATTTTAATTTAGGGTAAATTTTTACGGGTGGTTGACGGGTGAAACGGGTGGTGGGTGACGGGTTGTGTGATGGGTCGGGTTAAACGGGTGTAATATTTCACCCATATCCGACCCGTCATCCGTTTCACCCGTCACCTGACCCAGCCGTCACCCGCTTTTTTACGGTTTTTCACCTGTATAATTGGGTCGGGTGAAGCGGGAGGGTCGGTCACCCGCGGATAATGTCCAACCCTAATTTGGTATTTGATGTCTTTATGAAGTGTTTTAGGTAAAGGGACAACGTAATTGTTTACCGGAACAATGATGCATCTAGTTAGTGCATGAACCAAGCAGAATCAATGAATGATACTCTAGCTTGGAGCATAAGGAAGTGTGTCAAAGAATAAACGATTTGGAAAGTTGTTGGTTGACACCTTGCTTTGTGAAAGATTAAATATGAAAAGTGAAGATATAATCTCAAGACTTGGGACGCAAGGATTAGTGGTTTGGATAGATGATTTTTTTGTAAAAATTATATCTTGTAACTAGATAAGGATATATCATTTATTATTTAGGATTGGGTGAATAAATATAATATTTTTATTTATGCAGTTTAAAGATATTATTTTAAGGGAAGATCGAAGGCCTATATAAAGGGATTTATGTCATAAGTCTAGTATGCACTTGTATGCACATCGTGAGAGAAGATCCAAGATGTACACATTTTATCCTTCTTTTCAATTTTCAGTCGCACGTCCTGAGAGAGAGAGAGAGAAAAAGATGAACTGCCCGAAATTGTTCTTATTTCTTGTCTCCACGGTCGTTGTCTCTTGAACGACCCAAAAATAGTTCTTAATTATAATAGTTGTATATGATGATACATAAATTAGGGATTTCGAATATAAGAAATGTGTTTAGAGTGGTTCCCACATGAAAAACTTAAGACATATATTTTCTAGTATATAATCTCGTTACTCCACCCATTACCATATGATTTTGATTGAAACTTCATTTGCCTTGTATGCGTGGCCCATTACCTCATGACCCTTATTTATCGGCCCACCGGACTTTATCATGGTATCAGAGCGGTTTTCGGTGTGGGTTCATTTCCTAGAGTCTCCGGGCTTGTCGACTTAATGGGCTTGTTTAAGGCAGTCCGCCAAATAAAGAAGCGATCAATCCCGAAAGTGGTTGTTCGTGAGCCTTGAGGGATTTATTTCGGTTTGCAGACTTTATGAGCGTATTCAAGCAGTCTGGCCAATAAATGAGCGACCAATCCAAATGTGACGATCTGCAAGCCTTGAGGGATTTGTGTTCAAGTGTCGCATTAGTTGTCTAGTACATAATCGGATTAGTTACTCCTTGAGAAAGGGTTACACTTGAGGGGGCGTGTTGAGAGTGTTTCCACATGGAAAACTTAAGACATAAATTGTCTAGTATATATATAATCGCATTAGTTACTCCACCCATTCTGATATGATTTTAGGTTGGGGGAATGGTTCCGGTGAGAACCACTCTTGTGTTAAGGACTAGGGCCACTAGGCTTAAAATGAGAACTAATCTCAGCTATTGGATTTACTCCTTTACTATGTATTGAATGGTCAAGATTTTTTAAAAAGTATTTTTTATTTTTTTTACTTTTTGTTTTGTTTTTTTTTTTGTGAAAATCGAATTTTATAAAAAATGAACTCAAAGCAGATAAAAATTTAACTTAGTATAAATAAAAAATGAACTCGTAGAATATGAAAATTGAACTCATAAGATATAGAAAATTGAACTCCTAACATAAAAATTTGAACTTCTAGAGTAAAAAAATGAACTCGTAGTATATAAAAATTGAATTAACATATTTAACGTTTTCAAAGCTTTTTTTTAAAAAGAACATAATTTAAAAAAAGTAAAATAATAAATCGATAAAATAAATAAAAATCAATTGAAAAAAAAATCAATTATATTTTTAATTATGTGAAAATCTAATTATATGAAAAATGAACTCAAATCACATAAAAATTTAACTTATCATAGATACAAAAATGAAATCGTAGAATATAAAAATTGAACTCATACAATATAGAAAATTGAACTCCTAACATAAAAAATTTCAGAGTGGTAGAAAATATTACTTTTGGGAATTTCAGCAGAGCTAGCAGGGTGCAGGGACAACTGGAGAGAGGATCAGAGTGGTACACAGTTAGCCGATTTTTCGGAGAGTAGATGCCCACGCTTCTCTTGGGCGTGTTTCCTTGTGCTTTTCTTTGTTTCTTTCGTGCTTTGGGTCACCTTTTGCTTTCGTTTTTCTGTTTTGTTTGTTTTGTGTATTTTCATTGTCTTGTGTTGGCTTTCGGTGTTGTGCAATTTGGGCTTCTAACGGGTCTTTTGGGCGTACCCCCTTCCCTTTGGACAGGGGTACCTCTATCTTGACCCCCTCCTCCCCCAAGATTTCGCTGCAGCGAAACCTTACTGGGTCAATGTTGTTGTTGTTGGTGTTATTGACCCTGATTAGTACATGTACATATCGATAAGGTAAACTATGTACGTTAATTCTTGCTAATTTATTTCATCTTTCTTTTCGCGCGCATTGTGATGCTCAATAATAATATCGTGGCCTGCTAAGACGCGGCCACACCCAACTCTAAGTGGGCCACTCGGGTAAAATAGTTTGTGGTCCGAAAGAATCCGGGCACTTTCAAAGTTGGGCACATTTGATTCGATAGATTGGTCGACTATCATCATAAAATGGACCGCGTTACATAGGATTCCCAGTAGCTTTCATGTAGACAAACATGCCATGTAGCATCTCAGTTAGAGCCATAATTTAAGTAAAAAAATTAGAAGTTAAACTTTCCAAAATTTGAGTCTAACATAATACATACTCGGAAAATGATGCTCAAAGTGCGAAATATGCTGCTCATGATGATGATCCTCGTGGCCAAATTATATCCATTACGTACGTACTTGTCTTTAGGTGATTCTAATATACAGTACAATTTACTAAGTTCTCGATCTGTCTCATAATTTTATTTCCAGATAATTATATAACTTGATCCGGCAAAAGTATGGCCCAGACGGGGTTCGGCCTAACGCGACTCAAAATTTAGGTCCATAAACATGAGCGATCAGTGGGTCGACCCAGATTTGACCAGGCCGACTATAACGGGTCCATTCTTGGAAAATTTAAATTTAAAAATATTTAAAACCGTGAAGGTCTAAATCATTTTAAAGTGTGATTGATGTAAGTACGTGATTAATTTGAGCATTGAGCTTGAAGGAGAAGAAAAGGATCTTCATTTTCACACGTAAAAACGAATCATTTGTAAAGCAAAGAATGCTTTAATTTGGATATATGAATATAAAACTTGTTCTTCACACTTGTCCTCCAAAATGGAGCAACCGGCTACCAAAGTTACGTTGCTCGGCATTGCATACCTAGGGTAGTACTAATGTACTACACATAGGCGGAACTATATGGGGGCGGGAGTGGGCCATGGCCCCCCAATCCAAAATAGTTTTTGGTATATAAGTTCCTCGTGTTAATAGCTTCGATTTGATATATTATACGCTTCAATTTGACATTTGAGCAAAAAGTTATGAATGTTTTAAGATTAGACAAATAAAAACCACTTCTAATAAATCATTTACTTATAATGCTTTTATCTTTTGCTAAACTTCCTACTTTCATAGTGCAATTGAATTCGAAAGCTTTAAAAAAGTTATTGCCGGGCTGTCATGAATCACACAATTCATTATTAGTATGAGGATTTTAGTTTTTAGATATGAGCCTTTAGTGTTTATAGATTCAAACCGTTTGTATTCTGAAATATTTTTGCTTTTATTAACCTAATTGTATTCTGAAAGATAATTGTTTAAGTTGTCTTTATAAACTATTGTTTTCTTAATTCAGTTGTATTCTAAGATATTTTAGTCTCACCTCAATAAAATATATTCTTTTTTTGTATAAATTTATATTTTTATTTCTATATTTTTCTTATCTTATATAATAATATTTTGCTATTTTGAAAAAAATATGTGTGTTTTAAGTATTTATTTTAATTAAGTATTAATAATTTTAACATATTCTTTAAATATTTTTCAATATTTTGTACTGCATCCATTTAGAAATACATGTCGTTTTAAGATTTGTCTTAAAAATTAAAAAAATATATGATTTGACTTAAATACCGTCAATCTTGTTAAGATCCTTTCCCTTCTATTATATTTATACGTAATTATTTTTAATTATTGAAGATAATATTAGAAAAAGTGTGGTAAAATATGTCAAATGACAAATATTATTGAACAAAAGAATTAGGCTAAAACGACATGTATTTCTGAAGAGAGAGAGTATTTTTTTAATTGAAAACACATTAGTTTGGCTCCTGCAATGAGTAGTTTCTGGTTCCGCCCCTGGTACTATATGAGGTATTCGCACACAAGTCTTTCCTTTTACCTCGACGTTCAATCGAGAATTGATCTTATGACTAAGGCATCAGAGGTGGATTAGGGAGTCCTTGTCCTCTTTGTCCGTTGTTTTACATGTTCTAGGTTAAAGAGACAGTTGGAATGGAAGGTGAAAAAGGGAGTATTCAACCAGTGCATTAAACGCGAATTTTTGTGCACTAACAATTGGCGCCGTCTGTGGGGAACGAGCAATCGACCCACGCAATTATGGTGTTGGAATCCACCCCAGAAGATCAAGAAGTAGTTTTCCATAACCCTAGGGCAACCGCGCAAAGCGAAATCGAACGCGGTGACCTCAGCGGAGAGACCCACAATTGTGGAACAGAGACCCGTGACCACGGAACAGAGATCTATGACCGCGGAACGACAACCCGCGACCGCGGAATCGTGGGCGATCGCGCGAACTCCGATATTCGCTCGGAGGATCAAGCCTTGGCGCATATTGATCAAGCAAATTTCGATATACGGTTGAAAGATCAGACTTTGGCAGGAACCAAGCAAGGCACCTTGATCGAACACGACTTGAACCGTGACCCGACCCCTCTCGCTAGCACGATTGTTCATCGCACGGACCGTCAGGGATCCGAGTCAAGCGACGGAATCGACAGTCGCAAACCTATACGGTCTGAATCTTATGGGTTTGATCGAGTATGGGACTCAATAATGCGTGTTCCTGAATCCAAGAGCAATCAAAATCTATAGGGACGTGGCCCGTCACACGAATTAGGAAGAGTAACCACGATCACAAAACAAAACCACGACCGCGGACTAGAGACCCGAGATCGCGAACGAGCACAACTATGCATATTTGAGCCCACGACAGCACAGATCCGCGACAGCAACCCTCGTTCTATCAGCCCACGCTATGAGCATGGTCAATTGAGCCATGTCGGGCCTAATCCTATTCGTGGTGACACTCGCATATCTTTGGTGTCTGGGCCAAACGGCGGGAATAGGGCATCAACCACCGCTGAGAATGAAGACGAAGATGAGATCACCCATGCATTAGCCTCTGTCTTAAGAGAGAATGAAAAGATTCAAAATAAGTAAGCGTGCTCAGGCAGAGTCCCGCTTGGACCAAGCCTTGGAAGAGATCGCTAGGCTGTAACACACCTTGGATGACGTTCAGGCTAAGCACCCTATTAACGAACCGAAAATCAAAAGGACTAGTCGACGACTCACTAGCATTATCGAAATCGTCGATAACCACCGTGGTCTTGACGAATAAGAAGAGATGCAAGTTGATTACAAAAGCGTCGTAGAGCGCCTAGAAGTCGATGAAGACACAAGGAACATGAGTCACCCCCGCGCAAGAGGTCCCGAGCCGCGAACCACCCTCGGTCCAGCGACTCGACCTCGGGCGACTCGGATAGTTCTGACGACTGCGGAGATCACAACAGGTATGGAAGCCCTCGTCGCGAACGCGACAAGCCTGGTCGTGACCGCGAAAGGTTTGGGAGCGACCGCGGCTGAGGCGATCAGCGCGAGAAATCGCACGAGCATGACGAGGATTGTTATGACTTGTCCGAAAAACCCGAGTCAACTCATGACTAGAGCAGTAAGAAGAAGAGACAACGCAGTCGACGTTGGAGTGAGAGCAACGAAAGGCATGAAAGAGAAGATCGAGCACTAAGACAGACTAAAAGGAGGTTGCTTGATCTCTTAAGAGCGCAAGGTGGGATCTTGCAATCGGCTCAAGAGCAAGCCGAGCACAAATTGGCTATGGTGACATCGACACCATTCCATAGGAGCATCTAGCATGCTAAGCCTCCAATAAAATTCTCTCCACCATCATTCACTCTCTATAATGGGCACTCGGACCCTGTGAACCATAAGGTCGCTTTCTCTCACAAGATGGCATTATGGGTGTCTGAGGATGCTACAATGTGCAAGATGTTTCCAAGTAGCTTTGACTAAAGATCATTAAAGTGGTTCCAATTTTTAAAGCCTGGATCAATCTGATAATGGAACCAGCTTGCCACGGAGTTCGTGAGGCACTACATAGCCAATAGTCGGGATGCGATGTCTCTAGACACACTCTTCGGCCTTAAGAAGGAGAAAGAAGAAAGCTTGCACCGCTTCGCCAATCGTTTCATGGAATGCTACGCCGAGATCAAAGGGTGTGATGAAAAGACCGTAATTACCGCCTTTAAGACGGCAATCCCATTTGAGAGCAAGCTAAGGGAAGACTTGAAACTTCGTCTTCTTTACACCATCGTTGAGCTTCAAGAACGCATCCACCAATATGTGCGCTTGGAAGAAGCTAGCTATAGGACAAGAGGGAAGACGCCCTATCCACATTGAAAGCCCCATCGTCCCTCAAACGGGATCTTTAGGCAATATACACACTCGTCGGAGGAACGTGATAGAGTAGTCTACACAACTTTCAACATGTCGATCTATAAAATTCTACTGCACATCAAATTTAAGAGCTATTTTCGCTATCCCTCTCAAGATGAATGCCTCAAAGACGACGTCCTAAGCCGGAAATATTGCCACATAGTACGGGGGCACATGACTAAAGATTGTGAGTCCTTTAAGGAATGCCTTGAAGGTTTGGTTTAAGAAGGATACTTGCGCGAGTTCATTGAGAAAAATGAACCAAAAGATAGCGAAAATTCAAGAAAGAAGCAAATTGAGGTCGTCTAAACAATCTCGGCGGAATACAAGAATGAAGACAAGACGAGAAGTAAGGACAAGAGCGTAACCACAATCGCGGCTTAATAGTCGCGGTCGCGGGTCTAGTCTAGAGAGCATTGCTCCTTCTCTGAGACAAAACCGCGACTGCGGGGAAGCGAGCCACAACTGCGGGACCATCATCCGCCATCGCGTACCCCTAGGGTGCGACCATGGACCAAAAGTTGAGAGCAATCCTCCTTAGGAGAAGAGCCGCAACCGCAGCTCGCGTGGTCGCACCTACCCGTATTCCCCCGTGCAGGGGTCTTGGGATTAGGAAATGCATATAAATAGGGCACTCATTTTTCCACGTGGTTTTGATGAGGCCCTTAGATTTTTATTTGTTGTTCATTAGTTCTGTTCTTAAGATCATGTCATTCATGTTTATTTTTAATAAAAGTCTGTTTTTACATTAGTTTGAGTCTTGCATAAAAAAAAAGTTCAACGTTAATTCATCACAGTCCGATCACCTTTTTCAGGTTAACGTTAGTAAATGCATGATGGAGAACCTTCTTAGCTCTTGCATTTTTCTCCAATTTTTTTGAAGTCGACATCATCATACTCAACAATGGTTTTCTCCTTTTTTTCCTTCTTTGTCAAGAAATGTTTCTAGACTAATCTCATTCGCTTTCCACAATTGACCATCGAGAGAGCAGATGTGAGTCTTCATTTGTTCTACCCACCAGTCATACTATTCAACTCTGAGGATTGGAGGCGTCCAAAAAGATTTATTGATAGTAGTGTTGGTTGAAGACACTTTCCTATAAGAAAAGTACTAAAACACAATCTAGAGCCTTTCTCTAATACCGAACTTTGGTACTTAACTAGTCGCCGACTCCTACGAAGTCGCCAACTTTGAGGTAAAATGCAACGCAATGAACAAATAGGAAAGTACGTTACCAAAACTTTAAACAACACAATGATGTAGAGTGGAAACTCCTTGTAAACTAACTAGTTTACTTAGAGAAAAACCACTTCCTTCTGAGCTTCTCACTCAGTCGGATTTCAAGAGTACTTAGACTCGCTCTATTGATTTCTTGAGTGTTTACAAGGCTCAACCGTGTACAAGTTGAATCCCACAACCTTGAACCACGCTCTACCTTTGTCTCTCACACTCTCAATATAACACTATACCTAAGAACATTCGACTACACCACTTGCACGAATCGGACACACAAGTCCTCTTTCTTTCACACACGAATACAAAGATATGCTCAAGTGTCTCAACGTCTAATCTAAAACACTGAAGTATTTAAGCTAAAAGAAGAGTGATTTCGTTTGATATCATTTCCTATTCGGTTAAAGAAATGACATCACACGTAATCTTATAATATCTTTCTTATATTAACGTGTACGTATGTTTTTAAGAATTATCACATAAGAATCTCGATGTAATCTTCTAATTTTTGCACTCTTTTATGCTAATTTTTTCCTTAAATAGACACTCCAACTGACGTATAAACAATCAGATATGATCTACGTATTCTTTCCAAAAATAATTTTCTTGTCAGTTATTTATTTCAGTGACTTTATCACATTATTTAATGTCGCTAACCCTTCATATAACTTATGTGTTACTGACTCTTAAAACAATCAAAACGAAAACTTCTAATAAGAGGATGGGGATCGGCAGGGCCGTCTCAATCTTTTTGGAGGCCTTGTTCAAAAATTAAAATAAAATTTTTTATTAATACTTTATAGCTAAATTAAATTATTATATATCTAGTTTGGAATTTTTTTTATTAACTATAAAAAATATGTGTTATTAATTCAAATTTAAGTAGTTTATATTTCAATACACTCAGTGTTAATGGTTAACAAAAAAACAAAAGAAAGAAAATGCACGTTGGGGCTTGGGGCCCTTTATATTTCAATAGACTCTATGTTTATTCCCCAGGTGCATCAATGCATATTGGTATTTATGGTAGAAAAATAAAAAAAAAAAGAAAATGAGGTTCATTTATTAAAAAAATTGGTGAGGGACAAGCCTCGAACACTGGTCTCAAGAGTATGACATCAACTCTTTTCCATCTACACTATTTTTTCCTAACCATTAGAGCAGCTATTTAATATATATGAGGCCCCCAGATTTTTGGGACCCTGTTCCAAATAACCACATGAACCGTACTAGAGATGGACCTGGGGATCGGAGGAAATTGCCAATGCCCGGAACCCCGTCCCATGTGCATGGATCCTTATTGCTTCCCCTTCTTTTTCGAACAAATCGTACGTCTTTGAAATTAGGAGCGACCTTTCTTCATTTCATCACTTGACATACTCCGTGTACTTTGCGGTCTGCTCACTGCAAAATGTTGTTGAAGTAAAGATACTTACTGGCATGGGATAAAAAAAAGGTGGAAAAAATTATACTCCATGCACATGATATTATTTAAAAAGATACCATTGTAATAATATTTTAAACTTTTATCTTATTATTTTATGTATAACTAACTAACTAGTGGTGATAAGTTGTATTATTGCAAAGTAGATATATTTTAATTGAATGTATTTATCTCTCGTCTAACATTACTTGAGCCATTTCTAGTTTTCTACATAAATAATTTGCATCCATGAGTTTCAATTTCAAGAATTTTTTTACACTTCATTATAAATTTCTGGAATTAACTAATGAAGTTACACACCCTTCAGTCAAAATTGTAAAAGAATCACCAGAAGAAAAAAGAAATGCTATTTGACAACTAAAAATGCATAAATTAAAACAAATTTCTCCTAGCCAGCCCTGATAAATTAAATCATGATTACTAGAGTACTCCTTTTCACTATAATGATAACTTTAGGTCTCTCTTGATCTTTAGATGCATTTGAATAGATGGCACAATGATCTTTCAAACTTTGGCATCCAACTGTTCTTTAGAATTCTTGCTTTTCCCTTTCCCTTGCTCCTTCAAAAATAGTTTTATTTTCGGTTACTTTTATAATTATTTTTTCTATCTTTTGATCTCACAAATTAAAAATGTAGCAACTTTAAGTTGAAAGAAAAAAAAAAGAGGGTTATTTTGTGCATACAAAGCACCAAAAAACAGCCCTATATGATATCAAATAGCCTATGTTTTCATTCTACCAAAAAATATAACCTATGCTTTCATTTGAATTTTGAATGTTAATTAAAAGGCCGTATACCAATAACTACAATTTCAGTTTTCATTTCTAAATCATCTTAATTAAATAAGGAGAGCAATTAAAATGTGCAAATAATAAAATAACAAGCTACTAAAATTTAAAGTTGACCAGTCAAACCGCCAGAAACAATAAAAAGCTAAAGAACTAACTGGTCATCATATAGGCAGAGGGAAGCACGTGAGCGGGAGGTGGGGGAAGCCGCGAATATATCCCTTGCTTGTAACAAGCGACCTTGTGGGCCCTCACCAAACTGGCCCCCACTTCAAAGTGTAGCAATCTACTACACTCACTCTCCCCCTAATCCTTTTTCACCTTCCTGGCCAATCCTCTTTATCGTGGACCCAAATATTCTTCATTGCCATCAGCATCTCTGACGTGGCATGATGTTGGGCCAAATCAACGGCGAAGGCTCCCGCAACGTCACGCTGTCCAGGGGAAGACCGTGACATGTAAGCCGTCGGATGACACGGGGCCGTTCAAGTCCAAAAAATGGCGGGCCCACGTGTGTCCTTTGTCAGGCAAACAAATTGATAGGACAGGCGGGTCCCACAAATCAAAGCTACTACCACCGACGACGGCCCATTGGAGTTCGTGCTCTGTGTGGTTGGCAGTGTAGCTCTCTCTGCTTTTTCTTCCTTCTTATTCTGAACCCCATCGCTTCAAACCAAGCAAGCCAAACGATCCCTTAACGAACACTCTCTTCCTCCGCCCTATACTATTCTAGTCTTGTTATACACTTCATTGCTTAAGCTTTGTGGTCGATCAATTCAAGTTGTGTTATTTATTTAATTATGGGTCTCACTTCCTTGCAAGTTTCCATGGATCCGTCAGACTGGCTTCAGGTACACTATCATCGTTCATTCAAAAAAAAAATGAACTCTTCTAGATACAAATGAATTAATTATATATAATGAGATTTTGTTTTTATATAATAGGGCACAATGTGTGATGATGGTGGTATAGACTCTTCATCCCCTTCATCAACAGACATGCTAGCATGCTCAAGGCCGTTAATGGAGCGACGTCTAAGGCCACCACACGACCAAACGCTCAAGTGCCCTCGATGCGAGTCCACCAACACCAAATTCTGCTACTACAACAACTACAGCCTCACCCAACCCCGCTACTTCTGCAAGACTTGCAGGCGCTACTGGACCAAAGGTGGGACCCTTCGAAACATCCCCGTTGGTGGTGGATGTAGGAAGAACAAAAGACAATCATCTTCTGGATCCAAGAAACTAAACTCTGACCAACAAAACTCGGCCACCAGCGCTGCCCAGAGCCAGCCAAGCCCTACCGAGCTCCAGCTGTGCTTCCCCGAAGTGCAGCTCTCCCACCACCACCTCGCGGGTTTGATGGGCGGTGGGATTGGAACTAGTTTCTTGGACAACAAGTATAATGCCTTGCTTGATAGGCATCATAATAGTAGCTATGAAGGTTTCTTGGGGAGCAAGTTTGATGCCCTAATGGGAAACATTGGTACTAGTAGTACTAGGGCTCATGATCTCCTTGGATCAACTAGTATTGGCGTCGATTTCGGAGTTCATGGGATGTCAAGCGCTCCTACCAACTTCATGAGTCCATTTGGCGCGTCCATTGAAGGGAATGGTTCCGGTGTGCTCGAGAGCAGCTACCAGAGGCTAATGCTGCCTTATGATTACAACCACCACATGAACTCGAACGACCATGATCATCAAGGCGGTCTTGTTGATGTGAAGCCGAATCCAAAGCTTCTTTCTCTCCAATGGCAAGATAGCAATGGAGGAGCCAATGTTGGGTATAATAATGGCGGGTATAATGGATTTGGTGCGTGGGGTGCCGGAAGCATGCTGAATGGGTACACTCCCTCTTCTACAACAAACCCTTTAATTTGAATTGGATATGGACTTGACTGTCAACTAATCATGGCCATGGATACGATCGATCGAGATTAACTAATCCGTCAAAAGTACGTACTGATTAGCATCCATATATTTTCATGTGTTTAGCTAGATCATGTGAAATTTGCCAGAGAGCGCCTCATTCTGTGATGGTTTGTTTCTTGATCTTATTGTGTTGTTTTGTGTTTGCTTTTTAACGTAGTGGTTCTTTCTTGTGGGGGGTTTCTGTTATCTTCTTTCAATATTCTCCATTAATTTTATGATGCTCCTTTTAGGAAGGAGGTGTTCTTTGTATCCCAAATGTTGACGTAATCAGGTTAATGTTTAATTAGTGCATGCCACAGTGTGAATGGAAGCTATTTATGGTCTAAAAGTTTTGGCGCACGCCTTCCTGGCTCTTTAATTTGTTGCCACTTTCCTGTCAATTCAGATTATATGTTTGTTCTTTACATTGTTTGTTTTTTGAAAGATTTCTTTACATTGTTTGTTCACATGCATATAACAACCGATCTCTTTAATTATTATTTTTCAAGTTTGTGGGGGTCTTGATCATAATAAAGAATGAATGTATGCCGTGGTTGTTGGGATTTGTTATTGTCAAATCTGTAAAGATTATGTAGATGATTGCTTGTATATTTGGAACTCTCTTACGTTTTCACATTTCAAATATGGAGTGGTGTGTACAAGACAAGAGTGATCACACTAATTTTTATGACAACAGTACGTGCTCTCAATTTATCATGCATTAATGTTATTGAAATAAGGATTGTGAGGCGTTGAAAAGATACTCTAAGATTAACTTGCTAATTAAAAACAGCTTAAGCAACTTTGGTCACTTCAATTTAACTTAATTGCAAAAAAATGCAAATATTGTAACATGGATTAGACGTGTGCATACGTGTCAAATTGGCCCTCCGAAACAGTACAACCTCAAGTTTTACAGAGTTTTTTTGGAAGGAGAAGTGACACTCTCTAGTATTTTATTAATGTTAAAAAGTATTATACATAGGTCAAGACAGTAAGTGATTATTAAAATTGATTATTCATGGAGCTTCCATTCCCTCGAAAGGCATTCGGATTTCAATTGGGAATGGCAACTCTACTCTATTTTGGCTACATCCATGGCTCAGCGAGAATCTCCATATTGATGCTGCTATTGCCCCGGTTCCTGATGAACTCCTCAGCTCTACTGTTGCTGAACTCTGGATTGGTTCATCCTGGGATGATTGGCCTCTACTACTCTTTATCTTCCGGCTTCGATTAAACGATCTTTGTTATCATACACTGCCATTACTGATCCATCGGAGAATGACAATATTTTTGGAGTCCGACTTCATCAGGCATGTTTTCTAAGAAAACTGCAATGGCAATTGCTCCTAATCAAGAAACTCAAACCCCTGCTCTGAATTTCAATTGGAGTAAAGATCCCGGTTCAGCAAAGGGTCCAGAATTTTATCTTTTTGCTACTCAATAATTGCTTAATGTGCAACTACAATAGGCACCGAAGACATCTAGCTTCTTCCCCGGCTTGCCCTCGATGTAATATGGAGGAAACGGAGCTGCATCTCCTACGTGATTGCCACCAAATTCGACTTGTGTGGCTCGCCATCTATGGTAACTCTACCCTTGCTAATTTCTTTTCACATAACTTAGCAGATTGGGTTAATGCGAATGTCAAATCCGGTGATAAGGCTGCTAGCATCTTTGCTAATATGCTTTGGTATTCTTGAAAATGTCGCAACTCAACTGTTTTCAATAGCACTGATTTGATCGAAACCTCTCTTCTACTGTTGTTTCCATCTCTGAAGTCTATTGGAGCTGCAAAGACCGAGTTTCGCTGAAAGGTGTCACTCCTCTGGTTAGCAACGTTAGCTTAATCAAATCATGGACCCCTCCTCCGCTGGGCTGGACAAAACTTAATGTATATGGCATATCTAAGGGCAATCCCGGGATTGGAGGTGGTGGTGGCCTTCTTAGAAACCATGAAGGTATTTTTCTTCATGGATTTAACTTTCAATTGCGGTACCTGTACAGCTCTGAGGGCTGAACTCTGGGCTCTGATGTAAGGCATCAAAGAGAGCTTGTCTCTTGGTATAACCCACTTGTTGATAGAATCTGATTCCGTAATTGTTGTTTCTCTCTTGAAGGCAAGCTTGCCTGTTGTCCATCTTGATTTGAGCCTGATTCGTCAATGCAAGCAACTGTTGAGTCGCGCCAATATGGAGTTTCGGATTGCTCATGTGGCTCGAACATCAAATGCTGCAGCTGATCGCTTAGCAAACTTATCCTTAGCTAGTACTTTATCTTTTAATAAATTTGATGTTCCTCCTTATTCTTTGGCTTGTATTTTGTCTAATGACATTGCTACTATATATGCTGTAATCGCTTTTTGATCTGCATTAATCTATTCAGGGCTTAGCCCTCTCCCTTTCTGATAAAAAAAATTGATTATTTATCGTTGAATTCTTTTATGTTGGGTTTTCTTTTAAAGGGCATTTAGGTTGAAATTCATTGTCAAAGCACATCACTTCTTTTGTTTTATCTTTGAAAAACACAGTGCAAAGTAATTACCTGAACTAGTTATTTTGTTTTAATTTGCTCACAAATTAGTTACCTCAACTAACTATTATATATCCACTTAAAATTCGGATGATATATATACAGTTACAGTAGATAGTATTCTTGTCTCTATGCAAACTAGGACTCTAATTTTGAGATAGAAAGCTTGGAATTGCAGACATGAAAATAAAGAAGTAGAAGGAATTTTGTAAAGGGGAAGGATCGAATTCCAGAGAAAAGTAAATTAAAGTTGGGAGAGATTGAGGCGTTACTGTGTCTGTGTGTGTGTGTGTGGTACTAACTTACCCGATAGCGACCGCATAGCACTGCTAGCATGTGACTCCCACGTCCACCTACCTACTAGGATAGTATGATATGGTCCCTCCTCTCTTCCAATCTTCCAATCAATAATCCTCCAACTCTTACTATTAATTTCAACCTTAAATAATTACACATCGTTTTTTTTTAAATTTCTGGCTAAAATATTTAGATTCACCAAAATTTTCGAAATTGGGATGTGACAGTGATTTGTTTAGTCATCAAATAAAAGTTTATTAATTATATTCAAGTAAGAATCAGGTTCACGTGCAAATGGACGCTCATGTGCGAAATAAGAAAAAACAAGAATCGTTGGATCAAGAAAAATCAAAGGCGTTGATCATTTCACTTAGAAAGGGGAAAATAGGGCACAGGCGAATTATTCGCGTATCTTTGAGATTGTTCATCATTATTGTGAATTTGTTCATTAATAATGTGGATTTGTTCATTAAAATTGTGATTTTGTTCATCAAAACTGTCATTTTGTGCATAAATTAACTATTGCTTGTGCATCAAAAATCTATTGTTTGTACATAAAAAATGAACAAATGTGTATTAAAATTACATGCAATATATTCATCAACGTTGTGATTTTGTTCATAAAAAACAAAAATATTTATTCATTGGTTTTGGCATATTTGTTCATCGGTTTGTGCATATTTGTTCATTAGTAACATCAATTTGTTCACTGGTTTATGCATATTTGTTCATTGCCTTTTTTCATACAATTGTTCATTACTAGATGCATATTTGTTCACTAGTAACCAGGGACGGACGCAGAACTAAATTGAAGGATGGGCACAATTTATCCTAAATATTAAATTGAAAGCGAGTTTCAATATTTGGAATTAACGAAGTTCTATCCCAAGTAATAAATTTGTCCATAATTCTAAACAAATAAACAAACAATCGATTCAAACAAAATTATTTCAACCAAATGAACCGATTTTCAATTAGTTAAATTAACTAATAAAGAAAATAAACTATATAAAATTTAATTAATTAATCAATCATTTCACGATTCACATCATTATCAAATACTCCATATCAAGCAAAGTTTTATTATTTATCAATTACGGAGAGATAAACTAATGGGTTGTTACTTGTTGTGGTCTTCATGTTGATCAACTTTTCATTAATTTTTTATTCAGTTTTTCTAATATGTGCCCATTGGCACACAATAATAAGTTAACTTTGGAAATAAATTCTAAACTATTCCCTAAATTGGAATTGGTGAACCCTATTAAAAAATATTAACTTAACAAACAATTTACGCACATCCCATACATAGTATTCTTAATGTGTGCCCATTAAAAAAATCTTTTTTTAATTAATCCCTAAATTAGCCTACTATATCAAATTAATAATTAAATTCAACCTAATTAGCCATGCCAAATTAATTACGGAGTAATAATACCAAAATCAACCTACTTTTCATTATTTTTTAACTGTCCATCTTCAATCGGTTTAATATACTACTACTAATACTGCCCATGTACAAATTAATTATGGACTAAGGGAGGGCACTGGCCCACCCATGCCCTCCCTCAGATCCGTCTATGCTAGTAACCTCAATTTGTTCATTGCTATATGCATATTTGTTCATTAATAACATCAATTTGTTCATAGTTAAATAAGGCACAAGCACTCATGTTTGATTTGTTGATATCTCGTTCTCTTAGCATACACCATATTATTGCAAAGTCAAATTTTTTATCTATTATCTTTTGCATCAAGTTTCTACATCAAACTTATCTTAATTTGGTACTATATTGAGCACTTCATCCGTATTGACAAGTTAGCCTTAAAGCACTTCATTCGTATTATACTTTGAATTTAAGATAGCCTTAAAGCACAAAATAAACGCAAAAATGCACAAATAGATAGTCCTAAATGTACAAGTTGATCGTATTAATAGTCCTAAATGTACAAGTTGATAGCCTTGACACATAAAACATAAGTTTATTTGAATTCACAAATAAGGGTATAATAATGAACAAATAAGGTTATATCAATGAACAAATAAAGGGTATATCCATGAACAAATAGGGTATATCAATGAACAAATAATGGTATACCAATGAGCAAAAAAGAAGTATACTAATGAACAAATAATGGTATACCATGGGTATATCAATGAACAAATAGGGATATATCAATGAACAAATACGAGTATATTAATGAACAAATATGGGTATATCAAAACTAATTATATGTGCATAAAAACTATATAATATTGTATTCTTACACATAATTAAGGTTAAAAAATAAAATTTAAAATTAAAAAGATTCGAAATTAATAAACAATGTTATTAAAAACTCAATGCACAATTGATGAACAATTGGTGAATATTGATGAACAAATCGCTATTTCTGATGAACAAACTGGGCAAGTATCATAAAAGCGTATTTTTCGAAAACCTCGTGAATAATTCAGAAAAAATTCGTCCGTGTCATATTTTATTGAAAAATACGCGAATAATACGAGAAAAATTTGCCCGTGCCGTATTTTTATTTTAATGAATGTTTAATCAGTGACGTTGATTTTTTGGAATGAACGATCGAGATTTATTCTTATTTCTCACACAGGCGACCATTCGCACGGGACTCCTTTTCTTCCGGTAATAGTAATTATTGTTTTTGTAGTATGTATAAGCATAAACGGGCTAGCTGTATGGGCCGCACTAGGCCGGCCCATTTATGATCAGGCCCGGCACACTGCTAAATTACTACATTTGTTCACCACCATCTTATATTCTTCTTATTCGACCGCATTTACTAGCTAGACAAGCTTGACATTAGCCATCAGCGTTCTATAGTTAGAGATTCATATTCAGCGAGCAAATTAATGTATTGCAAGTTCATCGATGGCGATCTCGAGTCCATCTTCAGGTATCGGATGTGAAAGGTATGTCGTATTGGAGTTCGGATTGAGCAACTCCCACCTGCAAACACACATTAATATATATAAGCACACCTTAATGCATTCTAACCAAGCAAAGAAGGTAAAATCTCATATTTCAATTGATATACAGATTGAAAATGAAGTACTTGTAACCGATGGCCAAATGGTGAAGGAAGACGGCAAGATTAAGACGAACGAGCATATTCCCAGGGCATTGCCTTGCTCCTCCTCCAAATACCAAATAGCTTCCTGGTTTAGGTGGTTTCTGGTATATATGCATATCAAATCAATTAATTTAAAGCAAAGCTAGAGGCTGAGTTAAGGAATTTAGTTTGAACTTACATTCCATCTTTCAGGATTGAAGCAGAGAGGATCTTCAAAATTATCCGGATCAGTATGAAGGTATCTGATCCATAAAATCACTTTCCAACCCTTTGGTATTGTATAGCCTGAAGTAGTAACACATGCATATATATATATATATATATATGGATTAAGCCTCAATTTCATTAGAGTAGATTGAAAAATAAAACAAGTGACGATTTTGATTCAACCTTGAACTTCAACATCCTGGGTTGCTGTTCGGAAGACAAAAGCCGAGAGGTTAGCCATTCTAATCGTTTCTTCGACAACCTACGGTCAAACAATAGGCAAACTGCTTAACAATGATTAAAGTATCTATATATAGATGGCAATATATCAAGAACAGAATATATTGAAGTCGACTTATTAAGGATGAACCTTGTTAGTGTATTTCAACTTTGCAACATCTTCATATGTGATAAACCCTTCCTTGGAGTCCTTGGTGATGATGCCAACATTCTCTTCCTACAATCCGAATATATATCAAACGATTTTAGTAGCGAACTTATATTATAATTAAGGAATGCAAATGTACATATAAGTAGTAGGATTAATGGTATTACCCGGAGTTTTTGAAGAACATGAGGAGACTTTGCTAGGAAATAGAGTGACCAAGTGATGAGATGAGCAATCGAATGATAAGCCGTGTAGAGAAGACTAACAATGTTATCCAACACCACCTCCTCGCTCAAGCATTCGTTGTCCATTTCGCCCTTCATTCGCATTAGCCCACTCATTAAATCGTCTTCGTCGACTTGGTCGCCCTCCTCTTTACTCCTCTGACGTCTCTTATGCAACTCTTCCCTGAATATTTGGTTGAGTTTCTTCCGGCACTGCCATAATTGATGCCAACCCCAAAACCGGCCATATGGTCATATATGAGTAATTCATGAGTTTATATCTGGCTAAGTGGATATACTCTCAACAATTTCATCTTGAAATCAATTAGTAATATTGGGAAGAACAATTCAAATGAATGATCGAGTATTATCGAACATTCATTAATTAAACTGGTTGTAAAATAAATTAATACAATTGTGTATACATGGTGTTGCAATGGAATTTATTGCAAAATACCTGAAGAGCGCGATAGTAAGTAGTGCCAGGAATGCGGGAAGGTTGGGCCCTGAAGCCGTACGATAATCCCACGCATAGCTTCTCGAGGGTTTGTAGGTGGGGCCCTCCTTCGAAGCTAACGAAATAGTTGGCCATGTTCTCAAATGCAACCTACCACCACAACCAACAATTCACTAATTAAATTAGCTCTTATCTTACTAACTCTTGATTAATTAGTACCGTGAATCATTTAAAGATTTAAGTTTATATACTTCTTTCGTCAAGTAACTTAATAAATCAACCATATTCTCAGGTTTTATGTCTAGCTAACCTTCTTGATCTCATGATAGGCGTTAACCCTTCCCTTCTGGGCCCACACCCGGAGGGCGGTGGCCAGGCGGGGCTGAGCGTGGAGGAAGACGTGGCGGAGGGCCAGAGGACGGTTGATGGCGGCCATTAGAAAGCCCCTGAGCCTATCATGGGCACCTCCCTCTAGCGCTATCAGCGAATTGGCGCCCACAACTTCACGCGTTGGCCACTCAAGCCTGAACTTGTCATCGTTACAATGGAACACAAACTTGTTGACCGACGCCGAGCAAGCTATTATGCTTGGACATCCAAACAAATACGTCCGGTACATCCCCACTTTCTCCCCATACCTACAATGCAATCCATAAATCTTGATCAACTCAACCAAACGACGCCTAAGAACCTGTAGTTTTGCATTAAATCTTGCATTATAATGTAAGATAATACATTATATATTTATATGGTACCTTTTGCGCTTGGAGTTGATGAAATCATCGGGCCTCCGAACAATGTTGAAGTACCAATGGAAGGGGAGTAATTCCCCTATCCATGGAAGGCCCATATGGCCCGGGGGTAACCGGATACGGGTCGATTTCGGGCCCGTGGAAGATCTTCTTGTTAGTAGTACCGGGAGAACATGGAAAATGTCATTCCACCACCATAGGAATAGTGTCAAGGAGAATGTGATTAGAAACGGAAACAATAACTCCATTAGTAAACAATTGTGCCCACAATATCAACTTACACCGTTGGGAGCTTGTGTATGTTGAGGTAATTCCAAGTGGGATTGCATAAATGATCGTCCCCAGCCATCTATAAATAGCGATGTGATGATGGCTTTATATCAATTTTATTTAAAAAATCATAATTCGATATAAATGCAATGAAAATTATTTTTTTTTGGTAGAAATACAATGAAAATGATTAGGTACGCCATGTATAGTGATGATCTTATTGAATCAACAAACCATCATTGATAATCACACAAGACACCCATAGAAGAACAAGGAAAAAAAAAACCTCTCATAATAAAACTTGATAATGGTGTAAAAACAGTCTACAGGAAAGTCACAAACAGACTTATAGAGTCTTATCAAGTGGGCGCCACACACGGTTTTAACCCCTTACTTATTTATCATGCTAATTATACTACCAATTACATTTAACACTCCCCTCAAGTTTGGAGTTGCTAAATCTATTAACAACACCTAACTTGCAAAGAAATTTAACATAATGATCAAAGGTTATAGATTTTGTAAAGATATTTGCTGGTTTCTCTTTTGTTGAAACATATTGAAGAGTTAATGCTTTGCTCAGCACCATATCATGCACTAGATGGCAATCCCCTTCGATGTGCTTAGTTCTCTCAAGGAACACAGGGTTCCTATCTATGTGCATAGCTGATGATTGTCACGGAACAGTTGTACTGGAACCTGCTTCACACATAGACCACATAGTAACCTAGTCAACCAAGTTGTCTCACATCATATGTCATAGCCATAGCTCTGTATTCCGACTCAACTGAAGACATAGCTACATAAGACTGATTTTTAGTTCTCCATGAGATGAGAGATGAGCCAAGAAGAATACAAAAACCAGTTAATGACTTCTCGGTCATAGGATAGCTCACCCAATCTGCATCACTGAAAGCTTTAAGCTTTAATTCTGAATTCTTCATCAACATTAGTCCTTGTCCTGGAGCACTTTTCAAATATCTCAACACATGTTTTGCAGCTTTCCAATGATCATCACTTGGATTATGCGTGAACTGACTCAATACTTGAATTGAGAGCATATATTTGGTCTTGTGATGGTCAAGAATATTAGCTTCCCAACCAATCTTCTATAAGAACAAGCATTCACTATACTTCTATCTCCTTTTATGGACAATTTTGTTTTAGCCTCAAAAGGAGTTGGGGATGACGTACACTCTGACATCCCAGCCTCTTCTAGCAGTTCCAAAGCATATTTCATTTGGTTGAGATGAAATCCTTCATGTGTTCTTTCCACCTCAATTCCCAAGAAATATCAGATTTCTCCTAGATCCTTCATCTAAAAGTGAGTGTGCAAATGTGCCTTCAATTTGTCTATTTCATCTCTACTATTTCACGCTATTAGCATATCATCTACATACACCAATAGACAAGTGTATGTAGTGTGAGTCTGCTTGAAAAACAAGGAGTAATCTGATTTAGATTGAACAAAACCTGCACTCTTGACAGCACTAGTAAGCCACTGTTGAGGAGCTTACTTAAGTCAATATAAAGACTTTTTCAATTTGCACACAATTGTAGATTTGTTACCATGCTTGACCTCATTTCCTGTATGCATCTCCCCCTGAGGACAAGCATTTGATTTCCTAAAAATATCATAGGCTGGTTGGAGGCAATTCTATGGAGACTTCCTCTTCTAAGTCACCATGCAAAAATACATTAGTGACATCCATTTGACTTACATGCCAATCTTTTACAGCAGACACATCTAGAAGAGTTCGAACAGAGATGAGCTTTGCTATTGGTGCAAAAGTTTCCTCATAATTCACTCCCTCTATTTGTATTTTTTAAATTTCGATTAAATTGATATATGCAAGGATATTTCTAAAAACATATATGTATCTTATCTACAAAAGACTATCATTTTCAAAAATAATTATTTAAAATTACTATTGGGAATGATATTTTTAAAAATATATATATGTGTCTTATCTAAAAAAAACTATGTTATCCAAAAATAAAACTAATATATTGATTGATTGTTTTGTTTTATATAAATATAACTAATTAAAAATAATCCAATTAGATTAACTTTTAAAAAAAATGGATGACGTGATAGGATTTTAATCCTCTTTAGAAGGCAGGATCGATCATACTAAGATATTAAGAAGATTAATTACATACCTGAATCTATTGTAGAGATCAAACTTGTTGTGGAATCTCAAACGATAGCTAATTATAGCCACAAGTATGTAGTCTTCCTCAGCCAAGTGTAGGGTTTGCCTTATCTCTGATGAGAAGAGTAACATAGAAAGGCACTGAATGAATTGGCGTGTTGAGGACTATAACATAATCTCTATTTATTTGGCAAAAAAGGATCACATTAAACCTATTGGGTCAAATCCGGTATCTACAGATTGGACTCATATCATTAATTAGAAATTCGATGGTCTTTATTCTTAATTGAATCACTTAAATAAACTCATTAATTATTTAGTTATTTAATATAGTTGTGTATAATATCTAAGCCCAAAAAATAAAAATAAAATAATCTTACACGACGTAGTTCAATGTGGGACCAATTTATATATTATTTTAACATCTATTTATGTGCTACTTATCCTTTAGGTAAACTTAATGGGAGGGTCGAAGTATTTAAAAGGAACCAAATCTGTCGGCCGGTGCACCAAATTCGGCTACGACAGATCGAAGTGACTATAATTCGTACGTACATGACTAACAAAACGACGCCGTAGCGTGCAGGTTAATTTCTTTCACTCGAGGGTAGCTGAATGAATTCTACTTTTTGATCGATATCAAATATCAATCAATCAATTAATTTTGCTATGTCTTGATTTCTATCAAGCAAAGAAAGTGGTACCTAAATTCATATTGAGTACATATATAGCTAATTGTGTGGACCAAATTATCCCTCTCAATTATATAAATGATGTTTCCGGGAACTTATTCAAAAAAAAAAAAAAAGAGAACAAATTAGCCTTTTTTTATTAGGTAAGATTTTAGGATAACCCAAGTACTAGTTAGACTAGTTTAGATCACACATAGGCAAGAGAGGCTTAACCGTTGAGTCATGTGCACATGCACACAAATTAGCGCTTTATTTCTTTATTATTAGTTTTTCAATTTTTTTGATAGGGTAAGGATTAGAATGGTCACAAATATTATTTGAGTTTATCTATAGCATCCACTGCCCACTGGGGATGAGAACTGACTACTAACCAATTCTAGTGAACAATGGACAAATTATCACCAGAACGTGAGATTCAAAACGATGATCTCGAAGTACTACCCCAACGACTTGACTTTCGAACCAAATATCATATTTATAAAATTTGATCATATAATGTGTGACCATATTATAAAAATTCTTCAAATTGTGTTTCGAACGTAGCCATAATCCCCAATTACATCTTAGTTTCATAGATTCTAGATACATAAGTGCACGTGTTTTTATCCAACCTTTAGTACTTGTCAATTGTCATTGATTGAGTTGCCTTAATACATATATGCCTCCTAATTGGTTGTTGCATCATTAAGTAATGTAATAACTTCTATAGCCGAGCTACATGCATATAGTAATTATTATTTTCATATGAAAGCATAATATTAAATTCATCCATTAGAGTGTGCAAACACAAAAAAAATCTCCAAATTTTATGAATTCCCAAAAAATATGAAAAATGATATACATTCATTTATTTTGTTCTAGTTTGAATAAAATTCTTATTTAAAATTGCATTAAAAATATATATTGAATCATTAAATTCTAAGACAATTAACCTTAAAAAATATGAAAAATGACAAAAGATCATCTATTATAAATTGGAGGGAGTATAATTTAAAACAAGAATATGTATATAATTACTGTAATGGTTAGAAAATGCCATCAATAACCAATCCATTCAAATTCTAATCTCATGTATGGTATTTTTAAATTTTTTTATGCTATTTATACGTACGTATACTTTGAATATTTACAATGCTTATGGCAAAAATGGAGTTAACAATAGCTTCCTCCCTCCATTTAATAAACTTATTCGCAAATTTTGGAAAAATGGAGAATTATCACATGTAATTTTTATTTATAAATTATAAGCTTGATATTGGCCTAAGATATATGAGGCGGATAGAGACATTAGCAAATATGAGATATAATTTCAACCAAAAAAAATAAGATATAATATGCAGTGAAGATCTAGTGCTAACGGAAGTTTATGTGTAAAATGAGAATGAATCTCGAGCATTATATAAATTAAGGGTACTGATAATTTCGTTTAAAAAGGAAAATAAATGACATCATCGAATTTTTTGACAAATTATTCATGGATATTTCGTAAAAAACGAAATCGGGAGGACACAAGCAAAATGTGCATTAAAATTGATTTTAGTATTAAAATATGATTATATGTATATAAATAAATATATATTAAGTGCATTAAAATTAGCCGTATGTGCATCAAAAGTAACTGACATATATTTTGTTCATCACAACTAGGCGTATGTGCATCAAAAGTAATTGTCATATGTACATCAAAAAATTAAAAAGTATATCTTGTTTGTATGTGTATCAAAATCAATCGTATGTGCATCAAAACTAGTAGAATACACATAATAACCGGTCAAATGTGCATCAAAACTATGTAAATGGATATATGCTTATTGCATCAAAACAAATTGAATATGCATTAAAATAACCCAGAAGTGTCTCCTTTATATATGTGCATCTAAACTAACTGTACGTATCTACATCCAAATAAATGAAAAATGCATCTTATTTATACATATGTGTCGAAACTAATAATATTTGTATTAAAACTAGCTAATTATAGGTGAAACCTTATGCACATCGTTGTCATTCACATAACAATTGTCAAAAAAATAGAAATAATTTTTTTTGAAAATAATGCACAATATGCATCAAAAAATCATTGCACATTTAAACTTGTTTTGATGCAAATACAATTATTTTTAATACACATTCAAAGCATAACCATGTATAGTTTGTGCATCCTTAGAAATGTTTTTTTTAGAAAATACACGAATAATTTAGAAAAATACGTTTATATTGTTTTTCACTCCTCTTTAATATAAAGGATTAATATGAGACGTTATTTTTTTGAGAAACGGGTGAGAATTATTCTCATTTCGTAACTAGTTAAGGTCATGTTTGTCAAAACTAGTAATAACGGATAGTTGTGGCTTTATTAGTAGTTGAATCGGTTGACAAATGCGGTTAAAAGTAACGGTCCAATATAAACAAAACACTAATATGTGTTGGGTTGGGGTAGCTTTTGGGGTTAGTTAGGTTATACTTATAAAATGACAAAATAGGATATATAATTTCTAGAGTAGCTTTTAAAAAATCAAATGTCTAAACGCTAAAAAACCGTCTACCACTAATTATACCAAATACCATAATAGGGTTTAAAAACTAAAGATTAGTATTTTGTAATTGACAAACAAGATCCTTCTCTAAGGAAACCATGTCATATAAAAAGTGTATCATGTCCTCACTCACGCTCTATATAAGGATGCCTTGATACTCCAAACAATACCTACACAAAGATTAAGCTGGCTAAATAGCTTTTAACACATTCCCTAAAATGAAGTCAATAACTCTCCGGCCGTACAAGCTGAGCGATGTGGACGACTTCATGGAGTGGGCTTCCGACGAGGAGGTGATCCGACGGTCGAGACTAAGCCACTACCCTTCCCGAGCCCACGCCCTCAACTACCTCAAGGAAGTAGCCCTGGCCCACCCGTGGTACCGGGCCGTATGCCTGAACGGGCGGGCCGTAGGATACATATGCTTGGACTGGGCGGGCCCGGGCTTGGGGAGGTGCAGGGGAGCGTTAGGGTACGCCCTCGGCCGCCAACACTGGGGGCGGGGGATAATGGCGGCAGCGGTGAGGAAGGCGGTGGAGGAGGTGGCGGCGGAGGTGGAGGAGGTGGAGAGGGTGGAGGCGGTGGTGGACGTGGAGAACAAGGCTTCTCAGAGGGTGCTCCAGAAGGTGGGGTTTGTGGAGGAAGGTGTGCTTAGGAAGTATATCAAGATTGATGGCAAGGCTACCGATGTTGTCATGTATAGTGTATTGTGTGAGGATTTGGTTGGGATTAATTAGTAATGGCTTAAGAGTTGCCTAAGCATTATTAGTGGTGGAGAAGTACTAGTATTAATGGCGCCAGGCTCAACGCTCAATATGTTATTGACATATCTTATTTGAAGTGGGGGTCATTACGAAAACAAAAGCTTACGAAAATAAAAGCTTATGATGTTATTTTAATTAAGGTTCTAATAAAACAACTCCTTATCCTACATAATATAAGGATCGTTTAGAATTTTTAAATCTCCTTAATTCTCAGCACTGATATTCTATTTTTTTTAGGGACACGGTGACATTTTTGTAATTTTTTAAAAATTACAAAAATTCATCGTTATCGTGAAAAAGTATATTACAAAATATCACAAAGTGTTAATGAAGCCAGCATGGCACGCACTCCATGTTCGGTTTAATGTAAAAGTGAATCGTTATAGTGAAAAAATGCATTGCAAAATATTACAAAGTCCATTACTAAACTAAAAAAGTGCTAACAAAATTGAAGCCAGCGGGGCACGCCCTCCATGATCGGTTTATTGTAAAAGTACATTTGTAATGCACTTTTTGGTATATCGTAATACACTTGTTGGTATATTGTAATGCACTTTTTCACCATAACAATGCACTTTTGTAATTTTTGAGAAATTACGAAAATGGCATCGTGTCCCCAAAACAGATAGAATATCAGCCCTTGGATCAAGGAGATCCAATAATTTTAAATGCTCCTTATTTTATAGGATAAGAAGTTGTTTTATTTGAACCAAACTCTATTTTAATTATTACATGATTATTATAACTATAAAAGTTGTCCCTTTGTAATTAAATAAATACTCCACATTTGTATATATATTTTCATCAATATTAAATACAAAAAGTATTTAAAAATTTATTTGAAAACACTTATATACATATTTACAAAATAAATATTTATTTCCTTTTAAAAACATGAAATTATTCTTTTAAAATAAATAAATATTATGTATGATATAAAAACATATGAAGATATAATATCATTTTTCTTACAAAAAGACACAATATCATTTATTGTTGACTATTCACAATTTCATATGTATGAGAACTAGACCTGTCAATCGGGTTAGGTCGGACGGATTTGGGTTCGGTCATTTCGGGTTTGGTTTAAATCGGGTTCGGTTTTGTTTTGGGTCATGGGTCAATCAGGTCAGGTTGCTGCGAGTTTTCGGTTGGGTCGGGTTGACCACGGGTCTAAATGAGAACCGCATAAAAATCATAAAAAAACCTGAAAAATCGGTGGTATAGATTGAGCAAATAAAATCAAAACAACACTTAAACTACCAACCAAATTTAGATGGAAAAGAAATTTATTATATCTTAAATTGTTATGTAGTGTACATCGATTAAATAATTAAATATTTTATTTATATATGATTTGTAATATTTCTTTTTGTTTTAGTTATATGATTAGTCATGAAATTTCATAATCTAATTCAATAAACTCGAATTTAGTACACTTAATCATATGTTATAATTTTCAAAAACCTAAATATTTGAAATAATAACAAGTATAAAATATAACATTTGGCTTGTCCAATGGACGGAGTTAATACTCTAGTATATAGTAGTTTCTAGTCTTTGGGACTATTTGGATTACTAGAAAAAGGGTTTTTAACGACGAACAAATTTGTCGTTAAAAGTTAAATATTTCGTCGTTACAACTTTTAACGACGACAAAAAGTTCATCATTTGTGCGTTCCAATAGCTTCCGACGTTATTGGTTTTAACGACCATGTTCGTCGTTAATGATTAACGACGACATGTTCGCTCGTCTCAATCATTAACGACGATATGCACGCTCGTCGTTAAGCATTAATGATGACATGCCTGCTCGTCGTTAGAACATTAACGACGGCATGTCTACTCATCTTTAAAAAATTAATGACGACATGCATGCTTATCATTAATTATTCAACGTCAAGCAGATATGCCATCGTCAATGATTAATCATTGACATAAAAAAATCATGATCGATAACGACAAGCTACTTCATCGCAAAAAGAAATTTTTACGAACCAAGCTTAATTAAAATTATACAATTACGACCACATTTATCGTCATTCTTTCAATTACAAGAAAAATCAATGATAATTCCCTTAAATTATTGTAACATAGTAAATGGCACAATGCTAATATTAATGGTTATAACATTCAATGAAGTAAAGTATTATAAATAAATTAATTGGTACTAAAAGTTTATGTAATTACAAAATATAATCCACATTCAAATTTCAATACAAGTATTAGAACTAAGCTATCTATAAAACTAAATACCATAGTAAATCTGAGAAATACTATTTGTAAAATCTAAGAGATGAAGGGTAAGACTTTTGCAGCATCTTCGTGTATGTACTTTGTATATACTTTCTGTACCATAGCCACACTACTAGTACATCGTTGAACGACTACAATGAAAGCTTTGAATTTGCTTTCTCCTGCTTTAGCTGCATCAACTCCCTATATAAATATGAGCAAATAAATCTAGATAAATTATCATGAACCATCAAACAAGTGAAACAACAGATGCAGTTTGTTTTCTATAAAATAGGAGTCAAAATAAGTAATTATAGTAGTAGTCACAATAACAACTCTCTCTCTCAAAGTAGCAACTTTCTATTAAGCCATCCCTAGCTTGTTTTAGTCTTTAAAAGACCTAGTTCGTGAGAAGTTTAAGAGAGCCTACTTTGAGTTTAGAGCTTTTAGAGAATTTCAAGGAAAACTAATCTTCCTCGGAGTTTGTTCAATCAAGGAAGCCCTTTTTCTTGAATTCGTAAAATTCTGGTAACTTTTCTATCCTTAGGTTAATATTAAAACTATTTGTTTTTAATTTCATGATCTATGTTTGATTTTATGAGCCTGATCACCTTGTTTAATTAATTGACTTAGATCTATTGTTTGGATTAGGTTTGATTGTTGTCTGTGTAATCTTATTTATCCTTGAAACAACTCTTTTCCAGGACCGTGGACTGGAATTGAGAAAGAGTGTTTGATGGTTGTTTTATGCATGAGACGTGTTGTTTGATTACATGATTCGATTTCCTATTATCCTTGAGTGCATTGCATGATTTGAATTAAGCGTCCTTGTTCATATCATAGTTTCGCTTGGACCGTGGACAAGCGGAAACCCTAATAAGGATTGGAATTAACCTAGGAAATATAGAAAAGTGGATGATGAATCAATGATCGAAGGATTGAAAAGGTGGAATTGATTGAATGAACTTTGCTTTCTTCTAATTGATTTGAAACTTGAATCTGTCTGCTTGCTTAAACCTAAAACCCCCTTGTCTTTGCTGATTGAATTGATTTTGGAAACACTAATTCTTTTGGGTTCGATCCCTTGCTTGCTTACTATATTGGTTAGTAAAATAGGGTCAAATTACTTTTGATCTCGGCATAACGACTTTAGTCGAGTCAGTACTTGAGACTTTTGAGATAGAAAATAAATCCCAACAGAATTTTGAATGATCATCCACAAATTGAACAAAATACTTGTTTCCATAAAGAGAAGGAGTGGAGGCAGGGCCCCAAACATTAGCATAAACAAGATCAAAACATGATTGGCTAATAGTATGAGTATGATTAATTGGTAAACGACAAATTTTTCCTAACTGACATGGCTCACAAATTGGCGACAAGGCCTTATTTGACACTAGAAGACGAAAAACATGCACAAGTTGTATAAAGACAGTAATGTGAGGGTGGGCAAGTCGACGATGCCAGTCTTGGAGAGCGACTAGATTGGCGACCGGGGACGAGGGTGTGGATAAGCGATACAGTCCATTCTCAACAGTTCCCTTCAGGATTATGCGACCCTGCTGATCCTTCACAAAACAACAAGTAAGATGGAGTTCAATTAGTGCATTTTTATCCTTGGTAAGAGCAAAAGCACTTAAGAGACTTTTTAGCAATATCAGGCACAACAAGAACATTATTTATTTTTAACTGAGAAGAGCCAAGAGCAGTATATCCTATATTAGTAAATAGGAATCGATCGGCTTCCCATTTCCAAGAGCAAGATGGTCAGTGCCCTTGTATTTAGAATGAACATACAAATTTTTCATGTTACCAGTGACATAATTAGACGCACCTGAGTCAACGTATCAAGGGGCCTCAAGAGAGGATGGATTAACCTGATTTCCTTACATATTTGGGCTAGGTCCTGTTGGCGGGTTGAAGTTGGTGTTGAACCTGTTCCAATTCCTGGCAAGATGCCCTATGCGGTCACATATCTGACATATGGGACGATTTTGAGATCCATACGAAAAGCCATAGTTGTTGTAATTGTTGGAGTTTGAAGACTCGGACTGCTCATATTGGTTGAAGCCATGACCTCGGCCCCTAACATAGCCACAACCTCAACCTCTTTCGGAAGAGTTTACACGGTCGCGCCCGCGAGTGGACTGTCGCGATCATGACCACTAGTGGTGACGGTGTTGGCTGATGGTATTGAAGACGCCTCTGTTGGAGGCGATGGAGCCACAGTAAGAGAGGTAGATGATTTTGATTCACCATCAAGGTGCTCCTCTTCTTGCAAAAGGAGACTCGTAAGTTTATCGGGTGCAACTTCTTCTACACGAAGATTGAGAGACATCTTGAATGGACCATAACTTGAGTCCAAACCATTGACAATTTCAAGCAATGATATCGTCATCTTTGACAATATATACACAATCAGCCAAAGCATCCACAATGGAACGCTTCTTTTCGATATAACCGAGCATGGAGAGAGAACCTTTCACCGGTGTTTGAAGTTGCCCTTTTAACTGCATTAAGCTGGCTTTTGTTTGGGACTTGAACATAGAAGACAACATGACCCACAAATCATAAGTCGTAGAAGCACGAGCAACATAGGCTATGAGCTTGTCGGTTAGGGTTGAATGAAGTCAGACGAGGACCAATCGATCAGTTTTCTTCCATTCATTGTAGGCCTTTACCACCGTAACATCAGTGCCTGCCTTTGGTGGTTCTGCGGGTTGTGATGTGACATATGAGTCAATTTCAAAGGCTTCAAGAGTAGAGAAAATTACACTTCTCCATGAAAAATAGTTGGACCAGTCGAGTTTGATCGAGATATTGGGAAATTGCAACTGGCCGGTTTTGCCACTGTTAAGCAGAATGGTGTTTGATGAAGGTTCGACCATGGTAAAACAGGAGGCGGAAATAGGTTTGATTGGAAAAAAAAAAACTAAGCTCTAGATGCTATGTGAGATTGGAAGAACTTGATTGAATTTACATTCACATAAAGAATTACATAAATAGGACTTTGGATGACTTGCCCTCCAATCTTCTTATCTCTAACTAAGGATAGAAAATTTTACAAAGGATAAAATTTACAAGAAAAGATATAATACCTACACACAAAGATATTACTCCCTCCGTTTAGGTCTATTTGGTCTTCTAGACTCGATCAAATATTTGTCTAATTCTATTTGACCTTTTAGCTATTTTACCCAACACTTTCTAGATTTACCCTCAATTAAATGAATTGGAAAATGTAAAATGTATTACATGAAGGTTATCAGGATCTAGGTAGTAGGTACTAGGTAGTAGTTACTCACTTCCTCCTATTTTACTCTTAGAAAATTACGGTTGATATTTTCAAGTTTTTTGCTTTTTCAGATGGTGTTTTAAAAAAATATTTATTACCAGTGGTACTCCTAAACTTTTGAAAAAGTATGGCTGTCCTTACTAGTGAATTTTCGTTAGTTTTTAACAAATTTAGTATGTTTTTTAATGAAAAAATATATATTTTTATATTTAATTAAATTAAAACACAATTTTAATTTAATAAAAACTCAAATAAATCAAATTCAAATATTAAATTAAAATTTATATTATATATATTATCAAGTACGTTTTATGTTGTATAATTAAAATAATTTTAATTTAAAGCCAAAAATATTACAATATTTATATTAAAATAAAAATAATGCATGATTAAATTTTTCATGTAGATTTTATATAGTAATTTTAAAAATTTTAAAAACTTAATAGAACTTAAAGTTTTAATGTATCTTGAGAGTACCATAACGAAAATTCTATTATTTTTTCTAAAAAATTGTCAAAATTATTACATAAAACCTACATGACAATTTTAATTATTAATTTTAATATAAATATTGTAATATTTTATGTTTCAACTTAAATTTTTTTAATTATAAAACATACAATCAACTTAACAAATATAAATGATATAATATTTTTTATTTAATATTTTATATGATTTATTTTAATTTTTTATTAAACATAAATTTTGTTTTAATTTATCTAATTAAATATTTTTTCTTTAGAAAACATACTTATTTAGTTAAAAACTAACGAAAATTCACTAGTAAGGGCACCGACAAGACTTTTACAAAAGTTTAGGGGTAGCACTTGGAATAAAAAAATTTTTAGGGCACCATCCGAAAAAGCCAAAAACTCGAGGGTACCAACCGGAATTTCCCTTTACTCTTTAATACTCCTATATTTTAACAATATTATATCAATTTCTTTGTAACACAATAGCATACGTGACATTTTGCACTTCAACCAATTTTTTGAAATGTATGAGTATGACTAGAGCTGTTAAAAGTTGACCGAACCCGCAAATCCGATTCGAACAGTCCGATAATTTTAGGGTCAAGATCCGAAAATTTGAACTCGAAACTCGAAATCAACCGAACACGATAGAACCCAAAACCCGTTGGGTTGACCGATTTATTATATTTATAGAATTTTTAAATTTTATTTTGAAAATTATATTATATATTATTATTAAAATAAATGAAATTAATATATTATAATTAAATATTATTATTTAATTAAAAATTGATTTTAACAATCATTAAAAAGGATATTTTAGACCCGCTGGTCAACCCGACCCGACCGAAAACCCGCTACAACCCGAACCCATTGACCCGTGACCCATAACGAAACCGAACCCGATTTAACCCGAACCCGCCCGATCCGACCCGATTGACAGGTCTAAGTATGACCCTTTGTATGGTTTTTTTTAGGGTTCGGTTAGAAATTTTATGGATGAAATTTTAAAATTTTATAGTAAATTGGTAAATTTAAATAAATAATTTAAAAAAAATAATAAGTTAATATAAAAAAACTAATCTCAATTATTAATTTTAAATTTAACCGTTAGGATTTTTTTAACTTTAATCATAGAGGTTTTTTTTATATTAATTTTACTGAAACTAAACGTCTTTGTATATTTTCTCGCCGGCGGTTTTTTTTTACAATTGAGCAAGGTCTTGGAACAGTACATGAAGAAAGTATGGGGGTCGGTAGATAAGTAAATTGGAAATGTGTTCGTACGAAGCACATGAGTGTTAGGCCTACCTACTGAAATTTCATCCTAAAATTAATTGAAAATAAAAAAAGGTACCCATATAATTTTGGAGTTTGGTTCAAATGAAACAAACTCTTATCCTAAAACGAACTCTTATCCTAAAACGAATGCACTTTTTGTAGTTAGTAGTGCACTTTTCCTACTTCGGAGTGCACTTTTTCGCATTTGTACTTTTCGTACTTTTTAATGCACTTCTCAAAATTTTTTAGTGCACTTTTTGGTAATGCACTTTTTGTATTTTTCAATGCACTTTTATATGAAAATTGCATTACTAACTATGAAAAGTGCATTCGTTTTAGGATAAGAGTTTGTTTAATTTGAACCAAACTCTATAATTTTGTGCTTGTTTTTTTTTGTTGATTTAATTTTGTACTTGTTTTTACCATACAAGTTCTATGCTATATATATATATATATATATATATATATATATACTAGGCTGATTTTCTTTGAATTTCTTACATACAACTGCTCACGTTCTGTGCTTGTTTTTACCGTGCAAGCACAAGTAAAGAAAAAGGAAAACAAGAATGAAAACAAACAAAAAGGAAACTCGATCTGGTAAGCTTAGAAAACAACAAATCTCAATCTTTATAAACAGAATCTTACAGAGACGTTCATAACGTCGTGTAAATTACAAGTTAAAGTAGTAAAAAAAAAACATGAAATTATCACTATTGAATCACAAGTTATAGTTTCATACACCACTCTCATTCGTATTTAGACAAAAAAGAACCTGACAAATAAATTATTATTTTTTCCAGTCAAGATAAAAAGATATTATAATCACCAAAAAAACGCGTCCTCCGCTATATATAAACCCCGGCCTTAGAAGTATTCATTCATTACTTTTTTCACCATCAAATGGAAATAACCCTCCGACCCTACAAACCCGATGACGTGGACGACTTCATGGAATGGGCCAACGACGAGGAGGTGATCCAACGGTCCAGACTAACCCACTACCCATCGAGGGCCCACGCGCTTAACTACCTACTCGAAGTGGCCATCCCGCACCCTTGGTACCGGGCCATTTGCCTGGAGAGCCGGCCCATTGGGTTCATCTGCCTCGACCCGAAGGGCCCTGGGTCAGGCCGATGCAGGGGATTCCTGGGCTTTGCCTTGGGCCGTCGTTACTGGGGCCAAGGCATAATGACGGCTGCAGTCAAGATAGCGGTGAGGGCGGTGCTGGTGGAGATCGAAGGGCTCGAGAGGGTGGAGGCGGCGACACCAGTGGACAACGAGGCTACGCAGAAGGTGTTGGAGAAAGCCGGGTTTCTCCGGGAAGGAGTGCTCCGAAAGTATATGGTGATCAAGGGAAAACCAACTGATCTTGTCATGTTTAGTTTGCTTGTCTGATGATTTGGATTCATTGTTGTTGTGAACTCTTTTATTGGAAACAAAATGTCAATCTGAGATCTCCGAGATGTGCAATAAAAAGATGTCCTGCTACTTTCAATTCAAAAACGTTTTTACATTTTGTTTTCAAATTGATGCCAAAAGATTCCACATGTCCTTATTAATGTCCTTTTATATCAAGAAAATTAACCACATTATTTCCATTATCTCCTAAAGCTTATACACTGCTTCCATACGCCTTCAGGAAACATTCTTAGAAACCTCCGCCCCTTCAAAAACAAATATATGAAGTCTTCTTGCCTTTATTTTGTTTATTCGTCTTCTGTCCTGTTGCTAACTACATACATTTTGCAGATAATTGATAATAGCTAGAGCTACAAGAATTACTGTAAATGTGTATTCTGACAAGAACACAAACAGCTGGGTTTTAATTTTCTTGCATTTGATGTTATAAGAAGAAGGGCACCAATTAATATCATATTCATGAAGGCTCATATCTGCAGACGCAGTCATAGATGTTGCCTTTGATCAGCTTCTCCGCTAGTCTTTGGTTCTTCACCATTGCCAGCTGCCATGAATGAGAGAGAGAGATTCAAGTATTCAGTTAAGATGCGTACGGAAAACGTACTAATTACCTCAGGCAACAAAAGCATGCACTGATTCAAGTGTTTGTTTGGAAAAGTTTTTCTTCACCAATTTGATTACATTCATTAAATAAATAAACTTTAAACAAATCTGAAACCGGGAAATTTACCTTCAAAGCATCACATTTGAATTGGGCATTGAAATTTGTATGAAGAGCTCGTCCCATCCCTTCCAAAATGATCTGTAAAGCATAATACAACATCAACATCAATAGTATGTAGTAGTGTAGTAGTACTACTAATGTTCTGTGTGCAGAAAATTAATTTACAAAACGGGACAAAAATAAACCGGACATACCAAATCAGCGTCTTTGGCAGCAGCAGCTAGCTCAGAGCTGACTTGCCTTAGATCTAAGCAAGGACTCCCACAGCCATTTTCCACAACCATTAGAGGAACAGATGGAGGATCTTCTTTAGAGCTGTCTTCAATGTTGATCATAGCATCCATAAGTAAACCTCCTGCTTCAGCCGCCTTCCGCACAATATCACAATGCTGTGGTGACAAATTAATTGGAAAATGTCAATAAGATTGGGTATGCAGATGGAAGAATGCCAAGAACTTAAATATTAGGGTTTTGAAAGTACTTTTCATATATGATATAAAGCCTTTTCAAAGTACCTATCATATAAAAGTTTAATTAAAAGCAATTGTCATTCTATAGGTTAGCTTAACGTTACTCAAATACAAAGTTAAGCTAATGCAATGAAAACAAGTAGACTCGAGAACCAAAACAACAACGACATCTACCCAGGTGGATCCCGAAACAAGTGAGATTTGGGGGGTCGAAATGTATATACCCTTGCCCCGATTGTAAAATCGGGAGGGTGTGTTGGGTGTCGGGTGTTGGGAGGGTGTGTCGGATGGTAAAGTATAGGAATTATTTTTTCCCTTAATTAATAAAGCAAATAAGCTAACTTGAGGAGCAAATTACCTTGGCAGCCTCTGCTATAATGTCAGGAAGCTCTGCAGCAGTCACATCATTCAATGCAGGTAATGAGTTTGCAACAAGAACAACCTAAAAATAAAAACAACAGTCTTGAGTCCACTAAAAGTTCCTATAGATACTCCATATTCCCAAATAATCAACAAGACAAATCGCTGATAGATAGCAATGCAAGTTCCGATAAGAGCTTCTCTTGAATTCTAATCAATAATTGTGGAAAGGCTTACCTCGGTCCCACGTCGAAGAAGTTCACGTGCCAAGGGAAGCATACCCAATACAATATCAGCACCCGAATTATCTACAAACAGCAATGCTCTTTTATGTGGTGGTGGTGCCTTCTTGCCTTCGGATCCAAGCATTCTCTCCTTAAACTTATCAAAATCATCCACCTGATGCACAAATTAACAGAATAACTTTTTCGGGAGAAAGGAAATAACAGGTGCATGGAGGGAAGAAAGAAAACACCATCTAAGTAAAAAAAAACCCAACTATTTTAATAAATGAAACAAAAAAAATGTTTACATTCAAACAAGAAATTGACCATCATCTTCCTCCATTTCCTTCACATTAAATTTGCAAATAAAGCATTTGTGCTAAATTAAAAGGTTGCCTGTCATCAATTATAAGATCACGAAGCTTACTCTCCAAGGTCTTTGCATTTTATCCCTGCTCATTCTGTATATCTCTATGATAGTTCCTTTGTGGTAGAGATCAACACAAGCTCGAGATCCCCAATCAAAAATGTTTGCAGCCAAAACACCCTCTATCAAGGTAAGCAACCTTGCTTCCTGCAGGACAAGTGGATATTCAAAACATAATGGAGTCAGTAATCTTCTCTCAAGGATAGCATTAAAAAAACAATGCCAAGTGTAAGTGCACCTCAGTCATGCTATCAAGCTCCATTAAAAGGTCAGGTAAAACAGCAAGGGAGGCCTCGTTCTCCCTATCAAGCACAAAATAAAGATTAGAAAGAACCATGCAACTGTGTGAGAATATTTGTAACAGTGTTGTAGCTGAAGGGTCAAAAAAACTGTTATTGATAATGATTTGCAATAATACCTTTGTTTTATGCTTCTATATGCATCAGTAAATTGAAACTCCCTCAGACATTCTTCCCTTAGTTCCAGAAGATTGGCCAATCCCAATTTCCCGTAAGCAGCAGGCTCCTCCATCAACCTATTCAACAAGTTACAGTTAAATAAAAGTGCATACAGTCAAAAGTATGGGAACAACCTTAAATAAATTCAGCAAAAAAAAACGAACCTTCATAAATCTTTCTAAGAGAAATAAGAGAAAAACTAAACTAACTAAGAGGGTCTCGTGCAAAGGTTGAACTTGAGCTCTTATAGGCTAGGATCTATATTCTTGGTACTAAGAACCAATGTATAATGTGCTTTTAGGAGGGATTCCACTGGCCATTTGATTTCTAATTGAGATTGCATGGGATCAATGTGTAATTGAACACAACTTTTCATCAAAATCAAAAGATAAGGACAGATGATTGGCACACTATAGTAGAGGATAAGAAACAATTTTATTCTTAATTTCCTATTATCAATTGGTGCCTAGAGGGATCCATTATAAAAGAAGATATAGTCTAAATGATATTTTGCTTGTCGTATCTTCTTGCCCAAGTCTTTCGAGGCATACAGATCTGTTCTACCACAACAAAGGAATATCAAGGAGAAAATACATTCTGCAGAAATAAATTGTTAGCCAGGGAAAGCCTTTGAAGGTATATGTGAGGAAGAAATACAAGAGTGCTCAGGGAATACCCTCATTTGCATTCCTACTGCAGTGTAGAAGTAATCGTCGTTATTATTGATTTGTAATTTTAATATCCTCATTTACCATCGTAGCATTGCTATCTAATACCCAACAAATTTGTAATGTTTTCACTCTAAATATAAAAAATTCACAATATATTAGGTTGCTACTATACAAAAACATCAACCCAGGTGTATCCCGGTATGAGCGAGATCTGGGGGTCGAAGATGTAGGCACTCTTGCCCCGAGTGGAAGTCGGGAGGATATTTCTGGCAGGCCAAAAACAAAAGAAAACACCAAGGCTAAAAAACAAGACTGAAAACTGAGGGGAGAAGCAAACAGGGGTATAAACAAAACGAAAATGAAAGTGGTACATAAAAAAAAACCAGCAAGCAATAAAAGAAAAAACTAAGCAACGGAGACAAAGAGCAGGGCTATAAAATTTCAAATTATTTTGTAGAATCTTATGATTTTAGGACCTAATCCTGAAGACATCAATCTGATCCAGAAATCTAGATTCTAAACAATATTGATTACAGTCTTATTAGTCATATCCAGTGGCGTTCAGTCAGAATAGTGAATCTTGTTGACATGATAGCAAAGCAAGGAAATATCATTGAAAATTCCATGTGTAACATGCGGCTTTCATCTTTGAACAGCCAAATACTTACCTTGCCAAGTGAGCAGAAAATGCACGAGCAAAAGCATCACCCCTCCTTTTAGCATCATCAGTTCCTCCTTCACTTGCCACAGCCTGCGAAAAAAATCAATTAAATTGTTTTGTCAGCATCCACATGTTTTAACCAAAGATGGTAGAAAAAAACATGATCTGTGAATCTGATGGAGTTGGGAGTGAGTAAAGCTAAGAACACACAATCAGACAGAATACTCACAAACACAAAGATAAACCAAAGGCCAGTGGGTAAATCCCCAAGAGCTTACTCCCAAAACCAGCAGGCTACAGCCTAACAGGCATTTAGGCATATAGCCAGCTACAAAGATAGAAGATAAATGATGGAATCTCTATACAATCAGTACCTCTATAAATGATGGGATCTTATTATACTAGATTAGTTTCTAGATAATTATCAATTTCCTACTCAATACCAAGCCCAAAACTATATACGTAACAGAATCAAGGTGTACAAAACATTTATTCAAAACTTTTTTGGAGGCTTCAGCCAAATAATCAAGTCATGAGACATTAATGTTCCCCAAAAATAGATATGCATTTACCTTTCCCGTACCTAATTTATTCTATGTCCACAAGATTTCCCAAATTCTCAGACAACATCTGTTAAAGTACGCCAGGAATTACCAATATGAAGTTTTACCTTGTCAACAAGGTCATTCAAATGTTCAGACAACACCTTGTACCAGTACCTGCATCAGAAAAATAGAACAGATTTGATAATATAAAATCCGGTTACATTGTATAAACTATCAGAAAAATCACCATAAGCATGTGATGCTGGAATTTATGATACTTACTCTAGCTCACCGTGATCTGAGAGATCAATAGTGTTAGGCTCATACCTGCATTTATGACATGGAAAGTTGCAAGAGATATTAGTTAAAGAATCAATAGCATGGATAAACCGTCTTTGGCAATAAGAAGAAAAGCCCAAAGTCCAACCTAATAAAAAATCTGCAACTTCCTTTGTTACAAACAACATCAGCCCAGTGTCAACCTGCCTCAGACAGGACTGGGGGGGCAAGATGTACACCCTTGCCCAAATATAAATGAGAGGGTGTATGAAGAAGGCCCAAGTATTATCATCACCCGGAAGAACCAAGGAAAACTAAAATTCAGCTATGTGACAATGATAACTGAATCTAATTAGAATGCACCAAAAATGATATAGGGGTTATATCCATCTCAAAGGCATTGTATAAAAGCCAATGAGCATGAGGATGCGCCCCAAGATGTCACTCACCCAATTCAATTTACTTTATAATTGGATACACTTATACCAAGGCTTGCTATGTAAATGTTACATACAAAGACAGTGTTATGTCATGTCACTACGGGATTTCAACCAGAGCAGAATACAAACTGACTTACGTTTTTGAATCTGCCAATAAAGGAAACACCTCAAGAGTCGGAACAAGATGAAGAACACCAACATTTAAGTTACTTGCATCAGAACGCAGAGCATCTCCCCTGGATAAAGGAACATCAAAACCTCCAAGACCAGTTGTTCCTGGTTGAGTCATTGGAACAGGAGCAGTAATTTCAGTCCCTTTCTGGACAAATTTCTCCATCCATGATATCTGCATATGCTTCAATTAAATTAGACCCGTGTCATAATCAACTCAAAATTAATGTGGCAATTTCTGCTTAAAAATGAAAGATAAAATATATTATCAGAAGAAAAAAGACTACATAATGAAAAATCAGTAGAAGTTTAACAGTCATCTTGAATATCACAAGTAATCACAGAAAAAAAAGGCAATAAAATTATCAAAGCACCAGTGACCACTCCCCACCCAAACCAAAAGAATGCAAAAAAACAAAAAAAACATATAGTTGAGAGGTGCAAGCTTTTGTCATCATGACAGATAAGTTAAAAAAAGCAACATCCCTAAAAAGTAAAGGCATGTAGAACTGGGTCTTCCAATAGGTGTCATCAAAAAATGAACTCTGGAACTATAACATAATTATTCATAAAAAAATAACACTAGGAAATTACTGAACCATTTCATTTCTGAAATCTAGACAACAAAATTGAGAAGTTACAAAATAGCAAAATGTCATGTCGAGTTTACCTTCTCATTCAGATCGCCTAGTGGTGGACCATGTATTTTCCCTCCAGTATAAGGTGCACCCATAGGGAATCTTTCTACTAATTGATGAACCATTAAATCATCAAGACCATGCTTTTCATAGCTCATAAATGCACCTAAAGCCCCCAGAAATCCTTCATGACGTAAAAACATAGCTTGTGCATCTCCTTTAGACCTAAGAGCAATTGTAAAGTACATTGCACAATTCGCAACAAAAGAAGTATATTATATAAAGTGAAATGTCATGTAGACCTTCCACTAGATTCAATTTAGAAACAAGAATTAGACAAAGTATACAGGAAGAAGAAGTTTATTATAAACTAATCTATACAGCTAAACCTATCTTTTTCTTTATCTATGAGAGAGAAGAAGACAAGGACTGGATATTTTGCAAGTCTATAGAGCTATAGTCAAAAATTTTACCAGAAATGAACAGCAAAGGAGATTGTATCCATTGTATAAGCATGGCCCCTTATGAAAAAACCTCCAAAGAATATCCTCTTGAGGCCAAACCTAAGTGCATTTAGATACGCTATCTGCAAAAACAGAGACAAGGGCAAGGTCATTAGACATAATACCTGTAGTCTCATTGCAACAAGTGTAGTGAAAAATGATACTCATAAATCCGAGACAAAATCCTAGGAATTTATAAATTATGCATATAGACAAACAACCTAATAGGATTTTGTCATAGGTTGAACCTATGACTGAACCTGAGACCTTTACAACTTCAAATCCTGCTAAACAGAAGATTCACCCAAGAGAGAAAGGTCCATGTGATGGATGAGAAAATAACTTAAATAACGTCCAGGTCATGCAAGAATTTCCGTGTACCACATTCATCATGAAGTTTATAAACTTATCCAAAAAAGAGTATCTCCATTGCTTACCTGACCAATGTTATATGAAATCATTCGCAAGAGCGACAAGGAGATGTCTTCAGGTCTGTAGTCCTGGAGCTCCTTGTTACCAGTAATTGTCTTTCCAAAGCTAGAAGCAATAGTTGAAGCAGAGAGACCTATCTGCAATTTGTTTAGTTAACTATAAGTGATATGGAAGGCAACTGTTTATACTAGATTGTTCTCAGCATGAACATACAACGAAAAGAAAATACATTTTTACATGCCTTTGAATAATCCATGCCACCATAAATGTCCCCAACCAGCATGTCTATAGTCCGATTATCTCCACGTTGACTCAACTCCAGTAGTTCATCAAAACTGGAAAGAGAAAATAAAAGAGCCAAGATGAGTTTTTGAAAACAAAAAGGCAGGTGTTAGAAAGAAAACAACTATTGAAATTACCTTTGGCACTTGGTCAATAGCTTTCCCAGGCCCCAATAAGTGCCACCACCAACGTTAGTACCACTAACACGTTGATATTGTCCATCACCATCGACCTATTCCAGCTAAATATTATGTGTATCAGAAACCATTAAGGCACTTATTTGCAACATACAAATATGGAAATATATCAAAAACTTACCTTTATCATACTGACACCAGATCCAATATTGACAAGTAGGTAAGGGAATAAATCATTGTGATCTATTTGCACAAACTCTTTATGGCCCTCGATGTGTGTAAAAGCTTCATGACGAATTGCCTTCATATAAAGGGAAAAAGGAAAAAGAGATTACTTTTTCTCAGTTTTACACACAGATCATAAGTTTTGAACATTAGGATGACATTGCTTCCTTGAATTTCATTTGATAAGGAACAACCTAGAATATGGTTGACACTTGACAGTGTTAAACTTCCTTGAACTTCATTTTATTTTATTATTATAAAGGAAAGGTTGTCCATTACCATCAAAAAATAGTCATCAAATCAAATGCAATCATATTGCAAAACATGGATAGCTAGAGTAATGACTCAAATTGAAGGCATTCATTCAATATTTTATGAAAAGATGTTTTTGTACAAGAAAACCATTATAAGCATGCAAACCATTGAGCATCATCACAACACTTTGTAGATCCAAAACATTATCAGCATGATCCACTATGATGCACTCTAATTAACAAGCTGGGGATTTTTCTATCTGCCTACTCAGGTCTCAGCTTTCAAATATGACGACTAAGAGATAATAAAAACTACAAAATGGATGAAAAAAATATTCGAATCAGAACCAACACAAAAAAAAAAGTGACTTAAACAAGACATACTCCAGACCTCACAAATAATTTTACCTTAAGCAAAAAATTTGCTCCAGATACAAGGCAACTCATTTCATCTTCTTTGTCAATACTGACTCCAAGCCTTTCTTTGAAGAGCTCGGCAAATTTAAATGCTCCTCCTCCTGTGGCCTTCATATGAAAGCAATGAAAATAAAAGACATCAGTGCTGGGAAGCTTAACAATACAGCAATTCAAAAAAATCAAACCACACAACGCAAGGATACAATTGACATGAATATACAACTTAGCACAGAAGATAGCTACAACTGCATGGAAAAAGTACATGAGACAGACAGTAGCGTCAAAGAAATTACCTTAACCACAACATTGTCTTCAGTTACGATGTTTGAAGGCCAGCGGCGAGGATTCATCCCTGACCGAAAAAAAAGCTCCCATTGTTAAAGAAAGCCACACAATGAGGATCTATGATAGCATTGGAGTTCTAAAAACACTAAAAAATTTCTACTACTTTCATATTGAACGAAGAAGAATATATATATAACACATGAGAAGAACTGAAGAAGAATATAGAAGATGCATACCACCACAATGAAGTTTCTTTGACTTGATGAACTCCAAGCACTCACTTATCTTGGCTGTCTCAAACTTAACAAAATGAAGTCTCCCACCAAGGATGGGAAAACTTCTCCTGGTACCATTAGATATTCCAAGTCGCAACTTTATTGATCTCTTCCTCTGATCTTCAACAGGTTTGTCCTCATGTCTTGAAAAGTAAACAAGCTTGATCAGAGATCCTGTTCAAGAAAATTACTTTGAGTTGCATTCATGATATCCATCTCACCTTCCAAAAAGTCAAAAACTACAATCACTCTTACTACTGAGCAAAAAGAAGCTTCTATGCTATAAGAGTACTACACAGCACAAAAACAAACCAGAAGAAAATTTACATCAAAAGCAATGCTAAAGCCTCGGGCATCTCATCTAATGAAGGTTATGAAACACAACACTTATTCCCTACGTTTTTTTACAGTGTTTCAGATATAATAGTTCAGTTTCAGTTGTGCCAAAATAAGTATCAGTTTGGGAAATCGATGAAAGAAGGATAACATAATACCTAATATAACCTTACATTCTTCTCATCCTCTTTCTATCTTCCAACCTATCTCATTTTCATGCCACAATAATTCCCTCTTTATTCTCACTCTGGATCTTGAGGCTCGAGTATACATGTAGGGTAGTCCATTTTTTTTTTAAAGGGAAGGATTTAATATACACGGACTGATGGACGTATCCTCAATTCAAATTTCCAACAGCTTCATTACAACTATTAAACCATTAAAAATCACTCTTGTGTGATCACTTCAGCTCATCCCGCCCCTAGCCCTCCCTGAAAACCAAAAATGCATGCATAGTACACACTTAAAAGGAAGTAGGAAAGCTCAAACTTGGATGCAAGCATAATTGAACAGCAGAGGAGTACCTCCAATGCTCAAGTCTGGATATTACAAAATTTGCATCTCCATAAACAAACTAAGAACATAGAGAGAAAAATACACACTATCATAAAATTGAAGCCAACACGTCACATGGAGACTTGAATAAGGACAATACATCAAAAGAAAATTTCCAGATAAACAATCCAACATGGCCAATTAACAACAGACAGCATAACAAATTCCTTGAAAAGACCTTGCAAAGAGCATCCAAACCTGCCTACTTTGTTCAATTTCGTCATAAACCACTTCCAAAAAAATCCAAGATTCCACAGCACATAAAGCAAAGCCTAATACAAAGTTGAATTAAAACAAGATTCCAGAATCAGAGAAAGATGCGTTTAAAACTCTAATACCTCCAATATCCAAGGCCAAGTGGGAAATGTCATCAGACTGATTAGGCAAGAGAATGGTGGGATCTCTCTCCTCGAAATTGCCCTGAATTGCAGCGCCACTGAGATCAAGCTGTGGCCGGGAACCCGACCGGTGAATTGAACTCCCATGAGTATGGAGCATTTCTTTTTCCTTTTCCTTGTCTCTTTCTTCTGGCTTTGCCTTATCTTCTGCAACTTCTACTTCTTCTCTTGTATCGGTACTTCCAAGAAGGTGCTTTTCAACAGTGCCAGAACCAGCCATCTATAATCCGTAAAATTTCGCCCACCAACTCTCTAACACCCACCTGTCTTTTTCTCAGGTCACAATTGGTGGCCAATCTAAGGAATTATAATCCAATTTGAGTAGGGGGTAATCAACGATAATAGGGGAAAAAATAATCTTTTTAAAATCCACTGAAACAAAGAGATGGAGAAGATGAGACGCAGTGATGGGGATTAAAATTCAAAGCAGTTGAATTTGGAAATTGGGGTGGGATCGATGATGGATGAGCAAGGAAATTGGCCCCTACCCAGAAAAAGATGTACAGTGTAATTCAAAGAGAAGATTTGACTCAAAACTAAACTAAAAGAAAAACATACACAAATCTTTATAATATAACATGGTAGACAATATTAGTAAATAAGAAAGGAAAAATTGATTAAAATAGCCTAACTTTTAGTATTGTTGCAGTAATTAGTCTAACATTTTAAAATTGCACAAAAAAATCTAATTTTTTAAAATGGTTTCAGTTTTTAGCCTCTAATTTTGTTGTGGTAAAAGTATCATGAAACTTGATGACATGACATGTAACTAAAATCTAGGTGTGATAATAACTAGGAAATTCATGATTTAAGATAAGTAAAAAATACAATTTTACATTAATTAATAATAATAATAATACAGTTACTAGAAAATGCATGATTTAGGTAATCATTAAGCTTCACATTGACATTACACACATTTAAAAATTCAGCAAATAGCCTCAATAGTCAATACATGCTCACATTTCACATTAATCAATTTTCTTTCTTTTTTGTATGATTTGAAAATGAGCTACTGAAATTCAACATTAACAAAGTAAAAAATTTAGCAAATAGCCTTAACAGTTCATTCATGTTTTACATTAACCAATTTCTCCTTTTTTGTATGATTTGAAATATTAGTTACTGAAATCCAGCATTAAAATTCAGCAAATAAAGCTGAAATTCAGCATTTACAGAGCAAAAATACAGCAAATAAAGCTGAAATCTAGCATCAATAGAGCAAAAAATAGCAAAAAAAGCTGAAATGCAACAAATAGAGCCGAAATTAAGCATTACTATAGCAAACAATCAGCATTACAAGATCAGAAATTCATTAAAAGAAGATGGTTTTGGATTTCTCATATGCAAGAAAGAGGGTAGGAGATGGAAGAAGAAGAGATTGATAGATGAAAAAACAAGAAGATGACACAGAAGAAGCTCGAAGATGGCGGATTTGTGATCGAAGAAGCTTGAAGATGGCAGAGAAGAAGATCGGGTTATGGGATTTAACGTGTTTCTTCTCTTTTATTTTTTTATCTTTTAGTTTTTTTAAATGGTATTTTTTACTTATCTTAAATCATAAATTTCCTAGTCATCATCATAAATTTCCTTGTGCATGTGCACATAGCTCAACGGTTGAGCCTCTTGCCAATGTGCGAGAGGTCTCGAGTTCGAGCATTCAGGGCGGCGGTTTGCCCTTCTTTCTTAGAATTGGTTAGTAAATCAATTTTCAACCGTTTACATGTGCTCTAGGCTAGTCCAAATAGTACTTGAGCTACCCTAAATCTTACCAAATCAAAAAAAAAACATGATATGTCATCAAGTTTCATGAGACTTTTGCCACATCAAAATTAAAGACTAAAAACTGAAACCATTTAAAAAGGTTAGACATTTTTGTGCAATTTTGAAACGTTAGGCTAATTACCACAACACCAAAATGTTAGGTTATTTTAAACAATTTTTTCCAATAAGAAATGGACAATTTTTATTCAACAAGAAAAATATTAATAATTATATTCAAAAATAGAAAAATACGAAATAAAGGGATGAATTGAAAAATTACAATAGCAACACCAATTCAACCCCAGATCATAGGCAGTTAGACACACAAATATATACAAAATGGGAAAAACCACTCTCTGATTATATCAAAATTAACTTTGACGGATTGAGGAAAAATTCAAATCTAGCAACAACAGAATATGATGTGAGAGACTATTTGGGAAGATTAGTATATTTAGACGCCCATCCCAATACATAATGGAGTGTTGAACAAGTAGAAACAATGGAGATTTATTGCAATAAAAGAAACAAAGAAGAGACAACTAAGGAAAATCGAAATTGAAGGGGATAACAACATAGTAATAAATGTACTTCCATTGCAAATTAAAATGATCATCACAAACATCAAATTAGATCTACAATATTTCAAGGTTATCGCCCTGCCGTACATCGTCACCGGCGCTCGCTAGCTCCTCCGACCACCACCCACCGCAAGGGCTGCCATCGGGCAATGCCCAACCACCCTCGGACTCTTGGGTCGAGCCACCATCGAGCCGAACAAGCCAAGGATTTAAGTGAAGGTATATACGATCGAAATTAATTAGCGGGGTGGTTGCGGAGCCACCGTAAGAACCTTTCGGTTCCGCTTTCCTAATTAAATTTATGGTTTTTATAATCTTGACGTTGATACGGTTCCACAGGTTCAAACCGCTCGAGAAACGGACGTCAGGATCTTCAGTTATAGTGAATACAAGTTTTGGATATCAATTGGCAGGTAAGGGACTTCGGATAGTTACTCAGGGTTCGTTGTTAATCCGTTTGGTCCGAGATTTGGAAATCTTTAAGAACTGTTACTAATGAACAATTTTTATTTAGAAAATTGTTTCAAAAGTGAAGAGGATAATTAGTTATAATTTCGCCAAGATGGCTCCTTGAAGCATGATAACTAAGGATTGGCTATATATCGATATTCGGAAATTAAATCGTTTATCGATTAGGAAATTGTAGAATTTGATTATACAACTAAGAAGTGTTTCCGTGAGCTCGTTGTTGAGAAATCTTTTGTTATATTTGACAACAGGGGACCACTTTGCGTGTTAGTTACTGTTTGTTGGCCTAGAGAATTCGTCTTTAAGGTAAGTCGTCTAGACTTACTTAGCTTGCGATCATGTTATGTGTTAAACTAGTAAATTGAATGTGTGGAACTCTATTTTGAAATATTATTACATATTATATTTTCATATTGGAAAGCAATTGGAATAGTTCAATAATTTTTATTGTGTGCAATTTGATCTCTGCGGGTGTGATTATGGACACGGACAAGTCGGTGGAGAAGAGACCCCGGACATAGTCACGCGGATGCGGGGTGTGGAGATCACCTTCAAAAATTGATTGTTTTGGCGAGTGCTCTAGTAGAGGCTTAGCCGGGGAAAGAAGGGTGATGAGAAAGAAAATGGGCATGAGTTTAGCGTGCGCACTAGCCGTGTACCATGTTTCAAAGGCAGGTTCGGGTTGCCTGAATTGGAGAATGATATGGCTTGGATCATGGACGAATTGTTGTTGGTTGTTGTGGTATATATTGTATGAGCGATTTATTGATTAACTTTGTGCTTATTGATTATGGTGGAATTGAAGGTTGGTTTGGAAATTCATATGCTAGTCTATATAATTATATAATGTGTATTGGATGTACACATTAGTTTGGTATGTATATGAATGATGGATTGTATTATCTTAATAATCTATGTTTTATTCTACATGTTTGATTTGCCCGTTTGGCCCATACCAGGATTGTTAGCTAATGTGTTTATATTCCAATGTTTTTAGGTAAAGATTCTGGTGTGGGAGATGTGCCAGGAGATCAATTCCTGGATAGCGATGCTCGTTCTCGACGTAACGTGTCATAGGGAAAGGATGTTGGTTTAAGTCTTTTTGTTGTCTACGCCAGTTGGTTTTTGTGGCAAGAAGGTCTAAGGCAATGTTATATAGAAACACGGTAGTATAGTCAGTTTAGTATGGGGTTTTAGTTTTCTTCCTAGTTGCATGCATAATGTTTTGTTAAATCGATTGTAAATATAAGTTTGATGTTTTTTCTTGGCTTTTCTTACTGTGCCTTTGTTGCAAGGTCCAATATTCGTGATTTTGTTGTCAGGCTTGTTTTGGTGGACCCAGGTGTGGTCCACAACCAGGTAACAACCCGGGTTATAAGATGGGGTGTTACAGTTTTTTCCCTTTTTGTTAATATAAGCCAAATATCGAAGAGAGGGAAGCCAGTGAGCAGCCTTGTTGGCATCCTTGCGAGCAAAGCCCCACTTGCAACTTCTAAAATATCGCACCTTAGTAAGAAGTAAGAACCCAAGCAATGATCATGTCAGTTGTAGTTCGTGGTACACTCGATTTCTTCAGCTTTGACACCAAGGAAAGACAATCAGATTCGATGAGTACACGAGGGGCACCAAACTGATCAGCAACCTCCATACCCCCAAAGAATTGCCTTTGCCTCAGCAATCCCAGCCTCGGACCCATGTTGAATTCACTTCGCCTCCGCAAACAACACACTACCCTCATAATCCCCGTCTAATAATGCCAATACCACAATCAACACTAGCCATAGATGCATCATTGTTGATTTTCACGAACTCTTCAATAGGTTTAACCCATCTTTGCTTGTCCGGAGATTTCTTGCATTCAGTATGCTCGATATCCTCCCCAACCCACTCCTCCATTACACCTAAACACCTCTCAATCAACTCAGATATTTCAATATGAACTCCTAAAAAATGCGGTTATTTTGGACATTCTAGAGCTCCCAAGAAACAAGGGCTTAGATTTTGACTTCGTCCTCATTTAAACATTCAAAGATCATGCTTGCCTAATATCCAAAGAACTGAATGCCATGACCCAACGACACAATCGAGGGCCAATTCTTCCACATCAGTCGAGCATATTTACAAGAGAACAACAGATGCATGACCGACTCATACGATCCACATAAGTCACAGAACTCAGACTCAATAGCTTTTGGTCAAACAAGACTGGCCTTGCATGGAAGAATCTCTCTTGACGCACGCCATAGGAAATTGCGAATTTGAGGCATGATCAGGATCTTCCACAATTTCTTCTAGAAAATACGTCTCAAGTTGTCATCCAAAATATTCCCTCGATCTTCCAACACATAAACCCATTATGGGCCTAGCATATAAGCCCATGAGGTTTCATCCTAAAACCAATTGGAGGAGTAATTCAAGGACTTATATAGTATGCTTATTACGTTTCATATTTTAGGTGTGGGAAACCATTTGTCTTCACATGCCCCCTCAAGTGCAATTGTCTACCCCTATAATATGCCAATTGCAACTTGACATCATGCCTTCATGCATTCCAACCCATATAGATCAGGAGTCGAGGCCCTCGAATAAGCTCTGATACCATTTTAAATTTCGGTGAGCCAATTATAATGTGGGGGATCCACACATCCGTTCGTGCGCATAAGCGCGTTATAGGCCTAACACATAAGTCCATGGGGTTCCATCCGAAAACAATTAGCAATAGGAGTAACCCATGTACTTTTATGGTAAACAATTTATATTCTTATTTCAGATGTGGTATAAGTTTTATTTCCAAATGCCCCCTCAAGTGCAACTGGGAAGGGTAGTTGACACTTGGACATCGGTAGGTTAAGGTGCAACTTGGAAAAGGTAGATAACGAGCTGATAGCAACTCACTTAACCCGCTCTTATATTTATATATTAACATTTTCAACAAAAAAAACAAATCATAACATTTGCATATTGGTACTTATCGGGTATAAAATAAATTTGTTTCACTTTGTTTATACAAACATAATTGCTCTCGAAAAAGTGATTTGATTGATGTGAAAATGTGCTTTCGTTGTTATGAAAAAGAAGCCTTCATATTTTAAAGCATGTATTTAATGTATTCAAATTTATTAGAGCATTAGAAAAGAGGTCTAAAATGCTTTAATTTTTTAGATTTTTGAAGTTCTATATACTTTGTAATGTAATCTAATTTGAATTTTTAACTCGTCAAATTTATTTAATAATAATAGTAACACTACTTATTCAATACTTTGTTTAAGTGTAGAACATATGAAAGGATGTTAGTAGGTCATAGACTCTGAGTTGGGCACTTGGGCAATAAAAACCACCTAACATATGAAAACCTGAACCATGACCATTAACGAGTAACTAATCCACACCTTTCTTAAGGTTTATTTCAATCTCTCTTTTTTATCTGAGTGTTTTTCACAATTATAGGGAGATTTAATATATCGGTTTTTCTAACCTATGCCCTAGGATAAGCAAAACCCTAAAAAGAAACTAATAAACCCTTTTGATAAATTAATTAATCCTAAATAGATACAAATTAATTAATTATTTTCATTTTAAGGAGCTTAATAGGTTAAAAAAAACGTTAATATATAGACAAGTGAATTCAAATTGAATTACCTACAACAAAGATTAAAAAAAAAGTTGGCAACAAATCAAAGGATATACCAACAACAAAGTAAAGTTCAAAACTGTTAGCCAAGTTGTCAATTGTCTCAAGGTCAAAAACAAATCCCAAAAGTCAGGCATCCACGATCCATATGATATACCAATACATCAATTATGAGCAACCAAGCTATTCCTTTAAAATCATCCACGGCATACATAAGGCAATAGGAAAACTCGTAATTTACATGATAAAAGGTTTGATCCTTGGTTTCACTGTCACAAGCTCATTTTTCGACAATATCAGGAAAACAGCACAGATTAATTTTTATTAGACCATATTTAGGCAGGTATCCTTACTATAAAATTGAACCAATTTCTCAAGCTTCTGTTGATGAACTGTCACTCGGTTTTCCACGCTTCTCCTCATAGTTTTTGATGGCTGCTTTGATTGCATCCTCGGCAAGCATGCTGCAGTGCAATTTCACAGGAGGAAGAGAAAGGTGTTTTGCAATTTCCCTAGGATTCACAGAGAAATATATATGGTCAACTAGCTGTAGTTAAGCCCTGATCGATGTCGAGTCAAAAAGACATAAGCAGGCGATTTCAACAAAACTTCATTTTCCTCTTTTCATTTTATTTCCAAATTGTGTGATACATGTCTCTCAACTGAATAGACCCATCCAAGTGGGGGGCGAAGGGTTATTATGGATTAGTAGCTCTTTAGAAAAGAATGCACGTGTGTAGAAATGCAAATCAAAAGGCAAGCCAATAAAAGATGGGGAAGTAAACTTACGAGTTCTTGATTTGAAGGGCTTCCTCCATTTCCTTTCCTTTGACCCATTCAGTAGCTGAAAAAGGACAGATAGGTAATTAAAATCAGAGCTGAAATATTATTGCTCAGGCTTGGGAGCAACTTGTCAATACAGACTAGAAGCATGTAAATTGTATTCACTTAGCAAGGCCAGGGACACCTTTATTTTTGAAGAGAAAACTTTTAGATGCCAATATATGCTGAATGATCTCACTCAATATATTGACAGACACACAGCCACAAATAGGAAAAATTATGACACCAGATCTATGCACTGGGACAATAGAGTTTAGAAATAATGTAACAATAAGATAAAACAATGTAACAATAAACTATGTTGTTTCAAGGACAAACCACTAACAAAGAATACTGGTTGATGCCTGCACATTAGGGGAATGAAGCATGAATCTGTTTAACCTATAATGTAGAGCTTTTAGCTTTTAAATTCTACAAGAACAACACACGATTCAATGAAGCAAGCTAGTCTAACAGACAACAAAAGCACTCTGCTAACCCGCAGACAATTTGTAAGCCTTTTTAATTCAGTATGCTGTACGGAACAGAACACACAAAGATTATCACCATATATTAAAATAACAAGAAAACCATCAAACACAAAAAATAACATAACAATAAGCTCATTTTTGGAAGATGGGTAAGATATGACTGCAATCTGACCAAATGGATACACCTGCATTCAGGTGGTCAAACTTTCATGCTCTCGAACATCACACATCATTAAATTTTAACTACAAGGAGCACAATTATAGATTGAGGTAAATATGATTGAAACCAAATTCTCTAGCAGCACAACATTAGGCCTTGAATTCCATTGTTTCAATCCACTAGAGCTCACATTGCAGCATATATTGAACAAAAAAAATCCTGCTAGAATTCCATTGTTTACTATGCAGAGTCTGTTGTTGTGAAATTTGGGTTATTATTTCCAAAAAAAAATGAAATACCTCTTTCTGTAATTGTTTTTACGTTTATTCTTTTGTTTATTTTGTGTTTGTAAGAGACAAAGAAGATTCAATCTTCCGGCCTTGTGAAATTTGGGTAAATTTAGGATCATTCTCATAGTGGATGAGTTTTTTTTAGTAGCTTAATCTATGAAAAGATGGTCCTGATTTGTTTGTTAGTTTCATGAACAATAGCGATAGGTGTAATAAGTATCAAAATTTATATGTTATACATAATAGATCAAGATATTATTCTCATTTCATTTTCTAAGATTCAGCTAAACATTAGTCTTTAGGAATGGTTCATTACAACGACACATCAAACACCCAGTTTCATAAATCAGCCAGCCCAACAACATGCATTGAATTTCATCATTTAAATCCGCTAGAGCTCACATTGCAAGATATTTATAACTAAGAAATTTCATAGTAGAGTTTAGGAAGAAAAATGAGGCCTTATAGGAGTCTGTTGTTTGGCCCAACTCCCCTGAATTGGTTTCTGAAAAGGTACACACATTCCTGTTTGATATGGTTAGAACTTAGGAATAAATGACTCATAAAAACTAACCAATCTAAACTCGTCCCTATCCCACCCTCTCTCACCAGCCTTACATGCTTGCTATCCTCCACCATACACCTGTACTTCTGCTCTTCTCTTGCCAGCTGCCACTAACGTATTTGCTTTCCTTTTATGGTTCAGTGTTGGAAACGAAATCAAAATAGGACTTAATTGATTTTGAAAGTTAGGTTATCATCACAAACAAGGAAATACCCCTTTTGTTTCTCTGTGTTTGTATTGGTTATTAGAGACAGTGAAGTCTCTATCTTTCGGCCTTGTGATATTTGGGTTATTCTTTGAAATTTCTGATAGTGTATGGATTCTTTTAGTAGCTTAATCAATGAAACACATTCATTATTACACATAATACATCAAGATTGATTCTCATTTTTCATATTTTTAGATTCAGCTAAACATGTCTGTTAGATTGGTTCATTTCAACAACATATCAAACACCCAGTTACACGAATGACGAATCAGTCAACCCTAAATCCTAATACAACCCAATTTCTAATTCCACGAGTCAAACCAAAACGACCCTAATTACAATGAATCAGGAAAGCAATTCACCTTCTAGTACTTCTTGTTCCAACACCCACACAAAAGAATTGCACAAGAAATATTTGAACATCGAAAGACAGCTTATTGATATGATGAAAAAAAAATCTTACCTAAAGATGAAGAAGCAATAGCAGACCCACAACCAAAAGTCTTGAAACAGGCATCGACAATCTTCCCAGTCTTCTCATCCACCTTAATCTGCAGCTTCATCACATCTCCACAAGCGGGAGCTCCGACGAGACCGGTCCCAACCTCTGGATCGTTCTTATCGAACGAACCAACATTCCTAGGGTTATTGTAGTGTTCGACAACCCTCTCATGGTAGAATCGGGTCAGAATCAACGGAATCGATTTAGACGTGGACTCGGATTGAGCCCCAACCAGCCCCAAAATCTTCTTGCAGCTCTGTCGCAACATTTTTCCAGCTCGGGTTTCTTCGGAGTTCTGGGATTTCGAATAATTAAAGTTTTCTAGGGGTTTTCAAGTGTTTCCGAAGTCGGTTTCCCCGGACTCGTTTATCTATTCTCCGCTAATGTATGTGGCCATAGGAATTCCGGACAGGTGTTATTTTATCCATTTTACGGTTTTACCCCATATAAATTTTGTCATTAACGGGCTAAAAATTCTTGGGCCAATCTATTGGAAAATATACCACCGACAACAAGATTAATAAACGGCCCAAATATGTAGCAGATTTAAAGCCAATCCAATCAAGTCAAAATTGAGGCATTTGCCGAATGAATGCCTTGTACGGAGTATATAATAAGTAGGGGCTGAGCAAAAATGCCCGATCCGTCGATCCGACCTATCCGATCCGAAAAAATACGGATCCGAATGGATCATAAATTTTTTTATCCGTATCCGATCCGATCCGGGATTTTTTTCCGGATACGGATCGGGGTTTTCAAGCAACCGGATATCCGGTATATCCGGTACTATATCTATTTTTTAGAAAATATACATTAATACTAAGTAGAATAGATGTTTAAATGACTATTTTGTAAAATTTCAACTCATCAAGTGTTCAATTCTCCTCAACCATGTAAACTTTCAATTAAAATTTAAACGAATCGAAAGATATCCGGTTCCGATATCCGTCAATCAAGCGTATTAATTGGGCCTAAATCAAAAATAGTGGAAATATTTTTCAAAACGGATAGTTCGGATATCCGCTATCGGAAATCCGCTCCAAACGGATATTTCTTACCGGATATCCGGCAATTAACGGATCGGATACGGATCGAGGTTTTAAGGGAAAAAATTACCGGATATCCGGTATACCGGACCGGACCAGATCGGATATATCCGTTTGCTCACCCCTAAAAATAAGGGCGTCCATAAGAAAACCGAAACCGAAAAACCAATTATTTTTTAGGTTAACCAAATCGACTTTTTTTAAAATTTTGATTTGGTTAACTGAACCGAAAATATTTTCGGTTTATCAGTTCAGTTTCGGTTCACGGCTTTACAACTAACGGTTAACCGAAAAACCGAAAATATATTAATATTTTTTTCAAATATTAGTTATATTTGATTTATTTAGTGGTTAAACTCTATGATCTTCAAGTTGTTAATGTAATTTGAGTCTTTCGTTCTTCAATTTTAACAATTTACACACTATTTTTCACTTCTCATTGATATTGGAGTCGCTTATTAAATTTGATAGGATAAAAATTAATACACGCAATATAGTATATACTCTCGATATTTGTTTACAACAAACAAAACAATATGATATAAGTACATATTTAAAATAAAAGTCTTGCTTGATCACTTTTTTTATTCAAATTTTATTATTTTAGTCTTAATTATTTACGGTAAAATTACATAAACGGTTATCGGTTAACCGAGAAAACCAAACTGAAAAATTGGTTAACCGAACTACGGTTAACCGAGATTCACGGTTCTGTTTCGGTTCATGATTTTAACTAACCGAAATCATGGTTAACCGAACTTCGGTTAACTGAAATCTCGGTTAACCGGGTTTGGACACCCCTAGTATATACGGTAATATCATGCATACATAGGGATTTAAGATTTAATTACAATGAGTTTAATAAAAACTCTATGGCTAAATTTGGATAAATCTCAACCATTTAAACATAATTTAATAATTAGATTTAGTTTATTTTCTCTCCATATTGATTACTAATTTTTTTCTTTTTTTTTTCCTCTAGGGTTCACTAATCTTAAGATTTTAGACCTCTATTTATAGAGTTTCTAATAAACTTCACCGGAACAAGGTCACGCTCATAGACGATGAATATCTAACTAATCAGACAAGGAAATAAGGTTCTTTAATGCATTATGAGTAGCCCATCCCAAAAAATAAATAAAAAATAGTGAAATTTTATTTATAATTATTTTTCATTGTATATGGTAAATTCAGCTTGTTGGGACGTTGTTGGGACCTCTGGTTCTAAGCAACGGATCAACGATTTACTTCTCTTTAAGTTTTGATAATGACAAACACCATAGGGAACTAATGTGGTTTGTTCAAGTACTTCTAAGGAACACAGGTACAGCCAAGAACTCCTATGAATGACAAAGCCACTGCTAGCCACAATGAAGAGTTTCCATCAAGGGAACTCTGAAGAGGAAAGTTCCCATGAAGTGGGAACTCCCAGAAACAAACAAGAAAACACAAGCTTACAACGATGAAGAGTTTCCATCAAGGGAACTCTGAAGAAGTCAGTTCCCATGAAATGGGAACTCACATGTGAAGACAACGACCGTTCAGCGCAGATCGCGGGATTCTGTCTCAGACAGCCAGAGGGAACAGTCTGAGGATCAGACTGTCACGCTTCATCCAACGGTCCGATTAATTCAAGAAGTTGACCTAGTTCAAACCAAAGTCACATGTGAAGAAAGTACAACTTGGGCATCAAGCAAAGGGCATTTTGGACACAAACGAAAGATGCGACTGCCCAAGACAAATGGACTATAAAGCCAAATGAATAGTACTCGGTCTGAGTACTTCTCCCAGAACTTACAAACATCCACATTAGAGAAAAGAAAGAAAAAGGAAGAGAAGTCCCCGCCGGCGAGTGTGTGATCTCGACGACGGTAAAGCTGAAGTTCCCTGGAGCAAGGGAACTGAGAAGTCAGCGTAAGGTTTGAGTTACTTGTGTTTTGCTGTTGTTAGCTTAGGAACTCAGTTGAGAGGATTTACTAGTGTTGCTAGAGTTAGGAAGAACTTGTAGGAACAGAGAAGTGTAAATCCGGCTGTGTAACTAAGGAACAAAGCAATCAATATAAGTAAGTCATTCAAAATCCTCCAAGCGGAGGTAGAGGTTTACCCATACAACTAGTTGGTTGTGGTGGGGTTCCTCTATAAAGGAACTGTCCCTTTAACTGTTTTTATTACTTGCGATTATTTACTTCCGCTGCCTTGGGAACAGCTTAATTGCCAGTTCCCAATCTCACTGCTAACCGATTACGATCCAACAATTGGTATCAGAGCAAGTGCTCTAGATTTGTGTTAGCATCGCAGGTGCCAAAATGGCTCAGGAACTTACTCAGGTGGGGAACAATACCAGCAAGCCGCCAAGGCTTATAACAGGAAGATTTGAAAGCTGGCAACGCGACATGAAAGATTGGATGCGTGGCCAAGACTACCAAGCCTGGTGCGTCATCGAAAGGGGGAACTTCGAAATCGATCCAGCTATTGTCAACGACCTCTCAAAGTGGGGTCCCAACGAGTACAAGTGCATGGAGGCAAACTACAAAGCCAAACAGTACCTAAAGAGGTCCATGTGCGTACAAGATTGTGACAGGGTTGCAAACCTTGACACAGCCAAGGAAATGTGGGAAGCCATCCAACAAATGCACGTTGGGAACTCAGATCTCAGAGAAGATCTTCAAATGAACGCAAAGAGGGAGTTCTACAACTTCCAAATGGAGATGGGAGAGTCCGTCGATAGCTACCAATCCCGGTTTGAAGGACTTTGCACTAAGATGGAAGGATTGGGGATCACAAAAGAAGAAATCACCCACAAAATGAAGGTCCAACAGCTCTTTAATGGATTGACTGGAGAATGGGCAAACGAGAGAACGATGTTCAAGGAAAACCCAGAAAATCGAACACTTATGCTTCATCAAGTGTTTGGAAAGCTAGTGGGACATGAGAAGAGGAAGATCGATGATAAGGAACAAACTCGAGCTCATCGAGGGATCGCACTCAAGATCGAAAAGATGCTCAAATCAACCCAAGAACAACATGAAGACTCTGAAGAAGAAGAGGATGAAGAGCTAGTTCTTGTAACAAAGGCTCTTCGAAATTTCTACAAAGGAAAGTCTCAACGGAACAGTGGGAACTGGGGAAAGGGACAGAGTTCCCAAAGAAAGCCCACAGAGAAGGATCTCTCAGAAGTGACTTGCTACAAATGCAACAGGAAAGGACATTTTGCGAAGGAATGTCCACAAGGAACTGAAGGCAGAAAGCAAGGAAAGAAGGCCTACATCGCTACTTGGAGCGATGATGAAGACGAAGATCCTGAAGCATGGGTACTCCCAGACATGTGTGGCATGGCCATAGGAGAAACCACTGGGGAACAACCCAGTGAGGTAACCACTGAAACTGTTCTTGATTCCTTGAGTAATTATGAAAAACCTGAATTGTTGAAAATTCTTTCAAGTCTTGTTAAAGATAACATAAAACTGCAAAACAAGTTGGAAAAACAGGAACACATAAATTCTCAATTAGTTGGTCTTGAGCCCTGTCCCAACTGCATATCCCTTCTAGAAAAACTCAAGTCTCATGTGTCTCACATCGTAGATCTAGAAAGAGAAATCAAAACTTTAGAGAAAGATGAAAATACCCTCCTGCAAAACCTGAGTAAGACTCTCGAACATCCTGAAGCCTCTAGTTCCCAATTTAAGTTTGTTCCAGCCAGACATGGCATAGGATACAAAGGTGAGTGCTCCAAGGACAGAAAGTCACCCCTGAGCGAACATGAGATCCATGAGTGTAGGGCCTTAGAACTCCAGTGCGAGAAACAGAAAAATGCTCATCTCGAGGAGAAAATCAGGGTCCTAGAGAGTGGAAACAATGGTGAGAAAGACTACTATACTGGGAACTCTGGACATAGAATCTATGTCAAAATTGCTAAGGGAAATGGGTCTCGAGTATACAACAAAGAAACCATGGATAGAAACCGTATCCAAAGACCACACCCAAAATACTACCTGGGAGAATACTACAAGACATGTTGGCACTGTGGTGCTCATGGGCACTACAAGGATGCATGTCCCAAGAAGAGAGCCCAAATCCCTAGAAGCCATGAGTTCCCAAACAGACAAAAACGTCATGTTCATCACCAAAGGAACTCCAACTCTCAAAATTCCAAAGACATCAACATTTCTGACTATATCTTAAATGAAAATGTTTTCCCTTGCAAGGGACCTGGCAAGAGTCATCTTGCCTGGGTCTCAAAACACTAACTTTTCCTTGTAGGTGGCTGTGAGAGGGAACAGTACATGGTTCATAGATAGTGGATGCTCGAACCATATGACAGGGAACAAGGATATCCTCATCTCACTCCACACTCATGCCGAAGGAGGCCACGTCTCATTTGGCAACAAGAACAAGGGAGAAGTTATTGGAAAAGGAGAAGTGTTACTAAATAGATCCATCAAAGTCAGCAACGTAAATCTGGTAAAGGATCTGGGATACAATCTGCTGAGTGTCTCCCAGATGTGTGATCAAGGGAACAACATCGTCACTTTCGACTCAGATGAATGTCTCGTCATCAACAAGAAGACCAACAAAGTAATTCTGAGAGGAAGAAGATACAACAATGTGTATGTGGTGGACACCAACTTTGAACCACCAATGAAGCTGTGCCTTGCGAGTTCCCAAGATGACACGGAACTCTGGCATCGAAGACTGGGACATGCTGGTGTAAATCAAATCCTGAAGCTTTATCTACAGGATCTGGTCATTGGTCTCCCACGGATCAATCTCGAAGGAGTAAAGATGTGTGAAGCATGTGTTCGAGGGAAACAGACCAGGACCTCCTTCAAACCGAAGAAGGTGGTAAGCACAACCAGGTCCCTGGAGTTAATTCACATGGATCTCTGTGGTCCCATGAGAACAACTAGCTACGGTGGAAAAAGGTACATGTATGTTTTAATTGATGATTTTTCAAGATTCACCTGGGTTATTTTCTTGAAGGCAAAATCACAAGCGTTTGAAGAATTTGAGCCCTTCATCAAAAGAACAAAAGTAAGCTTAGGGATGAAACTGAAAGCAATCAGATCTGATCACGGAACTGAGTTTCAAAACTCGGAGTTCCTAAACTTCTGTGAGCAAAATGGAATCTCTCACAACTTTTCAGCTCCTCGCACTCCTCAGCAAAATGGAGTGGTCGAGAGAAAGAACAAAACTCTGGAGGACATGGCTAGAACCATGATGATCGAAAGTGGAGTTCCTGAGTACTTCTGGACTGAAGCAATCTCCACAGCTACATACATCCTAAATCGAGCCATGACAAGGCCCCTGATCAACAAGACTTCCTATGAGCTCATCAAAGGGAGAAAACCAAACATCTCACACTTGAGAACATTTGGTTGCACATGTTTTGTTCACAACAACGGCAAAGACAATCTTGGCAAATTCGACCCCAGAAGCGACGAAGGGATCTTCCTGGGATACTCATCACAAAGCAAGGCTTACAGGGTCTACAATAAAAGAACCAAGAAGATAGAGGAAAGCATTCATGTCGTCTTCAATGAAAAGTCTGTAAAGATGGGAACCGAGACCCAAGGGAAGGGAACTCTGTTCAAGCTAGTCAGACATGAAGACGATGATGATGACGAGGATGAGCCAAGGAAAAGGGATGAAGACTATCCAAGTGCAAGCCATATCCCACAACCAGGGAACAACGACGAAGGTCCAACCCTCACTGATCAAACCTCCCTTGAGGCTCCCTCCTCAGAAGAACTACAAGAAACCTCCAACTCTCTCGAGGTCCCCTCTTCAGGGAACAACTCTGCTGTCCCCCAAGACAATACACTGCCAGAATCAAGTATTCAAGGGGAACAAAGAGGGAACCTGCCAGAAATCTCTGAAGAAACATCAAATGAAGAAGCTGAAGATGAGAGTTCCCATGACAAAGAAACACCAACTGAGGATAATACACATGCAAAGGAACTCACTCATACAAGAACCTTTCAACAAAGGAAGGACCACCCTCTTGAGAACATCATCTCTCCTCTTGTTAAAGGTGTGCAGACTCGTTCCTCTCTCAATAATTTTTGTGCTTTTAACGCGTTTGTTTCAATGGTGGAACCCAAAAATATAAAAGAGGCATTAAAGGACCCAGATTGGATTCAAGCCATGCAAGAGGAACTCCACCAATTCGAGAGAAACAAAGTTTGGAAGCTAGTTCCTAGGCCCAAAAACAAGAACATCATAGGAACCCGATGGGTTTTTAGGAACAAGCTCGATGATACTGGAGCTGTAGCAAGGAACAAGGCTAGGTTAGTAGCACAAGCATACAGGCAAGAGGAAGGGATTGACTACGATGAGACCTTCGCACCAGTTGCCAGGATCGAGACAATCAGACTCCTCATCGCCTATGCTGCTCACAAGGGATTCAAACTTTATCAAATGGATGTGAAAACAGCCTTCCTAAATGGACATCTCAAGGAAGAAGTGTATGTGGCCCAACCTCCAGGATTCGAAGATGAGAAAATGCCCAACCATGTCTATTTCCTGGAAAGGGCCCTTTACGGACTCAAACAAGCTCCCCGAGCTTGGTATGACAGGTTTGCTCAATTCCTCTTGTCCCATGGATACATTCGTGGTTCCATAGACAAGACTTTGTTTTTAAAGAAAGAATCTAAAGACATTTTGATTGTGCAAGTATATGTTGATGACATTGTGTTTGGAGCAACTAACGAAACTCTTGTAGAAAAGTTCAAGGACCTCATGAGCAATGAGTTTGAGATGAGTCTCATTGGGGAACTCACGTTCTTCCTGGGACTTCAAATATCCCAAACAAAGGAGGGAACAAAGATCCATCAACAGAAATACATCAAGGAAATGCTCGTGAAGTATGGGATGGAACATTCAAAGCCCATTGACACTCCCATCTCACCAAATTCAAGGCTAAATGCAGATGAAACAGGTATCAGTGTGGACCAAAGGAACTATCGAGGTATGATCGGGTCCCTTCTCTACTTAACAGCTAGTAGACCTGATATCATGTTCTCCGTATGTCTTTGTGCTCGTTTTCAAGCTAACCCTAAGGAATCACACCTGAAAGAGGTGAAGAGAATTTTCAGGTATCTCAAAGGGAACAATAACTTGTGCCTTTGGTATCCAAGGAACAGTTCCCTTGAGCTCATTGCATACACAGATGCTGACTTTGCAGGGCACTTGGTTGACAGAAAGAGCACTTCAGGAATGGCCCAGTTCCTAGGGTCTTGCTTAGTTTCGTGGGGATCTAAAAAGCAAAACTCAGTGGCACTCTCCACAGCTGAAGCTGAATATGTGGCTGCCGCATCATGCTGTTCCCAGGTTCTATGGCTTAAGTCACAACTCCAGGATTACGGTATGTCTTTTGGCCCAGTTCCCATACTCTGTGATAACACTAGTGCCATAAACATTTCCAAAAATCCTGTGCATCATTCTAGAACGAAGCATATTGATATAAGGCATCACTTTCTACGTGACAATGTTGAGAATGGGAACATTTCGATGGAACACTGTAGAACTGAAGAGCAAATTGCAGATATTCTTACCAAAGCTTTAGACAGACGTCCCTACCAGCGTTTTCGAATGCTTCTAGGGATGATAACTCTAAACTAAACAAGTCCCTGTTTGTCTCTCTCTCAATGCCTGACTAGTTTATATAAGATTGCATGATAGGGAACTTGGATTTATTGCTTTCACTATGCCATGATTACTAGTCTAGAGAAAAATGTGTGCAAAGGAACTCTATTTCTTTTGGCCCAAAATGATCAACCAGAGTTCCCTTTATCCCTCATTACAAGCCACCATGACGGTTGATCATATGACCCACCCTAAGCTAGGGACCAGACAAATACTTCTCATGAGCCAAAACATTTCCTTTATCGAGTTGCAAATTGTCTGGTTCCCTTTGAGTTCCCTAGCCCCACAAAAGGATGAGTGTGAAGTTCCCTCAACCACTTCACTCTCCCTGACCTTGAAAAGATCATGGGAACTGCTGCATCTACAAAGGGAACACTGACTAATCTTCAAAGAAAAACCGTCACTTGGGAAGCGGACTTTCGTGTTAGAAGCTCTGAAGCGTTACAGGCCAAGTATTCAAAATTTGAAAAGGACTTCCCAAGAGATTGTGACGCGTGTCCAGAAGCGTGCTTGAGAAGTTGAAACGGCGCCCCACGTTCATTGGGCAACGGTTATCGAGGTTATTCCACTTCCCTTTCTACCCTTCACCTCCTCTCTCCTTTAAAACCCCTCTTTGCCATTTTTAGGCCCTTTACTCCATCTTACATCCCTGTTATTCGTCTTCCCCAAATCCCTTTCACTCTCTTTTCAAGAAACCTCCAAAACCTCCCAAATTCTTACAAAAATGGCCCCTCAACACACATTCGCACAAATCAAAGAGTGGGTACTTGCCAATCCTCGCACTCTCTTTATCACTCAACTGAACGAGATCGAGCAAGAACAAGACCCAATCATGAAGGATGTCCTCATTCAAGGGCTATACAATCAAGTAAGCCCCTTCTTGCCCCCTCCTCCTCCTCCGGTCGACGAAACCGTCTCCTGGACCTCTTCCTCCTCCGAATCTCTTCCTCTTCCACCTTCAACCACCAACACCTCCTCCGAAGTTGTCATCGTTGACAACTTCGGAGATGCTCGCCCCTCCATCAATGAAAAACCCCATAAATTCAAACATCGCCACTCATCCAAACATCGCCACTCATCAAAAGATCCCTCAAAATCCAAAAAATCAAAACACTCCCATGACCCCTCCAAATCCAAAAAGCGTAAACACTCTGAGGCCTCTGAATTCTCGGAGCCCAGAAAGAAGGCCTTCTTCCGGTTTGAGGACTACCTGAACTGCTCCAAGGAGAGTTCTTGTGCTCCCAAACCTCCCTACCCTTTTCCTTCCGACGATGGGAACACCGAACCCCAGAGTCTACTTCCCTCTTCCTCCTCCATCCCTCCTCTTCAAATCGAGGGACCTCCTCCGCCACCTCCTCCAGTTCCCGCCACGATGGGAACTTCAACATCCCAACCTCCTTCACCTCCTCTCGTTCCCATCATTCCGGGATCTCCACCTCCACCTTCACCTCACAAAACGCCTTCTCCTTCCTCACCAAAACACATTTCCACCACTCCCCTCTCCGCTTCGGGGATCTCTCCTCCACAGGACCGCAGATCCCTTCCTCCTCCTTCCACTCAACTCACAACCCCTATTCCTTCTTCCCCTCTCCCCTCTTCCATCACGTCTCCCACAACCACTAAACTCCTCTCTCCCTCACCATCCAAAAGTACCGTCGCCCTCTCCTCAGACGACGACGATCTTCCTCTTTCAGTGGTCATCGGCAAAATGACCAAGGCCCCTCCTCCAATCATCATGGGAACTTCGGAGGAGGAAGCCCAGCTCAAGGCCGTCGAGGACGAACTCAACAGGGGTCCCTCTGAGCACACAGTCTCCCAAGGGACAAAGTCCCCAGAAAAGGTTGCCCCTCAAGAGCCCACAGAGACGAGGGACCTCGCACCAGCTGGACGTGCTGAGGCAACAACAAGTCATCCTGGAGATGACGCGGAGGGCTCCGGTTCGAGCTCCTCCGAGGAAGAAGGGACCTCCCATGATGAGGTCGAAGAAGAAGACGAAGCTCCAGCTACACAGGAGCCAGCACGTATCCCTACACCTGGACACCAAATGGTGGTGTCCGCGAGTTCCCCACCACCAAGGGACCGCGTGCTCATGATCGAAGTGGCTGCACCCCCTCAGCAGAAAGGACCTCGCACGGTCTCTAGGGGGAACAAATCCAAAAGCAAGTCCAGAAAGGGGAAGGGGACCACCAAGCATCATGTCACTGAGCGCCGAAAGCTTCTCCCTCACCTCATTGTTTCCAAAGAGGTGCTAACTGAAAATGGTCTGGAGGAACTGTGGGAACTGATCAAGGCCCAGGGTTGGGAGAGACTCTGCCAAGAAACTGTGAGAGTAGATCCCTCACAAGTGCGTCAATTCTACAACAACTTCACTATCACCAACGACGGCACTCAGGGAACTCTCTCCCACGAAGGCGACGAGTTCATTTTTACAACGTCTACGATCCGCCTTCAACTCCAGGTCCCTGGTCAAGGGCTTAGCGAGGTGCCCAGCAAGCTCTGGGGTGACTTCAACAGCGCCGAAGTGTACAACACAATTTTTGAGGGTCGGGTTCCCTCCAAGGTCCACTCGACGCATCATCTTTCCTTGGTCGCCAAGCTCGCTCACCAATTCATCATCAACGTGGTGATCCCACGCCAAGAAAAGCGCCTGGTCGTCAACATCCCCGATGCCATCATCCTCTACCACTTCCTCCTCAAGAAGCCCATAAATCTTCCCCGAATTATCCTTGGGCACATGGAAAAGTGCATGGCCTCCAAGTCCCACTCCCTTCCCTACTCCGGGCTGATCAAGAAGCTCCTACAAAAAGAGGGTCTTTACGATGCCTCTAAAGACGAAATCGAGCTTGGAAGGGAACTGGACATTACAGTTGCCCAGAAGATGAGGCACTCGGAGCCTGTAGAGGAGGCGGCTCCCCTAGAGTCTGGTACACAAGAGGGGAACTCTTCAGTGTTGCTCCACATCGCCAACACCCTCGATCAGATTGCTAAGGACCAGGCAGTGTTGGCCAGAGGACAAGAAAAGCTTACACAAGTCCTTACGCGCCTTTGTGACGCCTTGTTCCCTCAGAGCCCATGATCTCTCCCTTCTTGTTCCCTTAATCCAAAAATGACCACAAATTGTACTTAGGTTCCCATTGTACATATTATCTTAAGTAATGAAATGGTCTTTATTTTGATTGCGTGTTCCATTCTTTCCTACTATTGCTTTGCTTAATTTTCGATGATGTCAAAAGGGGGAAAGATAAAAAATGTGAGATGAGTTAAAAGTTTAAGTTATCACAACCCACGCATAAGCTAAGGGGGAACAATTGCATAAAAAGCCTAATAGGAACTATGCGTCTCACCAAAAGTGGCTCCCTAAATCTAAATGTCTCACTAAGAGTGACTTCCCAAAATCATACTTAGGAACTCATCAGCATATCATTCATTGAAATACTTGCATTTTTGTGATGGGTTTGTCATCATCAAAAAGGGGAAATTGTTGGGACGTTGTTGGGACCTCTGGTTCTAAGCAACGGATCAACGATTTACTTCTCTTTAAGTTTTGATAATGACAAACACCATAGGGAACTAATGTGGTTTGTTCAAGTACTTCTAAGGAACACAGGTACAGCCAAGAACTCCTATGAATGACAAAGCCACTGCTAGCCACAATGAAGAGTTTCCATCAAGGGAACTCTGAAGAGGAAAGTTCCCATGAAGTGGGAACTCCCAGAAACAAACAAGAAAACACAAGCTTACAACGATGAAGAGTTTCCATCAAGGGAACTCTGAAGAAGTCAGTTCCCATGAAATGGGAACTCACATGTGAAGACAACGACCGTTCAGCGCAGATCGCGGGATTCTGTCTCAGACAGCCAGAGGGAACAGTCTGAGGATCAGACTGTCACGCTTCATCCAACGGTCCGATTAATTCAAGAAGTTGACCTAGTTCAAACCAAAGTCACATGTGAAGAAAGTACAACTTGGGCATCAAGCAAAGGGCATTTTGGACACAAACGAAAGATGCGACTGCCCAAGACAAATGGACTATAAAGCCAAATGAATAGTACTCGGTCTGAGTACTTCTCCCAGAACTTACAAACATCCACATTAGAGAAAAGAAAGAAAAAGGAAGAGAAGTCCCCGCCGGCGAGTGTGTGATCTCGACGACGGTAAAGCTGAAGTTCCCTGGAGCAAGGGAACTGAGAAGTCAGCGTAAGGTTTGAGTTACTTGTGTTTTGCTGTTGTTAGCTTAGGAACTCAGTTGAGAGGATTTACTAGTGTTGCTAGAGTTAGGAAGAACTTGTAGGAACAGAGAAGTGTAAATCCGGCTGTGTAACTAAGGAACAAAGCAATCAATATAAGTAAGTCATTCAAAATCCTCCAAGCGGAGGTAGAGGTTTACCCATACAACTAGTTGGTTGTGGTGGGGTTCCTCTATAAAGGTACTGTCCCTTTAACTGTTTTTATTACTTGCGATTATTTACTTCCGCTGCCTTGGGAACAGCTTAATTGCCAGTTCCCAAGCTCACTGCTAACCGATTACGATCCAACACAGCTTATTAAAGTTTGTAATTTTGATTTGTATTAGGTAAATCCAGTCTATTAAAAAGTACGTATAAGGTAAATCTAGTCTATCAAGCTAAATTTAGCCTACAAAGACTTTCAATCCCGGTGTTGTTTCTAGTTAGTAAGTCGTAGATTGCTCTCCTTTTAATTCTATTTTAGTTGATTAGGAATCTTGCTTGAGTATTTCTTGTTCTTTTCTGTAAGTTTATAGCATGGGTAATGGTCTTGCTCATTTTATATCTCGTTGGATTTGGTTGGATGATCCGTACTTTTCTTTGTTGGTGATATTCTGCATGCTATTATTGAGGTTCATCCACCCATTACCTAATCTATTTGTCACCCCCTTAGAGCTATCGTGGTTTGTGACTTTCTTTTGTGTTCATTGATTTACTCACCGACTTAAATACCCAAATTACTCGTAGTCTTGTATATTGGTGTAGGATCGTACATCTGTGTTAGTAAGACAAGTCGGGAACTGTTCCAGTAACAATTCATTTATGTAGCGGAATAAAGCAACACATAAAGTAAACTATAAAACAGAGACAAAGACACGTTTCTTATAGAGGAACCTCTACAGCCAACTAGCTGGAAAGTAAACCTCTACCTCCCTTTGAGGATTTTTGAACACACACTATATTTCGATTGATAGATCTCAAGATACACAATACAAAGAAGAACTTCTCTATTGTTCGTAATCCCACTTACAAACAATACTAACGACTAAGTCATTGTGGTTCCTAGATCTAAATGCAATCAAATATAGAGAGTGAATCTGACTCGTTCCTTGTCCAGTTCCCTTTAGCACATGAACCAACTCACCAAGTCGATGGAGATCTTCACGCAGTCTCCATCACTTGGATTTGGAACTTTCTTCTTTGATTTCTGGTTTGTCGTCTTCACTGGATTAGCTCGGGCTCTCTCTTTCTCACTTTCCCTTTTTGGATCTTTTGCTTTTGCATTCGAGAGCTTAAATGACCTAGTTGCGTCGCATTCTATTTATAGGGGTTTCCACTTTCGACTTGACGTCTTTACCCTTTTTGTCTTGGGGAGTACGACACTATTCAAAAAGACTAGCGTACCTTTTTGCATCTTTTTCTATTCGGAACTTGGCTTGCCGCCCAAGACAATAGTGAAAAGTCCATATAATCCTTTAATTCATTTGCCACGTACTCAGATGGCTTCATGGAAATGTTTCCCTTGCTTTTTCTGTAACATGTATCTTTCCTGAGATCACTTGTTTAGGAAATTAGTTCCATTTATTTGTCATTATAAAAACTTCGATTTCTCGAATAGAGAAACCATTGTTCCAATGTTTAGTTCCCTAACATTGATCCAACAATTTGACAATGATCCAAACTGTTAGACTACAAGCTAACTCAACAATGTGATGTGGAAAAGAAGTTCAAGCCTGGACAAGACACGAAGACACCTCATTTGTTGATATGCCTTGAATCAATTGTTTATCGGAACCCGTCTGGGGTTCAGGGGCGAAGCCTCGATAATACCAAGGGTCCGGGGGTGACTGTAACACTCGGGATCCGAGAAAACCCGATAAATAATTCCTCCGTCTTAAACTTCCTCCTTTTTTTCTACCATTTCACCTTCCCTTTGTGTTTTGGGCCAAAAAGCCCAAAATGTGGTTGAAAGCCCAATCCGAACAAAGGCTCTAATCCTCTTCTCCCCACCCTTACCCTACCTCTTCTTCTGGTTTTCTTAGAACGCCGCATAAGGGACGCCAAACTCATCCCACCAGCGCCTCACCATCGATTCACCACCATTCTTCATCGTGGCCGTCTCTCACCATTGCTCCTCTTCGTCGGCCATCACCATCACCACCAAGCTTCGTCGCCTTCCCCTTTCCCTCGCTCCCCTGATAGTCGTTGAGAGTCGTCGTTGGAAAACCACCGCGAGCCTTGTCGTCGATCTCGTCCACATTCTCTGCCGGTAAGGGCTTCGGCTTGGTTCTTCGCCTTTCCTCTTCGTTCTTCCTTTCGTTTTGCCTCTAATGGCGTTTTATGCCTTGATGTCTTTCACCCTAGGCGAGTCGGGAACTTTTCTGTGGGAAAAGCACCAGGCGCCGTCGGATCTCAGTTGCCGAGGTTGCCTCACGCCGCCGGTAAGGGTCGCCTCCTCAGTCCTCCTCCTTCTTCCTTATCCTCTCGTTCCCTTAATTTTTTCCCCCTTCTGGTTCTGAACTTGACGCCCGAACGGATCTGGCCACGAACCGAGGACCTCGACTCGCGCGTTAGTTTGCAATAAGGCATCGGTCCTTGAGTCGAAGTCGCGTGAAGCTGCGACTCGCAGCCGCAGGTTTGTTTTGTCCGACTCCCATCCAAGAGGCTTCTCCACGTACCGCCAACAAGAGAAAATCAGCTCCCCATCAATCCGAGGTCAAGACTCCCGATCAGATCCATCAAATTCCGAGGCAGTGCGCTCAAGTCAAGAAGCCCCATCTCCAGTCAAGAGTTGTTCGGCTTTGACTCTCGGAAGGTCGGATACTCTTGTTATTGGATCAACCTTGTATTTTCACTATATGATTGTTTTGTTAGGTTTATTTTAGATCCATGTGCTTGAAGTGCATTCTGCTGCTTTGAATGGGTGGCTATGTTGAAGCTTTAGTTTTAGTATTGTCGAATTATGTTCCCTCTTGTATGTTATTGTGTTTTTGGTTGGTTCAATTTTGTATTATGGCTCAATTCTCATAATAAATAATGGTTCGTTCGAGCATTCTAATGTCATGTATATGTGAATAGACTTCTATGGGAAGGCGAGTTTCAGTTCGTTTAGCTTGAAAGCTTTTGATCGGTTTCTTTTGTGGTGACCCTCGTTGTCGTAGGAGGCCTTTGATTCGGATGTCTTGAATGCGGAAATAACGTTATACACTATGAATGTGTGTACTTGTGTGTGCATTGAGAATGTGAATTGACGTTCCGTGGACCTTGAAAACTTGTTACCCTCGAGCTTATAAGCTTAGTATCGTTTAAGGTTAGGTTATGGAATCTTAGTTCGTTGAATAAAGTCGATTGGTGTTGGTTCTTAAGCTTGGTGCGTTTAGTTTGGTTATAATAGTAGAATCAATTTATCTCGCACTCGTTTTGGATGCTATGGTTTTTATGGTGATTCACACTTAGTGAGGCCATTATAGTTGTGCTTGCCTAGAATCGATAGCTAATACTCGCGGTTAGTCGGTTAACCGTGCACGTTATGATTCGTAGGTATTTAGTATCGACGCGTTCTTACTTCCTTCGAAGATCGCCTTCCAGGTAAGTCGTTCTCGACTTGCTCGGCTCTATTCTAGTCTTGTTAGATTTCATGCCGTGATTGTGAGATTGGTTTTGGGAACTAGTCCCGAATGTATGTTTTCCTTGCGAAATATTTTATTGTATGATGTGGTGTGCTTTCTATTTTAAACGTTTTCTCGTAACGTAAATACTATCGCTTTCTCTGTGCTGGCAGCGTAACCGGCATGATCATGTGCGACGATTGTCGGTGGCGAAGAGGCGTCTAGCCATGGTCGTGTGTCGGCCGGGCCCCTTTAAAAATAAAAATTTGATTGCTTGTTTTTGGCAAGTGCTCCAGTGGAGGCTGGACCAGGGGTTGGAAGAATGACTGCACTCGGGCGCAGGGAGTTAGCGCCGTAGATGGGGATGCGGTGGTGGAAGGAAGAATGGCATTTCCCAATAGGATTGTGATTTTGTTGTGTGCGTGTGTGTGATTACTTAGTTGGTTTTTCGACCTTGTGAATTCTCGCTACGCTTAATGAATTGCTTATCCATTGTATCCCCCTTTAATCGTTGAATGTTGAAGTGTTGGTTACTTTCATAAATGCTTTACTCTTGTGCTTGTTAGTTTGATTATGGTATGTCTCATTGCATTTCCTTTCTCATATTCTCTAGGTTGTGGAAATGTGTGTTGACCTATTCTATTCTGTTCTGTTCAATTCACTTGTTAAGAGTTATGTTGTTGAATAATTGTTGTTTTTCAAACGTCTTACTATTGTCGTGTGTTATCTAGCTTGCCTAGGGTAGTAGCTGACCACTCGGGGACTTTATTTTTCAGTTCCAGGTACTCATACAGGTCCCGTGTTGGAGCCTAGGTCAGATGCTGCAGCGGATCGTTGACGTGTGTCACTAGGTCACTGAAAGGGGTTGGGAGTTCAGTTTAGTTTTGCCAGTGTTTTGGATATTTTGATATGTTGTTGACATTAGTAGATTTCTGGAGTTGAATGTGATTTGGCTAGACATTTGGGATTCATGCATGACATTGTTAAAAACGTGGTTTGTTTGAATAACAGTTGGATGTTTTAAAATAGTTTTCTTGTTGTGCCCGAGTTGCAAGGTCCAGGTATTCTAGTTGTCAACCCGTTCAGGTAGGACCCGTTAGGGTCATCTACCTAGTAATATCCCGACGGTAAATCGGGGTGTTACAGAACCCTAGGCGAGTCGGGAACTTTTCTGTCGGAAAAGCACCAGGCGCCGTCGGATCTCAGTTGCCGAGGTTGCCTCACGCCGCCGGTAAGGGTCGCCTCCTCAGTCCTCCTCCTTCCTTATCCTCTCGTTCCCTTAATTTTTTCCCCCTTCTGGTTCTGAACTTGAAGCCCGAACGGATCTGGCCACGAACCGAGGACCTCGACTCGCGCGTTAGTTTGCAATAAGGCATCGGTCCTTGAGTCGAAGTCGCGTGAAGCTGCGACTCGCAGCCGCAGGTTTGTTTTGTCCGACTCCCATCCAAGAGGCTTCTCCACGTACCGCCAACAAGAGAAAATCAGCTCCCCATCAATCCGAGGTCAAGACTCCCGATCAGATCCATCAAATTCCGAGGCAGTGCGCTCAAGTCAAGAAGCCCCATCTCCAGTCAAGAGTTGTTCGGCTTTGACTCTCGGAAGGTCGGATACTCTTGTTATTGGATCAACCTTGTATTTTCACTATATGATTGTAGGTTTATTTTAGATCCATGTGCTTGAAGTGCATTCTGCTGCTTTGAATGGGTGGCTATGTTGAAGCGTTAGTTTTAGTATTGTCGAATTATGTTCCCTCTTGTATGTTATTGTGTTTTTGGTTGGTTCAATTTTGTATTATGGCTCAATTCTCATAATAAATAATGGTTCGTTCGAGCATTCTAATGTCATGTATATGTGAATAGACTTCTATGGGAAGGCGAGTTTCAGTTCGTTTAGCTTGAAAGCTTTTGATCGGTTTCTTTTGTGGTGACCCTCGTTGTCGTAGGAGGCCTTTGATTCGGATGTCTTGAATGCGGAAATAACGTTATACACTATGAATGTGTGTACTTGTGTGTGCATTGAGAATGTGAATTGACGTTCCGTGGACCTTGAAAACTTGTTACCCTCGAGCTTATAAGCTTAGTATCGTTTAAGGTTAGGTTATGGAATCTTAGTTCGTTGAATAAAGTCGATTGGTGTTGGTTCTTAAGCTTGGTGCGTTTAGTTTGGTTATAATAGTAGAATCAATTCATCTCGCACTCGTTTTGGATGCTATGGTTTTTATGGTGATTCACACTTAGTGAGGCCATTATAGTTGTGCTTGCCTAGAATCGATAGCTAATACTCGCGGTTAGTCGGTTAACCGTGCACGTTATGATTCGTAGGTATTTAGTATCGACGCGTTCTTACTTCCTTCGAAGATCGCCTTCCAGGTAAGTCGTTCTCGACTTGCTCGGCTCTATTCTAGTCTTGTTAGATTTCATGTCGTGATTGTGAGATTGGTTTTGGGAACTAGTCCCGAATGTATGTTTTCCTTGCGAAATATTTTATTGTATGATGTGGTGTGCTTTCTATTTTAAACGTTTTCTCGTAACGTAAATACTATCGCTTTCTCTGTGCTGGCAGCGTAACCGACATGATCATGTGCGACGATTGTCGGTGGCGAAGAGGCGTCTAGCCATGGTCGTGTGTCGGTCGGGCCCCTTTAAAAATAAAAATTTGATTGCTTGTTTTTGGCAAGTGCTCCAGTGGAGGCTGGACCAGGGGTTGGAAGAATGACGTATATGGAAAGTGGGAGGGCCCACCTCTGCACTCGGGCGCAGGGAGTTAGCGCCGTAGATGGGGATGCGGTGGTGGAAGGAAGAATGGCATTTCCCAATAGGATTGTGATTTTGTTGTGTGTGTGTGTGTGATTACTTAGTTGGTTTTTCGACCTTGTGAATTCTCGCTACGCTTAATGAATTGCTTATCCATTGTATCCCCCTTTAATCGTTGAATGTTGAAGTGTTGGTTACTTTCATAAATGCTTTACTCTTGTGCTTGTTAGTTTGATTATGGTATGTCTCATTGCATTTCCTTTCTCATATTCTCTAGGTTGTGGAAATGTGTGTTGACCTATTCTATTCTGTTCTGTTCAATTCACTTGTTAAGAGTTATGTTGTTGAATAATTGTTGTTTTTCAAACGTCTTACTATTGTCGTGTGTTATCTAGCTTGCCTAGGGTAGTAGCTGACCACTCGGGGACTTTATTTTTCAGTTCCAGGTACTCATACAGGTCCCGTGTTGGAGCCTAGGTCAGATGCTGCAGCGGATCGTTGACGTGTGTCACTAGGTCACTGAAAGGGGTTGGGAGTTCAGTTTAGTTTTGCCAGTGTTTTGGATATTTTGATATGTTGTTGACATTAGTAGATTTCTGGAGTTGAATGTGATTTGGCTAGACATTTGGGATTCATGCATGACATTGTTAAAAACGTGGTTTGTTTGAATAGCAGTTGGATGTTTTAAAATAGTTTTCTTGTTGTGCCCGAGTTGCAAGGTCCAGGTATTCTAGTTTTCAACCCGTTCAGGTAGGACCCGTTAGGGTCATCTACCTAGTAATATCCCGACGGTAAATCGGGGTGTTACAGAACCCTAGGCGAGTCGGGAACTTTTCTGTCGGAAAAGCACCAGGCGCCGTCGGATCTCAGTTGCCGAGGTTGCCTCACGCCGCCGGTAAGGGTCGCCTCCTCAGTCCTCCTCCTTCTTCCTTATCCTCTCGTTCCCTTAATTTTTTCCCCCTTCTGGTTCTGAACTTGAAGCCCGAACGGATCTGGCCACGAACCGAGGACATCGACTCGCGCGTTAGTTTGCAATAAGGCATTGGTCCTTGAGTCGAAGTCGCGTGAAGCTGCGACTCGCAGCCGCAGGTTTGTTTTGTCCGACTCCCATCCAAGAGGCTTCTCCACGTACCGCCAACAAGAGAAAATCAGCTCCCCATCAATCCGAGGTCAAGACTCCCGATCAGATCCATCAAATTCCGAGGCAGTGCGCTCAAGTCAAGAAGCCCCATCTCCAGTCAAGAGTTGTTCGGCTTTGACTCTCGGAAGGTCGGATACTCTTGTTATTGGATCAACCTTGTATTTTCACTATATGATTGTTTTGTTAGGTTTATTTTAGATCCATGTGCTTGAAGTGCATTCTGCTGCTTTGAATGGGTGGCTATGTTGAAGCGTTAGTTTTAGTATTGTCGAATTATGTTCCCTCTTGTATGTTATTGTGTTTTTGGTTGGTTCAATTTTGTATTATGGCTCAATTCTCATAATAAATAATGGTTCGTTCGAGCATTCTAATGTCATGTATATGTGAATAGACTTCTATGGGAAGGCGAGTTTCAGTTCGTTTAGCTTGAAAGCTTTTGATCGGTTTCTTTTGTGGTGACCCTCGTTGTCGTAGGAGGCCTTTGATTCGGATGTCTTGAATGCGGAAATAACGTTATACACTATGAATGTGTGTACTTGTGTGTGCATTGAGAATGTGAATTGACGTTCCGTGGACCTTGAAAACTTGTCCGCATGCATTAATTTAAGAGTTGGAACGGACTTCGATTATATATTTATATTATAGCTCAAATATGATTTTCAATTTTTTTCCAAAGTTTTAAGTTATATAATTAGAATGTTTTGTTGAGAACATAATATATGTAAGCTCATACTGTCACAACTGAAGTTCCAAATACATGCCAAACTTTAATACGACCATAGACAAGCTTGTAGCACAGTAGCACTGTCACTACCAAAGTATATTAATTCATGTGTATCATCCTCTAATCAAACTCTATAATAACCTCGTACTAGACCTGTCAAATCTTGACCCGACCCGAAAAACCGACCCGACCCGTCCGAAGTTTCTAGGGTTTAAACCCGACCCGAAAATCAATGGGTCAAGACTAACCCGAACCCGGTCGACCCGAAAAAAACTGGGTTGGGTCACCAACCCGTTGGGTTGACCCGACCAACCCGCTAAAGTATTATTTGAATTAAAAATTCTATATTTTATTATAAATTTTGTATAAAATTATTATTTTATTATTATAAAATAATATTTTATATAATATAATATTAGTTATTTCAATAAATATAAAGATAAAGGTTAACAAAATTGACGATCATGACCCGTTGGGTCAACCCGAACCCGTACCAAACCCGTAACAACCCGGTCCATATGAACCCGGAAATTTTATGACCCGACGACCCATGACCCGTTTTGACCCGAACCTGATTGACCCGAACCCGAACCCGACCCGCCCGACCCATTTGACAGGTCTACCTCGTACCATCCATATATACCTACAATATTTGAAACTATAAGGTAACGTGCATTCAAATTCATCATATATATATAGTACTTTAATTTAGTAAGGAAATCTATAAATATAATTACGGTTTTTCTATCCTATGCCCTTAAAACATAATATACTATTGTTAAAAACTAAAACCATAAAAGAAAAATAATGAACCCTATTAAAAAAATTATTTAAACCAAAATTAATAAAACTAACAAATGGATATAATTAAATTTTGCCAAAGACGCTAATTGTTTCTTTTATGGAATTGTGGAAATGACGATTAGTGATCAGCAAGTGTATCATAGGATTTCAAATCGAGAAACAAGAGAAACAAGAGAATCTTTGACTACAACGCCGGAAATAACTTGACCAATGCTGAGCAATTCGCTGAGTTCGCCCGAAACCAAATTAAAGATTGGAAACTTGCAGAAGCTGCCACTTCTTCCGGTTCCCGTAACCATAGTGTTCGGGGTCGGTCTGGAAGAAAGCGAACTAAATGGGAAAAACCCAAAACTGACTTTATTAAATTGAATTTTGATGGTGTAGTTAATGCAGATGGTGTTGCTTCTTTTGGGTTCATTCTCAGGGACACAGGTGGCTCTCCCATCCACTTTGACGGAGGACTGATCGGTCGACAGTCTGTGTTGATATCCGAGACCATCGCCTTGCGCCAGGGACTTCTCGAGGCCACTAGACGTGGTATTCCCCGGATCCAGATCGAAGGCGACAATTTGCAGCTGGTCAATGCCGTACTAGGTGACTGGCGCTACCCGTGGGAGATTGAGTTGCTACGTGCGGACATCATTGCTTGTTGGCTCGCTTCCAGGATTGGAGCATTTCTCATATTGTGCGAGAGTGTAATTCTGTGGCGGACTTCATCGTTGAATCGTTTAGGCGTGTCTCCTCCGTTCCACTTGCAGCTGATTCGGGTCTTCTTACCCTCATCCGTCAGGATGCTCTAGGGCGATCACTACCTTATTATCGGTTACCCTAATTTCTTTCCTTATAAAAAAAAATAGGATTTCAAAACATCCCCATCAATCATCCAATCAATCTTATCTCATTTATAGTGTACGTACGAAATTAATAACTATCAAACTATAATAGCTATCAAAAGCTAACCTAACCCGTTAACTCAACCCGAACCACTCGATAATTCTAGGGTCAAGATCCGAAATTTGAACCCAAAACCCAAAATCAACCGAACCCGGTAGAATTCGAAACCCGTTGGGTTGAATGATTTAGTATATTTACGGAAATTTTAAAATTTATTTAGAAAATTATAATATATTTTATCATTAAAATAAATAAATAAAATAATTTTTATAATTAAATATTATTATTTATTAAAAATTGATTTTAATAATCATAAAAAAGGATATTTTAGACCCAATGGTCAACCCGAACACCGAAAATCCGCTGCAACCCGACCCAATTGACTCGTGAGTCGTGACCCATAACGAAACCGAACCCGATTTTAACCGAGCCCGAACCCGCCCGACCCAACCCGACCCAATTAACAGGTCTACTTTTTATCATTGTTTATAACTTCTTGAATTTCAATCTTAATTTTTTTAAAGTCCCAATTAACCTATTCAAGAAAGTTGAATTTACGTATTTTAAAGATAAATAAGCAATATTTTTAAATAAAAAATACTTATTTTTCTAGAAGTGTAAGTAAGTCCCATATCCTAGTCTTTATTTATATTTATTTTATTGGTGGAACTCTATCTGTATTTATTAACTCTGAATTATTTGTGAAGAAAATTTTCCGTAGTTTTGAAAATCTCTTCTCCATTTAGGTTAAGAAGAAATCTACGTTTTACATTATAAAGCATAAACTATGAATTATTTGTGTGAAGAAAATTTATCGCAGTTTTGAAAATCTTCTCCATTTAGGTTAAAAGAAAATCTATCTAATACATTATAAGAATCACGATCAGGTGGATAAAATTGCTACAGTGAAATATGTGAGCAAATACCATATGTTCGATCATGCTACATCTATGGTCACGACCAACACATGCATTCAAGTGATTTTAGACACGGAGGGGCATTTTGGTCTTTTACCTATTCAATTAGAACACAAATTACAGGAGGGTCATCTTCTTCCTTTCAACGTGGACCTTTCATTGTCTTTTCGGTCGCTTCTTCTCTAGAATTTTTGCCCCCTTTCCTCTTCTAATTTGGTTCATTTTCTGGTTGATCTCGACCTCAATTTGTATTTTCTCTTCATGAATTTTGGTATAGATCTCTTTTGTATGGTTTCAAGTTCATATTTGGATTTTTTTTCAATTTTGGGAGTTTTGGTACTACGATTTACATGTTGTGTGTGTTGTTGGACTGATTTTTGTTCTTTTTAATCAAACATATGAATAATGTGTGGGTTTTGCCTTACAATTTCATGTTTTTGATTGAAAACAAAAGCTAATGTCCTATGCTCATCTAATTACCAACCATGTGTTCGATAAAATGCTCAAATGGTCAACTTAGTATTTATAGCACTTTTTTTACCAATTGTAATCAATTATGAACCTAGCATACCAAAATTATTAACTTATACCATCTATGAAGTAGAATACATGACACGGGTAACAATTATTGTGAATTGAATTTCATGAACTGTATTAAAAAATTTATGAACCTAATCATATAAAGACATGAACTCATAAAATACGATTTATGTACTAGATTACATGAAAAAAATAACAAGTATTATGATTAAATTTCATGAACCTTAATGACAATTGTTATGAACTTAACCATATAATGACTTGAACCAACATAATATCATTTATGAAAACATGACATGTTATAAATTAGAGATATTTAGGAGAAGGGGAGAGATCAGAGTTTTCTTATTAGGTCACCCACAGGGGCCTTATATAGAGAATACAATACTTAATGGATAAGCCCAAAATTAGGGTTTACTATGTACATCTAAATATAATAATATTATAACACTCCCCCTTAAATGTACATCACTAATTGCCTCGTTAAAAACCTTGTCTGGAAAACCCAATAGGACAAAACCAAGACTAAGGGAAAAAGAGCGCAGTTATGTTTCTTCCTCTCAACTTGAAATATATCCTCCTTGCTTGATTGAATTGAATATCCATCTTCCCTTTGGGGTGAATCTTGACGTTTGAGAACACTTGATGATATGTACTTTGGTTGATCACTTCATGCTGAATTCTCTTCATACATCATTGTTGGCTCCTTTCAACTTGATTTGATGGATGGATAAAAACTCCATTCTTTCACATATCTCGAACTTCAGGCCGAGATTGTCTCATCAGAGACCTTATATGACGAACTGCCTCATTAAAAACCTTGTTTGGAAAAATCCAGTGGGATAAAAACCAAAACCAAGGGAAAAAGAGTACAATCGTATAATAATGCTCCCCCTCAGTTAAACACAATCTTTATGCAATAAATCCTTGCCTTTGTGGATATTCTCTAAGGCGATTATACCACATTTTTCCCGATTGTTTCAATTCATATAACGATCTTCTAAGTTTAATGAAATAGATGTAATGTGGTTTTGATTCAAATGCTTCAGACATTTTCAATCCTTCTGGGATTTTCATGTATATGTGGTACCTAACGACTCATATAGGTATGTTGTTAACACATCCATGAGTTGCACTTTCAAACGCTCAACACCGGTTAAAGTAACAAGGAACCTGAGTATCATTGCATCCACTACTGGTGAATACATTTCCATGTAATCCACTCTAGGTTTTTGCGAGAACCCTTGTGCAACCAGTTATAACAGACTAGTTTTGTACTTTCTGGTGTTGGAACTACAGGCCCAAAAACATCTAGTCTATTCAATGAATGTAATTCTACTTTCCAGCTTTCCCAACCATTTTGATGTCGACATTCCTCCATTGTTTGGGGATTATTGTCATCTTCTCCAATGACTTTTACAATAATTGAATAAGCAAAGATATCTTCTCGATACCCTATACCAATACTTACGTAATTAATCGACATTTCCAAATTATCGTTCATTCCATTTTCTTTGCTTTTAGAGTCTTTAGATAAAATCTCTTCAGGAGTTCTATCTTCATGTTTATTTCCAGTCGACATATCATCTTTTTAGATGTAATTGGCTCTTTCCTCTTCTGGGGAATGTATCCTTAAATCCGAAAATGTCTCTCATGCTTCAAGCATGCTTATGTGTTGGTTTGGAGTTACTTTTGGAATCTCCAAAATGAGCCAGTGCATTCTAAGTTGGTATTTGTGACTTAATCACTAAACTTTTTGATTTAGTTTTACAGTTTTCTAAACTTCTGGTTTAGCTTTCTCCAACTTTAAAATACATTGCATCCCATGCAATTTCTTAATTTCTAGTCTCAATTTATTCTCCACCTAAAGTTGGGATTTTCACCTCGCCAAAGTGCTAATCTTAATACCGAGCAATATATTGATCACCACTTATAAGCTCTAGGTATTTTATAAAGGATAAGGACCCAAATCCTTCGTCTAATCCCAACTTTCATTGTGTGGCATTACTTAACAATCATTTAGGGAGGTGGAGGACATATAAAGCATTTAATCTCCTCTAGAGACAAGCTTCTATTAGGAAAATTTTCTATAAGCAGTCGGTCCAAGTCGAATTTAATTATCGACATTCACATTTCATGACCTTATTTAATCAACGACTCATCCTAGTCGTGTATTTCATGTATAGAATTTACCTAGCTATCAATTATGACCGCATTATTGACGACTCTACTAGGTCGTTTTGTGAATGTGTGTGAGAGCTACTCAATACTCAACCACTACACTAATTTATTTTCATTTCCCTCCTTTTTCAATGGAACCAATGGGTTGAGGCATCTTTCAACATCATATGATTAATTCACAATGGTTCACATGGCGATATAATATGTCCTCTTATATCACTTGAACTTAGTCAAGGAGCATATGAGACTTTGTATTTACTTGCATATTATGCTGGCTTTGCTACTAACTTGCCAAGATCACAAGTCTTTCAAGGTCACTCTTAGGAAGAGGCTTCAAGTCTCAAGATCTTTCGGTCCCATACTGATTATGCGCATTATTATTTCACTTGAGTGACCAAGTGAATCATGCCACAAATATATCTTATCATTAACTAACTTCCAGTGAGATTACATTATTCAATGGGATATACTCTTCTAGAGTCATCATAACCTTCACACCAAAATTTACGCATAACTTAGTGAAAACTTCTGGTTTTCAAATACTATATGGTGTGACGCCATTGAAAAATATCGGTGATCCATACTTATGTTTGGGAGCTCATCAACTCAAATCAGATAAATCATTATCTTGATTTTTAACATTAGATGCCTCAAAATGGGTGCATTCAGAATTTTTAATATAGACTAGACCGGTCTCCACACTTATACTCATAAGGTATGGTTCTTGTACAACTGGTACAAGACTGATGATCAATTATATGTCATTTATGGGATATCCCTTATCTTAGATGTTCTTCTGGACATCAAATTAACCCACGACGTCCTAGCTATAAGTCATAACCATGACTAACGGCCGCAAGCGTAATATACCGTAACCTCTTTCACACTCTCTTCCGGAGGAGGCATGCTTCCGGCATGCAAGAGGTTGGTCAAACATGACCTTGAATTTCTAGTTCATGCTAGGTAGGTGGTCATTTAGACATAGTTCTGAATATTGTGACGACCCACATTCCTTGTACTACTTCTAGAGTACATGCCATATTTCTTATACTACATCTAGAGTACATGGTTTTGGTATAAGATCTCTTAACTCTCCAAGAGTTTATAATGATCTCTTCTTGTCAAAATTCGATTCTTCAAGCTCGAATGGATTTGATGATAGGATACGTTCATTATAACTTAGCACATGTCTGTTGGAACTTCAAGTGCTTCATGAATCTCCCAAACATCTCATTTGTCAACTTCAAGTGACAATGTAATTTTATTTCTTGAACCATTTATCATCCACTTCTGGAGATGATATGTTCATATAGTTCCACTAATAAATTCTTCTCATCATACTATAAGAAGTAATTATGTATGTAAATCCACTTCTAGGGATATTACTCTTATGTATAAAAGCATCTACTTCAGGAGATGATCATTGTCACATAAATTTTATCATCTTCTTCAGGAAGTGATATTTTCTATCATTACTCACTCCAAGGAGTAACGAGATTTATTATTTCATCTCTTTGGGAATGATTGTCTCTACTAATACTAGCATCTGCTTCAAGAGATGACAAGTTTTAACTTTAAAAACAAATAAAAAATGTATACAAGCAATCACATAAATAATTAAATTGAAAAATATGAATAAGAAATAAAGTATCATAAAATGTTGTCAACTTCTGGTGACAAGAGATTGTATATTTCTATTACATACTTCAAGATGTGATTATTCATAAGATCTTTCAATCATATACTTCAGGATGTGATTTCAATGAGACCTTTTTAGTCACATATTTTAGGATGTGATATCCATGTGCGTATTTTATTATCTACTTCAAGAGATAATATTGTTATATGAACTTTATCATCTACTTCTGAGATGATATTTTTCTTTTTCAATTCGCACATGAACCATGTCATTTACTTCAAGAGACGACTTTAGTATCACTACTCATTCCAAGGACTAGGAAATTTTATTATATTCATCCACTTCTGGGGATTGATTCAATTATTTCATCCACTTCGGGGATGGAAATTATCACTCCAAGTATAAAAAGAGAAAAATGGTTTCATTCACTTCAGGAAATGAGAATTATCACTCCAGGGATAAAATAAAGTTTTCATTTACTTCAAGGAACGAGGATTATCACTTCAGGGATAATCTTGTTCTGTACATTCAATTAACTCTTCAAGAGAAAATAATATAACATAATTAAGTATATGAAAATAATAAATATATAAACAATATAAGAACAATTAAATAAATAAAATAATTCATTCACTTCAGGGAATGAAATTTATCACTCCAGCGATAAAATTATAATATTGTTTTGTAAACTCAACTTTTCAAAAGGAAATAATTATCACTTCAGGGATAATATTACTTGTAAATTCAACTCTTCAGGAGGAAATAATTATCACTTCAAGGATAATATTATTTGTAAATTCAACTCCTCAAGAGGAAATAATTATCACTATAGGGATAATACAATGATATTCCAATCTCTTCAAGGAATGGAAACAATCGCTTCAGGAATTATATATTGATGTTTCATTCACTTCAGGGAATGGAGATTATGAAAAAGATTATCACTTCGGTGATTGATGATGTCCAAAACAGTAAAATAAGAAGTGGGTTCGGGGTACCAAAAATAAGTAGGCCCGAAGAGATTCCCAAGGGCAATTCAGGGACCCACATCCATACCCTTCGTTTATTTAAACAAAACTCATACCCTCGCGAGGTCTCCCAGATCCCCGGGACGAGGTCTAGACCTCGCCACCGACTCTACTAACACACCCGCCCACCCGAACCAATCACAAGCGACCTCATCCCCGAACCAATCACAAGCGGCCTCATTCCCGGACCAATCAAAAACCCCTATTTCGAGCGTCCCACATCAGACCTGGGCCTAAACTCGGCTCCCCAATTCTCTATAAATAGAGGAGAACCTCGTAGGGAGAAGGGGTCGAAAAACCCCTTGAACTCAAGAACTCTCTTGCTTGTTAAAGATCGACGTGATAGAAGCATCGTCAAAAGACCTCGCTACAGACAGGAAAAGTCCACAAAAAGACTTCAAGCCATACAAAGACCTCGCCCACACCAAAGACCTCGCTACAAAATCTCACAAAGCTCTCTACACCACACACCCAAATCCACCTCGCCCTAGGGTCAACCTCGCAACATTTATGTTTGATCTCGGAACTTTGTAGGAGGTCTAGGTGTAATTCTCAAAGTTGTTTATCAGCCTCGTAGCCGTTATTTCGGGCTTCATCACTGGCGCCGTCTGTGGGAACTTCTTCATCCTAAGCAGTCTCCCGTTTAGTGCGAACCTTGACTCCTTAAAACCCCTCAAAATGGCTTGCCCAAACAATTTCTTTCCCCAACATCCCGACAACATGGCCGAGACCCCGCCGTGGATGACGGTAGGTCCCCCGGGGTACCCTTTTGTGGTTCCGCCAGGTTGGACATACAACGCTCCACAAAATCCATACCCGTTCCAAGGGTATGAACAGGGTGGCGCGCCTCCTAACCCGTATCCCTACCCGGGTTACGGGCAGTACCAACAGGGCCAAGCTCCCTCATATGTCCCAATTCCCTCCCATGGGCAACCTCACTCCGAGTACGTGCCCGCGTATGTCCCCGGATATATGCCGGGGCAGGAGGCGCCCACCAACGGCTCCACCACAGAGAGACCCTCCCGAGATTCGATGCAGATCTCGCAAAGTAAAAATCTGCTCCACCACAGGGAGGCGTGACACGGAGTTGTCCGAAACGGCGGCAAGCGCGGCACGCCCTCTGGCAAAGTAAAAATCAAAATCTGCTCGCCCGTCCGTCGAGAGTGGATACAAGAATCCCTTTGTGCTTGAGATCCAGGATGCACACATGCCCAAGGGTTTACATTGGCCGCAAATGGGGCTCTACGACGGCACGGCCGACCCCGAGGACCACATAAAACACTACGCCGTCTAGATGAACGTCAACTCCTACAATGACGCCATTTTCTGCCGCATCTTCCCGACCACTCTGGACAAGGCGGCAATGACGTGGTTCACCAGCCTTAAGGTCGAGTCGATAGCCTCGTTTTCTCAGCTATGCGAGTCCTTCGTCGGGCACTTCAATGGCTCAAGGAAGCGCAAGAAGAACATGCGCGATCTCCGCGGCATTGAGCAGGGAGAAAACGAGAAGCAGGGTACCTTTTTTACGAGGTTCACCACCGCAGTCGCAGAGATCGCACAAATCGACGAGTCATCGGTGCGAGATATCCTCATGGGAAACCTTCGCCAGGGGGATTTTAAGTGTCGCATTTTTCTTAAAAACCCGACGATGTATGAAAGTCTGTGTGCTCGGATCACGGCGTAGGTCTACGCCGAGGACGCTGCCGGCCAGAGCTCGCGACCGAGGACCGATAAGGAAATCGTGACCGAGGCTAAGGGGAAGGCCAAAGTGGCTGCACCGGCCGCGAGGGATGCATACATGACGCAAACTCACGACCGGCGCGCCGATTACAAGAGCAACAACAACAACAACAACAACAACAGAAACAACAACAACAACAACAAAGGCAACAACAACAACGACAATAGAAACAACAGCCGCTACGACAACCGCAGGAGTGGCGGTGGGGGTTGGAGCTGCTTTGGCAGGAGGCCACGAGGTTACAAGGGCAAAGGTGGCCCCGCCTACTACCCAAATGAAAAAAGGCGCGCCAACCCCGCATCGGGAGCCAACCTCGTGCAGCAGGAACCAACCCAGTCTCGACCAAGCAACGTGGAGCAACACGCTCCGGCGAGGCAGTCGCGTTCCGGACAAGCCGCGACGCCCGATGGATACATCAATACCATCTCGGGCGGGCCCTCGCTGGCGGGTTCGAGCCAGGCGGAAAGAAAGAGATACGCGAGGGCAAGTCACCATGAGCCCTCGGTATACATCGTGACGCAGACCTCACGGTCCCACGTAGATATGGCTTTCACCTCTGAGGACGCCGAGGGACTCCACATGCCCCACTCCGACCCCCTGGTGATACACGCTCAACTGGGCTCGAAGATAGTGAAGCGGATACTGGTGGACACGGGTTCTTCCGTGGACATCATGTATTTCGGCGCTTTCGAGCAGTTAGGGATCTCCGCGACATCTTTGAAGCCCAACGCTGGGAAGCTCACCTCCTTCTCGGGAAACGAGGTCGATGTCGCTGGTCTCATAGACATGTGGATGACACTCGGTGCTGGCTCCACAACGAGAACCGAGGTGATAGAATTTACGGTGGTGCACCTACCTTCAGCCTACAACGCAATCATCGGGAGAGTCTCCTTGATGAAGTTCTAGGCAGTGGTCTCCATCTACCACCTCAAAATGAAGTTCCCCACCAACGGTGGTGTCGGAGAGGTGAAGGGCAACCAAGAAGAGGGTCGCGTCTTCTACATGACCTCGGCAAAACAAAAATGCTCCGTGTTCATGGTAGAGGCCTCCGGCGAAGCGGATCTCGAGGTCCAGGATTTCACAATACCCACCCCCGAGGCAGAAAGAAGGGTGATCACCCCCTTCAAAAACAACTCCGATAAAATCTACCTCGGGGGGTGCCTCGCCGGAGAGGCAACGGCGTCACTAGAGGCCTTGCTTGCTGGATCCCGCGACGTGTTCGCCTGGACTGCAAAAGATCTCCGAGGTGTGCCTCGGACATTGGCCCAGCACTCCTTGAACATCGACGTCTCCATTTGCCCTGTGGTGCAGCGTCGAATAAAAATGAACAAAGAAAGAGCGACCGCCGCGAACTAGGAGGTGGCCAAGCTGCTAGCCGCGGATTTCATCCGCGAGGTCCAGTATCCGAAGTGGTTATCAAGGCCAGCGGCAAGTGGCGGATGTGTGTAGATTTCAAAGACCTCAACAAAGTATGTCCCAAAGACAGCTACCCTCTGCCCTCGATTGATGCGCTCGTAGATTCAACTGCGGGGAACGAGGTTTTGAGCTTCCTCGACACTTATTCAGGATACAATCAGATCTCGATGAATCCGCGTGACGAGGAAGAGACGTCCTTTATCACCCAGCGTGGAACATAATGTTACAAGGTCATGCCATTTGGCCTCAAAAACGTCGGGGCCACATTCCAACGCCTCATTGATCGGGTCTTCAAAGACCACCTGGGAAGAAATGTATCGGCTTATGTCGATGACATCATGGTGCGAAGCAAGAGCCCCGAGGAACACCTGGCCGATCTCGCCGAGGTCTTCACCACCCTCAAGCATCACCAGCTCAGCCTAAACCCCGAGAAATGCGTTTTCGGCGTATCACCGGGGAAGTTTTTGGGATTCATGATCAGCGAGCGCGGGATCGACATCAACCCCGCCAAAATAGAATCGATCCTCTCGATGAGGTCTCCAAGATCTCGAACCGAGGTGCAGCGACTCAATGGCATTGTAAATTACTTGGGGCGATTTTGCTCCCGTTTAGCGGACAAATCTCTCCCTTTCTTTGTCGCCCTAAAAAAGAATGACAAGTTCGTCTGGGGCGAGAGCCTCGAGACTGCCTTCTCCGAGTTAAAGATCTTCCTCACAAAGCTCCCCACCTTGTCACCTCCGCATGCGGGCGAAGACCTGCAACTGTATGTAGCGGTGAGCCCCGAGACAGTCAGCGCGGTGCTCACTAGAGAAGCCATGCACCCGGTGTACTTTGTGAGTCGCGTGCTCCAGCCTGCGGAGCAGCGATACTCCCCAGCAGAGAAAATGGCGCTAGCAGTAGTGACCGCCGCAAGGCGTCTATGCCCGTACTTCCATGCACATCCCATCCAGGTCCTCTCGGACCTCCCACTCCGTCAAATCCTACATCAGCCCGCCCTCTCCGGGCGTATGACGAAGTGGGCCGTTCAGCTCTCTGAGTTCGACATCAGTTACCTCCCGAGGACCGCAATGAAGGGACAGGCCCTCGCCGATTTCATGGTAGAGGTCACCTTCCCCGAAACCGACACAAGCTCGGACGAGTGGAAGGTGTTCGTTGATGGCTCACGATGTGATGCCGGTGGCGGAGCCAGCGTATTCCTCGCTGGCCCCTCAATCGAGACGGAGTATGCTCTCAACTTCGCCTTTGATGCCACCAATAACGACGCCGAATACGAGGCCATGATCGCCGGGATCGAGATGGCGCTACTTAGCGGAGCCCGAAAGATCAGGGTCTACACAGATTCCGAGTTGGTGGCACGACAGCTCAACGGCCAATACGACACCAGGACAGGTTTTCTTCCCGCCTCCCGAGCAAAGGTGAAGGCCTTGGTTTCATGCCTGGAGACCTTCGTGGTAGTTTCGATTCCACGAGCCTCAAACACAAAGGCGGATGCTCTCGCCAGGTTAGGCTCCGCACTTCCCTTGGATGTGGGGAACCGCGTTATGGTAGAGAGAAAACTCTCACGAAGTGTTGATGGTGAGGTCCTGTCCATAAGGACCGAGGACTTGAGGTTCCCAGTGACGCAGTATATACAAAGCGGTGTCCTCCCAGAGGACCCCGCGCTAGCCAGGAAACTAAAGATGCAAGCTGCCCGCTACTGCGTCATCGGTGACCAGCTCTACCGCCGAGGCTACGCTGAACCCAACTTGCTATGCATACCGCCCGAGGCCACGGACCACGTCCTCTACGAGGCTTACGAGGGAGTTTGTGGAGGGCACCCGGGGTGGAGGTCTTTGGCACACAAGCTCGTCCACTTGGGGTACTTCTGGCCCACTCTCCGACAAGATGCAAAGGCTTACGTCCAAAGATGCATCGGATGCCAGAAACACGGGAACCTCCAACACACCCCGACGGCCCCCCTCCGCAGCATCCACGCCCCGTGCCCATTCACGATGTGGGGAATGGACATCTTAGGTCCTTTCCCCAAAGCAGCTGGCCAGGTGCAATACATTTTGGTCATTGTCGACTACTTCACGAAGTGGATCGAAGCGCAGGCCATGGAAAAAATCACCGGGGCGAAGGTTTGCGAATTTTCGTGGAAGAACCTCGTTTACCGTTTCGGTGTCCCCATGACAATCATGACCGATCATGGCCCCCAATTTGACTGCGAAGAGACTCGGGCTTTCTGCTCCGAGCTGGGCATCGACCTCAAATTTTCCTCCGTGGCCCATCCCCAGTCCAATGGTCAGGTAGAGAACGTCAACGCCCGCATCTTGACAGACCTAAAGAAGCGCCTGGGCATGGCACAAGGCCGCTGGGACGAGTTACTCCCACTCGTCCTCTGGACGTATCGCACGACCGCACGTCGCGCAATGGGCGAAACACCCTTCGCTCTAACCTACGGGGCAGAGGCACTCGTTCCCGTAGAAACCCTGATCCCATCGGCAAGGGTGTACAACTTTGATGAGAAAGAAAATGAAGCCAACCTCAGGGTCGAACAGCAATTCCGGGACGAAATCCGTGAGGTGGCAGACCTACACTCCAGAGAATATAAGTGACGTGTCGCCGTATACCACGACAAGAAGGTCAGACCTCGCCTCTTGTCCACAGAAAACCTCGTTCTGAGACGCACCGAAGGAGGCAAATTGGACCCTAAATGGGAAGGACCCTACCTCCTCGGGGAGGAAGTCGCGCCCGGAGCTTTTAAGCTCAGGGACAGTGAGGGGCGTACACTGAGCAAGACATGGAACGTCGCGGGGCTCAAAAAATATTACATGTAAATTCTCGAAACCCCGTTGTTCCTCACAGTTTTGATGAATAAAGGATTGCAGGCTTTTCAAAAAAAAAATCTCACTCGAAGATCAGATTTTTCGTTTGGTCCACCCCTTGCTTCCCGCTTGGGGTTGGAGAACCTCGTTGAAAAGAAAAAATCCACCTCTCGCTTCCCGCTTGGGGTTGGAGAACCTCGTTGGAAAGAAAAGGTCCACCCCTTGCTTCCCGCTTGGGGTTGGAGAACCTCGTTGGAAAGAAAAAATCCACCCCTCGCTTCCCGCTTGGGGTTGGAGAACATCGTTTGGTCCACCCCTTGCTTCCCGCTTGGGGTTGGAGAACCTCGCAGGAAAGAAAAAATCCACCCCTCGCTTCCCGCTTGGGGTTGGAGAATCTCGTTAAGTCCACCCCTTGCTTCCCGCTTGGGGTTGGACAACCTCGTTGGAAAGAAAAAATCCACCCCTCGCTTCCCGCTTGGGGTTGGAGAATCTCGTTAAGTCCACCCCTCGCTTCCAGCTTGGGGTTGGAGAATCTCGTTAAGTGTTGGTTTTCGAGGTTGTCTACTAACCAAATAGGGTTTGCATGCAATCGTTTTAATATGTTTGCTTTATGTTGTTGAAGGAAAGTCGACCCTTGTAGATCCAATGGATAATCAAGGCATGACGAGTAGACCCATTGAAGGGTAGTCTCGTGGGTGTAGGCCACGAAGGCAATCACCATCGACTCCTTAATCATGTTAAGTAATTTGACTTGGACATAACACTACGAGTCACGGGATGAGATCCCGCTTTCCTTCAACGTATATTGCCCCTATTCCATGCCAAGGGTTGTGCAATACCGTTGTGAGATAAAACGTAATAAATGATCCAATGGAGTGTTGGCAAGACACAACCATTGAAGACAAGCGTACCTTGTTCGAGTCAATCGAATCCTCTTCGCTCTTCACTTTAACGAAGTCGTCTTCCATGGACGTTTGGGGTTCGTCCTTCACATGAACGTACTGCCCTTCCCATCCATCTTGAGGTTCCTTCCTTGAAGTAGAACTTCGATCCATGCCAAGACACAAGCACTTGAGTACACTCTTGTGTTTTCACTCAAATCCGACAAGAAGCCCTAGATTCTTGTTCGATTTCCTCTACCGATTTCTATGGGACCAATTCTGGTTTTTTCTCACGTGTTTCATATTTCAAATGCAGACATTTTGCCTCTTAAATAGGCGTGAGAAGATGCCCCATAACCGACCAAAGAGGCGGTTACAACCGGTGTACACATGTGCGGCCGAGAGTGAAAGTAGGGAGGCGTTTACAACTTCCCTTTCCTCTCTCCTTGTCATCAAATGGGGCGTCCAAGTGCATCCCCCCTTGGACTCCAAATCATCTTTAAATCCAGCCTATAAAGGCTCAAAGATGAAGCCCAAAATCCAATCCATAAAGCCCATTCACACGGCCCAATGGCAAGGCAACAGCCCATGCCATGCGCGTGCATGCGCGGCCCACCAGCCCACCAGGCGCGCCCCTTGGGCCGGCCCACCAGCCCCACCACCTAGCTAGCATAGCTAGGTGCCAAGCTAGGTCACCTAGGAGTGTCACTACCCCTTAGCTCCATGAGCTAGCTTATAGTGAGTTGAGCTGGCGTGAGCTAGTGTGAGCTAGGTTGAGCTGAATTTCTAGCTAGTTGAGCTAACTTGAGCTAGTGTGAGCTACATTGAGCTTCCATGAGCTACTTCCAAGCTACATGAGCTTCTTATAAAGCATGTACAATGAGTCTTGAGCTTGTCCAAGCTCCTAGAGTTCACTCTAAGCTAGTATGAAGCTTGCAAACTTCTTTCTAGCATATTTAACTATGTGCCAAGCTAAACTTAAGCTTTGGTTCTTGCTCAAAGCATCTACCAAGTTTAGAGAAGCTTCCTAATATACATTAGAACATGCACAAAGTTATAAGACTCAATGTATAAGCTCAAAACCTTACCTTAGCCTCACATTTCATGCTCGAAACCTCGGACACGTGCCATAGGCGCGTCGAGAGCTCCACCGCAGCCTCGCAACCGCGTCTCTAGCTCCATCGTGCCATCACACCACCTAGGCGCGCCCTTGCAGCCTCGATATGAACCTCAAGTTCACTCATAGGCGCGCCCCACACAATGCCGATCCTTGAACCTCAAAACCGAGGTCCAAGCCGAGCCCTGCGCTTGCACCGTTGCACCGTGCGTCGCGACACAAGGCGCGCCCTTGCCATGCGACGGTGCATACGAGGTTCCTCGTCTCGGTGGTGGTGTGCGATCAACCTATTGGATCTTATGATAACAATTAACCATGGAAAATCATATATGTCAACACACCATGTCGACATTCCCAATATGACTCTAAACCTCAACATGCTCTACTAGGGATTTGATGACTTGACACAAATCACCAACATTAAGTCCACCCCTCGCTTCCCGCTTGGGGTTGGAGAATCTCGTTAAGTCCACCCCTCACTTCCAGCTTGGGGTTGGAGAATCTCGTTAAGTCCACCCCTCGCTTCCCGCTTGGGGTTGGAGAATCTCGTTAAGTCCACCCCTCGCTTCTCGCTTGGGGTTGGAGAATCTCGTTAAGTCCACCCCTCGCTTCCCGCTTGGGGTTGGAGAATCTCGTTAAATCCATCCCTCGCTTCCCGCTTGGGGTTGGAGAATCTCGTTAAAGTCCACCCCTCGCTTCCCGCTTGGGGTTGGAGAATCTCGCGTTTAAACACACCCCTCAACGAACGAGGTTCGTGGACTCCCTGAGAAGGCAGGGTTTGCTGATTCGCTAATTATCTAAAGAGGCGAGGTCAAAACAATCCGGCCGGATTTGTTGGACCGAATCTCAGGACGTTGCTCCAGGTTAAAGACATCTATACGGTGAGCAGTGATTGCACCCCGCAAGAGTCAAGGGGGTGTAGCGGTAAGATTGGAAGCACAACCAAAGGCGGCGGCTAAACACGATGAGAACGAGAAGTCGCCTTCACCAACAAACAGGAACTTGTGGAAGTTGTTGTAATGCCCCATCCAAGTCTCACTGACACCGGAATCGGAATCGTAAACGAACGAGTTTGATCAAGATGCGTGTAATAAGTTGTCTCCATACTAGTTCTAACTAGCACTTGTATGGAGTTGCGTGAATCTCGTATGTTTGACTCAGGGTCATCACGCGGGATCATCACGCGAGATCCGAACAAGGCTCAGGACCTTGGCATAACAATTGTTTAGGTTGGTACGAACTTCCGGAACATCGAAGCCGATTTTAGAGAAAGGCGAGGTCCGAGCAAAACTCATGACCTCGATGCGGAACTAAAATGCCCGATGTGGCCCGAGTTCCACAAAAGATGTTGCACTCGAACCATGGGGTTGGATGGATAAAGATAGACGTATGCAAGAAAGACTAAGGCAAACAAACATAGGAAAAGAAAGCGACATAAGCCAAAAAAGACCTCGAGGGCCGAAATGATTAAATACAGACCCCGCGGGGCCACCAATGTAAGGGCCAACAGGGCCAAGGTGTTCCGATTACAAACCCCGTAGGGCAACCAGCAAGACGAAAATAAAAAAAGAAGAACAGCAAAAACACAACATCTCTTAACTCGTCGGGGCCTCGACGTCTGGACCGGTGAGGTCAACGGTTTCGCTCTTGGAGGCTTCAGCAGTAGGGTCAACAAGCGCGTTCGAGGCCTCTGTAGCCGGAGCGAGAGTAGCGGAAGGCTGGGAGGCGGGCGCGTCGGCCGCGGGCTGAAGTCCCGTGGAGATCAACTCCGGGTTCCCTCTAGCGAGCTCCGCCTCGCAAAGAGCAGGTTTGGGACTCACCTCACCCACGAAAGGCTTATTGGGCCTACCCCACCGAGACGGCCCATTAGTCTAAAGCACGAAGAACAGGCCCAGGAAAGTCCGCCCGTACGAGCAGAAGAGAATCCTAAGTGCGGGGCCTGCGAAGAAAGAACCTCGCAAAAAGGAATAAACCTCGCAGGATCCCCTCCCCGTACCCCGTGGCCCCAAGGAACTTATGACCTATGGACCTCGGAGCAAGGTCCCCAGACCATGGGGTTGTGATGATGTCCAAAACAGTAAAATAAGAAGTGGGCCCGGGGTACCAAAAATAAGTAGGCCCGGAGAGATTCCCAAGGGCAATTCAGGGACCCACATCCATACCCTTCGTTTATTTAAACAAAACTCATACCCTCGCGAGGTCTCCCAGATCCCCGGGATAAGGTCTAGACCTCGCCACCGACTCTACTAACACACCAGCCCACCCGAACCAATCACAAGCGACCTCATCCCCGAACCAATGACAAGCGGCCTCGTTCCCGGACCAATCAAAACCCCCTATTTCGGGCGTCCCACATCAGACCTGGGCCTAAACCCGGCTCCACAATTCTCTATAAATAGAGGAGAACCTCGTAGGGAGAAGGGGTCGAAAAACCCCTTGAACTCAAGAACTCTCTTGCTTGTTAAAGATCGACGTGATAGAAGCATCGTCAAAAGACCTCGCTACAGACAGGAAAAGTCCACAAAAAGACTTCAAGCCATACAAAGACCTCGCCCACACCAAAGACCTCGCTACAAAATCTCACAAAGCTCTCTACACCACACACCCAAATCTACCTCACCCTAGGGTCAACCTCGCAACATTTAAGTTTGATCTCGGAACTTCGTAGGAGGTCTAGGTGTAATTCTCAAAGTTGTTTATCAGCCTCGTAGCCGTTATTTCGGGCTTCATCAGTGATAATATTGTCTTTATATGTTCATATAATTTGTCTCACCGGGGATAAATTTATTTACAAATACATCCACTTCAGGGGATATACATATATAATTTTAGTTTGTCGCTTCAGGGACAAATTACTAGGAATATACCCTCTTCAGGGAGAAATATCATATGCACAGTTTTTATTGGTGAATACACTCACTTCAGGGATGAATTATGTACGATTTAATTTGTCACTCCAAGGACAAATTTACTTACAAATACATCCACTTCAGGAGATGTAATTGAATTAAATTGTAAGAATATTAGTTCGGTGCTTAACATGATCATAAAAAAAAAACAATTGCTTGACATATATACAATTATACAAACAAATCATAATGCATGAGTTCCAATATACATACACTGATCGATCCATAATTCCGATTAACAGTAGTATATGGAAATACAAAACTCAAGCATGTCTAAGCCAATTAAAAGCATATTCTCTTTCACAATTATTAAACTCAATTCCGTACAAAAACATAAGCGAATGTATGGTATAGTAAATCGTGAGCAACTATTGGAAACGTCAATTCATGCATTCGTGCACAAGCAAGACAAATCGACGAGACGAGATTAAATATGATATTTTAGTATTAATTAGAATCAACACTATGAAATTAAATGAATTATAAAACGTATGTGATGAACTCTGTAAAACGGATTGAACATATTGAACGAATTAACATATATGCGAAAGTGATATAAATTAAGGCTGAATGACCGAAAACCACCCGTATAATAGGGCATATTTCGCTAAACCACCCGCTCTATTGGAAATTATCGAAAACCACCCATATAACAACTTCCGTTAGCGAACTACCACCCGTCCCAGAATTCCGTCCAAAAATTCCGTTAGTGTGTATGCACGCGCCTCTTTACTAATTTTTTAATCCAAAATAAGTTAAATAAATAAGAAAATGTAAAAAAAAAATATGTGTCATTGGCCCAATTTTTTTCTAGGGCATTGGCCCAATTTGTTGCCCCCACCCGATAGCTTCGTCAAGGCTGAACTAGACCAGCCTTTCGGACCGCCTCTAAAATTCTGAACCCTAAACGGAGCCGCCTCTCAGATGCATCGGCGGTACCACCGGCGGCCACGCAGCCGACGAAGCCGGTGAAGAAGGTGGCGATGGTGCTCTCCGTCGGGATTGTGACGCTTGGCATGCTCTTCGCATTGGCGTTTTACATTAACCGACACAAGGCTAAACATCCCGGTGACACACAGAAGCTTATGAGCACTTCGAATTCCCGCAACTACAATGAGGAATCTTCCGGAGATCCGTCGACGAGCCTCTTCTATCTCGGAAATGGCGATTCATCCAATCACAGATCAGAGGAATTTGCCATTGCTAACTCTTCGCCTTACCATAAGCTCAATTTCGTCAAGAAATCAAATCGGTACCAGCCAAGCCCTGACTTGTAATCGTTGCCTCTGTTGTGCAGACAACCAATTGCTCCTCTTTCTCCGGTGACGAGGTCTTCTCCGACAACCAATTGCAGTCGTTTGAAGACGAAGGGAATCGTGAAGCGAAGGATGAGGTAGAAGATAGAGGAAGAAGATGGGTGATGATTTTTCAATAATTAGTTTTTATTTTATTTATTAAAAATGTATAAGAATAAAATAAAATACAGGGGTAGATTTGTAATTTTATGCTTTAAACGGAATTTTTGGACGGAATTCTGGGACAGGTGGTAGTTCACTAACGGAAGCTATTGTGCGGGTGGTTTTCGGTAATTTCTAATAGAGCGGGTGGTTTAACGAAATATGCCCTATTATACGGATGGTTTTCGGTCATTCAGCCATAAATTAATTAATAATAGCACACGTTTAGAAGAGTTTTTCACACTGTTAAAAGAGATTTAGAAAACAAAATCATTATAACAATTGTGCGTATACAATACTCCTATTTTGTTTGTTGCAATTACCGCGATTAGTTTTGATTTCCCAAAATTTATGGCCGCAATTACAAACAGACAAAGCAACAAATTCAACCGATCACAAGTAGAAAATATGCAGTTTGAGATTAGCGAAATTGAGAGAGATAAGGGTTCATACCTTCGATATAGAACAATCGTGCTCATAACGTGTTATAAATTAGAGATATTTAGGAAAAGGAGAGAGATCAGAGTTTTCTTATTAGGTCACCCTTAGGGCCTTATATAGAGAATACAATACTTAATGGATAAGCTCAAAATTAGGGTTTACTATGTACATCTAAATAAAATAATATTATAACATGACACTAATAATAAGTATTTTTTATTAATTTTTGTGAACCTTATTGACAATTGCAATGAACCTGACCGTAAAAAGACATGAACCATTAGTCTAACTTTTATGACCTAAAAATCGTAAGATGAAATATTATAAACTTATGCTTATAAAAACATGAACTAAAACAACAAAAGTCATGAACTAACATAACTAGTATATATGACTTAAAAAAAAGACATAAACTGTAAGATAGACTACTAAGAATTAAAAGTAATGAACTATAAGAATTATTATGAACCTAGAATACAAAAAGATGAACCGAAAGAACAAGTACCATGAACCAAAAATCACGAAAAAATATAATAACTAGCATGAACTAAAAGACATGAACCACAAGATGGACTTTGATGAACCTAAGGTTATTCAAACATGAACCAAAAGAACAATTTTTATAAACAAAAAGCATGGAACAAAATTTATGAACCATAAAAAAATATTATGAACCTTACCTTAAAAAGTCATGAATCAAAAGAACAACCGATATGGACAAAAAAGACATGACAGTATCAAGAATTAGCCTATGTGGGATTTGAACCGACATCTATGTGAACATGCACATTGCTCTACCATTTGAGCTAATAAGCTACCAAATGACATGATCATTTAAAAAGTTTGATTTCCAAACATTTAACAATCAAATAAAATCACCAAAATAATGTAATGAACACGATGTTTATTATAACGACCTCTCCATACCATGGGACAATCAATAATGTACAGAATTTGCTACATTAACCACACCATGAATCAAAATAATATCTATCATGAACCAAATATTATAACATATATAATTGCTATCATAAACAAAAAAATTGAACGATAATAGTGCTTATGATTAACCTCATCATATAAATATGTGAACCAATAGAACATTTAATACATTTTCCATCAGGACAACGATCAATGCACCAAATTTCCTCCTCAAACTTTAATTCAATATATGTACATTTCTTAGATTCAATACATTCGACAACCAACATCTCAACAACAATCATATTGAATACTAGATTTGGAAGTATCAAATTAGATCTAAAAATCCATCTTGAAACCGAAGTTTGATGCAAACCAAGGGTCACAAGGGGCAGATCTAAGCTCGAAACGCTCGGATCTTCTCCAACAAGTAGTAACCGGCTAGATTTGAGGTCGAAGCCTAGACTTGGGGATCGAGAGGTGAAGTGAAAGGATTGAGAAGGGGCCTAGTTTGACGTAGGCCAAGAGAATATGGGGTCGGAAAAAGAATAGGGTGATGCCCGGGCCAAAGGGGAGGAGAAACTCGACTCAAGCTCTGGCTTAATTCATTTTGGACGTAGATTGAAATGGGTCCCGAGTGTCTCTTATATGGAGAGCAAGCTCGAAACCCTAGGTACAAAGAAGGGGATCGGATTGGGCTTAGCATGCAATCAAAGCCCACATCCGAAAAGCCCATAAATCTAACAATAGTAAAGCTATAAATGGAAAGGTGCAACAAATCCTAATGGGCCTTATTCTACCATCATGGGCCGATCACTTAAACATAAGAGAACACACGCCCAAAAATAGTAAAAACAGAAAGTAAATGACAGAATAGAAATAATAAATATAATAAATACATAAATGAGACTAAGTCCTAATCCAAGGGGGTCTCCAAGGTCTAGGCCATCTCGGGTCCGTCGGAGCTGGGTCCGAGCCTTGGCAAGGTCGCATCAACGTTGCAGATTTGCACCATAACCTAACTTTTCAAGTAAAATCATCCACACAAAGAGTTGAGAATTGGAACAAAAATCAAAATCTCGATCAAATAAGAAACAAAAACTAATTTGTTTTCTTTTTCTAGGGATGTATTTTTGTGTAGATGAATTTGAGGAAAGGAGCGGCGTGATGCGCTTTCATTCGGGAGAGCATTAAGGGTTTTCTATTTTCATGGGGATATATTGGTCCCATTATAGAATTTTAATAGAAATTACGTTCCATGCCATCTTTAATGATTTGTCCCCTTTTTCTTTCTTTTTGCTGAGTCCTTTTATTTTAATCTCGTCCGTCCGTTTATGTAATCTAACGATCCTAGATTGCTCACATTTTTCACCCTATCACTTATTTGCACCAGAGCGTGACCCTACATTATAAAGCATAAACCATGTCTGTTAGGGTTGGACATTATCCGCGGGTGACCGACCCATCCGCTTCACCCAACCCAATTATACGAATGAAAAACCGTAATGAAGTGGGTGTCGGGTCGGTCAGGTGACGGGGAAAATGAATGACGGGTCAGATATGGGTGAAATTTTACACCCGTTTAACCCGACCCATATGTGAATCTTGGGTATAAAATGTTTGAGAATATCCTAAGTATCACTTCATGAACGAGATTGTTACATTAACTTTTTGTATATTAATTTTAAAATTTATAAAATTTTATTGTAATTTTAGAATTCGCGGGTGACGGGTCACTCGCCTCACCCACGGGTGACAGGTGGATCGGATATGGGTGAAAGTATTTGCGGTGATGGATGGGCCGGGTGATATAATTTATTTCACGGGTCGGGTGGTGGAAGTGCTCCACCCACCCATAACCCGACACATGACCAGCCCTAATGTCTATTGCAAAAATTACGCCACGTGGGATTTTTGAATAAAATAATGTTACATTTTTAATAATAAATATTCAAATTACTTGTATCATTCATTTTATATATTTAATTTTTTATAAGATAATCACTTGATCTATATGTTGATATTTTTTATGCATGTCTTTTTTTATCTTGTAACAAGATTTGGGATCCAAGTATATAATTTTTTTATCTATATGTTGATAATAACTTGATCTAATATTTTTTATATTAATTTTATGCATCATATTTTTTATCTTTCACCAAGACTCGAGCTTCAAGTATATAACTTTTTTATCTATATGTTGAAAAAATATGGCGCATAATCTTAACGATTTTTTTATAAATCACATAATTTTATTATAATATTATATACAAGTGTTTTAAATTTTATATTAATATCATAATATTATATAATCTTTAGTAAAATTATCACGAGAGTATCACAGGGATTTTCAACTAGTTGTAAATAAAATACCGGAGATAAATAAGCAATACGTTTTAAGGAAAAGTACTAACCTTCATTTTGGATTTAAAATCACTCTTACTCTTAAATTTACATTTTAAACTTCTTTAAAATATGTGCACCTCTATCTATTTTTTACATTTTTCAAGGAAGATAAAATCATATTTCACTACAAAATAACGTTTCACCCAAAGTGAAACAAGGCCGGAGATAGAGAAGAAATAATAATCCCCATCTCGTTTTCCATTCGATTTCCGTTTTCCTTGTTTTCTGTCTCCGTCCTCGTCCCCTGCATAAATTTCCGTAGAAATTCTTATTGGTAATGATCTTTTTATTTTTTTGTGAAGGTCATTGCTCACATGAGAATCGAACCGAAGACATATGAATATTATTTTTAAGGGCTTAATCACTTGACTAGATACCTGAAGCCTTGGTGATGGTCTTAATTATAACTATATCTCAGAAGGTGTTCTTATGTTTGAAAACGATATGGAGATGTGGGCCGAATCTCATAAGAATACCTAATATTTCAAGCAAGTTGATCCAGACATTTTCTCCCTTTTTCTCCATGAGTCTCATGACGTACAAGTTTACAGCCAAATTATGCTTTGTTAATTTGCTTAATGCTTTCATGATTAGTATATAATAAGTTAATGATCCGTACAATATAATGTTAAGCTCTTCGATATTATTTTTTAGTTAAACATCATTGAAAACAATATTACATCTTTAATTCTTTACAATAGCTAATCAACCTGTCAACTTATCGTATCTAAAAATATTATATAAAATGATAATAGCTATTTAATTAAGCTTTACTTTTTCTTTTGATTTTTCTCATTAAATTATATTAAGCTACTACAATTGAAAAGAATGTTTGAATATGCGGCATTCTTGAAGGGGGGCGAATTCTAGATCATCTGCTACTATTTATACAACTAATTCTGTGTCACCAATTATATCAGGCCACATGTCCTCTTTTTTTAAACAATTAAATACTTTTTTTTGGTAGAAATAAGTAATTAAATACTGGTAAATACATCTGAAAATAGGGTAAATTGATAACTTAAATTACAAAAGTTAATATGATAAATTGTGCAGTGCCTCACCCATCTTCTTCGTCTTCTTTTGCACATTATTCATTGTCTCTGTCATCTCCTATATTCTCAGTTCTCAATTTCCCCTTCTCCATATTTTACCTTTACAAAAAGATCCATTTACCTGTTGAGAATTGTAAACTATTTTTGCTCAACCCTAAAATCTTTTTATCTCCTCCACCAATAACTTGGTTCCTACTCTAATTGAAGCAAGACCTTGATAATTTATCTTTTAATGACTTCAAATTAAATGCCTATCAGTCAACTTTAAAGTGTTTAAGATATATACATACACACAGATTTACTAATTATCCAATATAATGACATTTAAAAATTGATAAATCTAGATTGTACCGTTCAAAGTTTACTAAATACTAGAAATTAATTGAACTCGAAGCCGGAGCAGCGGAAGTCGGAGCAACTAATAATGAGTTGCAGAGCGGCAGGAGCAAATGAAGTACTCCGTAAGAAAGAAAAGTATATTTCGGTGTTATTATCTTCTATTTTCTATTTTATTTTTAACTTATTTAAATTGCCTAATAAGAGAACACATGTCATTATATAAGTGGAGGCACACAATCGATAGCATGTTAAGTAACAGACGATCCGGACTGATTCGCCTATAAGTCGATAGCCGGACAAATCTGCATGATCAACACACACGAACAATATTTTCAATACTTTGTGGCCGAAGAATTGGCGCATCATTAACAATATATGTACTTATTTTTTGAAAATAATTTTTTGTATTGAAAAATAATTATGTCATTCTTTTATAGTTTAGGCGCCGTTTGGTACTATATATAGACAGAGGGTTGGGTTATTTAAGTGGGAATGAATGGATATTAATAACCATTCATTAATATTTTTTGGATAAAACCATTCATTGCTTGATTTTGGTTTTGACCTAAAAAACCCACGTACGTATATATAATAGAAAATAATGGTTATATTTTAATTAAAAAGAATAGTCATTACATGGTTTTGTTCCTTATCTTTTATGAAGTCCCTAGAATCCTCAAGTAGTTGTATGGTGGTGACTGCATAAATCATTCTGGTGGGCGCGATCTCTCCGATGATTGTTAAAGGGTAGTTAAAATAGAAAATGGAAAGTTTGTGATCAAATTAAAGGGTAGTTAAAATCCTCTCCGGCAGAAGAAATGGAAGCAGTCATGAAGGGAGGTATTTCGACATAGTGGTTTAAAAAGGAGAACTCTTTCCTATGTTTCCTCAAAATTGTCCGACATCGTACCTTCCTTACTCGCCGAAGAATCTTCAAGGTGGCATTTCCAAAGGTACGTTGTACAAGCGTAAGTTTAAACAACTTAGATCTGCAACCAAAAGGAACAGAAAAAACGGTAAACCTTAACACTTTTTAAAAAGGATAACAAGGAAAGAAGTTAGCTTCTTATTCTCAACCATCCACTTATAAAAAAGAAAACGATGGTAATTGGGACCGATAGATGATATCTCCACACAAAAGAACCTTCTAGCCCAACTTTTATCATTAACTTTGGCGTTCAAAACTAGCGGTCGGCAAGCGACCTTGGACTGAAGAATGATCCGCCCCCATGTCATAGTGGTGTCACGATACGACAAAAGCAAATAAGCCAAAGTGAAATCAATTTTTGCAAACTCTACCATCTTTCCCACCCAGAACAAGATTTTCCAAAGGATTTGGGCAGAGGACAGTCTAAAGTGGGTCAAAAACTTGATAATCAACGGAGAGAAAGAGATTTGACAAGAGATGAAAACGGAAACTCGAAGAAACAGACCCAACCCGTGCAAGTCCAATCCGAGCACTCGATGGCGAGACATATGGCCACCACTCCGTCAAGAAAACCTCCGTCATGCAACACCGGAGCCATCTCTTCCGGAGAAATAGTGCTAGGGAATAGGGCTGTTAATGGGTCGGGTTATGGGTGGGTGGAGCACTTCCACCACCCGACCCGCAAGTTAAAACGCCCCACCCGACCCACCCGTCACCTGTGAAATGTTCTACCCGTCACCCAAACCACCTATCACCCGCTGGTTACATGGGTGACCCATTCACCCGTATAGTTGTTGTATGACCGTTGTATTATATGTCTATAATCAAATTATTATACATAAATTGTAACAAATATTCATAATCCGTACATGAACAAAAACAAATCTCATAAGCAATAAATATCAAAATGGAGTCAAAGATGGGTTACAAATGGACTTATTTAGGAAAGGCCTGAAATGTGTTATATGGGTGACTTCAAAGGCCCATACATATTAGAAATTATGAGTTAAAACGGGTTATATGAGTGGTTTGGGTGAAACGGGTGATGGGTCGGGTTATTGGGTGATAAAATCTCACCCTTACCCGATCCATAACCCATTTCGCCCGTCGTCCAAACCACCCGTCACCCGCTTTGATTGGGTTTTCACCCGTTTATTTCGGGTGGGTTAAACGGGTGAGTCGGTCACCCGTGGGTAATTGACATCCCTACTAGGGAAGTTGTCATAGTCCTACAGGACTTTGGAAGGCTGGAAACCATGATCGGAGACGATTCGATCTCGTCCTCGCCATTGGAAGGATCGAAGAAAGAAAAGAGAAGAGAATTTAAAGAACAAGCAAGGAAGTGTTTTTTACCTCGAACGAGGGAGAGCGCGGTGAAATAATGGCGTCTAAAGGAGCGACAGTAAATAAAGGGAAATCAGATGCTTTGCCTTCCCTCGAACGGAATCCTAGGTCCATGGGATTCTACGTGTCCCGAAGTCAAATCGGGAATCCTCCAGCCAATAGTAAAAACATCTCAATCTCCCGCCTAAGGAAGATCTCCATCTTTTGGGACTATTGTTGGGCCCCGATCTTGCAAGCCCAATCGACAAGTCCAAAAATGACAGAACCCCATGATCCTAATCATCTTGAAGCCACATGCGCATCCACTAGCTAGATGGGTTCAGTTGCGATTACAAATCCATGAACGAGACGGAGGAAGGATAGGCGAACGTAGGACAATCATCGGTGGGCGAGTGGAGACGTAACTGCGGACAACAGAAGGGAGAAGGATAAAATGTGATGTAAAAAGTTTGAGAGGGTTTATGCAATGAGAGGGATAAAAAACCGAATCATTATGTAATTCTGTGAATTGGAAACAAAGACTTTTCTTCTTAGATTTGAATCTTGTTTGAACATCGATCCACATTCGATCATCTATTATTTCCGAGTGCATAATCGGTTAGAATAGCTTTCACAGTACCCTAAAAATAATGAAATAGCCTTTCACAAATTCTTGTCTAAAACACCTCTCAAGAAAATAAGACGGGAAACCAATTTGAACCTCTCAAGAAATCCCAACACAACACATCATATACAAGATGACTAAAGGTTGACGATCGAACTATGACACGAAAGATCCATCATTCTAGCTAGCAACTGTTCAAGAAATCAAACAATCTCTTTTGAGACTCAAAACATAAACCAATATAACAACACTCCTTCACTTAGTTTAGCCTGCCTAATTACGGATAGTAGGCTTGTAGAAGGACACTGGCCAATTCTTAAACACGAAAGCATGCTTCCATAGATTTAAAACTCATATAATATCACAAACTTTAACTTTTTTTTTTTTATGTTAAAAACTAAAGCGTTTAGGTTGTGAATACAAAAATCATTGAAAATATACACGAAAAGTCCTAATTAAAACTCATGATATCGTAACAAAATTCCAATGAATGTTCAAATGAATGAAGAATTTTTTTTATGTGGAAAACTGAAAGTAGTGGGTGTTGTGTCAGCACCTAAATTGTCGTTACACATTTGCATACAACCGCAATAGGCATATAGAGCCTTTCTTCGATCGATTTTATAATTATTCAATCTCAAACACGTAAAGGCACATAGGCTTCTCGCAATTGGCTGCTATGTGATAAACTGATAAACCTTCTTTTCAATACAATAAATAATCATATATCTTAATTTCCATCCCCAAGTTGTCGATATTCTTCGGTTTTATATTATCTGCATGATTACATTCTTTTAATTACGCTTCATATGCACCCATAACATTAGGTTCATGCATGATTAATGCATTCATCAATCATCATCGTCACACTGAATTTTTTTTGTTCATTTCAAATTAGATCTACTACAAATACACTTTAGGATGTAAGGAAAATATATTTTTATTCTTTGACATAAGAGGACGGAATATTAAAAATGCCCACATATGTGAATGAACTACTTACATTTCTCATCATCTTATCAAAATTTTATCACTTTCGGTTTGTCTAGTATAGAGTATAGACGTATAGCATGTATAGTTCACAAATATTTTATAAAATAAAAGTAACGATATATACATTATCTTGTTTCACAGAGTGCATCATACGAATAATATTGCAATATTCGACGCTACCGTCCTAAGTGATGGATTTCATCAAATGATGTGCTTAGTGCATTGGTCCATTTTTCACTATAAGAAAATGTAAAAAATATTAATTTCATCTACAAGACGCTTGTAGATCGATGAAATTACTTTTGGATCAGTGTTACAATAGTTTTCTTCATTAGTTGTGATGATAGCAAACACTATTAAAAATTAAATTAACTTTCATCTAAGTGTTTTAGGAAATACAAAGTCATATAAAACCTACAAGGGAAACAATTAATGCATAACACCATGTAAACGATTCCTGCATGTGGGGTGTATCACAAGGATAAAATAGTCTTTGCAAAGCAAACTTGGGCAACAAGTAAAAAAGAGCATGCTTCACCAACGCGATGAGGTTAATTTGTTGGATTCCGGATATTCTTCCCAACTACTTCTTCTGAGATGCATGCTTCACCGACCCGACTTTTCAATCTATGTATCAGGATCGATACATTCTTTTTTCTCTCTTGGGGACAATGTTCTTACTTGAACCAGAACCTTATATATTTTAGTTATCTTATATGCTTTGCTTAAGCAAAACATATACCTAGAATATATTATTAATATTCATGTTTCTTTTTCAACCCTAATTGCGACTTGCGAGATTTACCCTCACAAGGTACATTATTAATCGATTCATAATATACATCATCATCATAGTAAAGTAACGCCAGAAATAGAAGGTATAACAAAAATATGCCTCTACAAAATAAAAGGAAAAAAATATATAGCTGGACCCTTGATAAATGAATCTCTTTACATAAGACCCA